>WOXC01000183.1:600000-1091839 GCA_011680675.1 Gymnobelideus leadbeateri | reverse complement strand
TTCATTTAGTTAGATTATCATTGTAATTATATAGGTCACTTAAAAATCACCCCCCCTTACACACACACACACACACACACACACACAGACACGTATCTTCCCCTTGTTCCCCCTCCCCATGAGTATTTAAAAATAAATTATTCATGTACTTGAGTCATATATACATGGACCTTTGTCTTGTGGACAAGATTGACCTTGATCATAACTCCAGAAGGACATCAGCACTTGTGAGCTCTTTGTGAGGTCTGATACTCTTACTGTGAAAGCCGGTGATGTAAAAACCTGTTTCTGGAAGCAAGGGATGATCCCAAGGAAGCTTCCAAATAGACACACCTTAGGAGAGATAAAAAGTTACTCTCCAAGCGGACCCCTAGTGGACTGGAGGGGGCTGGCCTACCCTCATTAACTTTACCAACCTCATTACTTCAACAGACAGGCTAATATATTAAGCATATCAAATATTAGGTTCAAGGCAAGATTAGTGGACATACTAATCATAAGAGTGGGGAGAAGCTCTAGAGAATGAAGGACAAGGCAGCCTGGGAAGAAAGGATATCAGAGAAATTCACATCCACTTACTACGACTGAGGAGCAAGTATTGTCAATGGAGTACGTGCCACAGGGGGAAAGCCGTGCTGATGGTTCTAGCATCTGCAGCCCCAGGATATGGCAATGCTAAAGGAGATGCCCACTGGTCACTGCAGCCAGGCAGACCCAGGGGCAAGGATCCAAGTGCTGATTTAACAGACAAAACAGCCACAGGTGACTAAGGAGATGCTTATAGTAAAGAGCATGCCACAGCATCAGGCTGTCTGGGTACAGAATGTACAGCCGTAGTAAAGGATGGAGACGAACCCAAATCAGGCTCTATGTGGAATCAAGCCTAACCCCCAGGGAGCTGACTTGTCCAAAGTCACACTTCTCCTAAGTAGCAAGGATGACATTTGATCCCAGGTTCTAGACCCCAAATCCCGTGCTTGTATCAACAAAGCATGCTGCCTTCTAGCAGAATAAAAAACGTAACCCTATAACCAACATATTCACTTGAGGAAACTCAACAACAGCAAAACCTCAATGAACCAGAAGGCTCAGGTAAATGGGGGATCTGGTGAATGGATTTATTCAAGTTTATTTTTAAACTGTGAGTCAAGTAGAAATTATAGGACTGCAAGATAAGAGATCAAGAGTTGGAAGGAAATTCAAAGGCCATCTAGTCCAACCCCCTTATTTTTACAGATGGGGAAACTGAGGCCCAGGGAGGTTAAGTGACTTGTATGAAGTCACAAGGTAGTATCACTTTTTTTGTCCCAATCTTTGTTGTTAGAGGAAAAAAAACTTTATAAAATTCACTTTTATCTTAGTAAGTCAGGGACTATAGCTGAATAGCCCTCTGATGGCCAAAACCACTATGGAGCCTTAGGAACAGAAAATTAGTGATCGCTGATTAGTATTGTATACTTAGAAGAGGGGAAGAATTAGGTAGCACTGTTAAGAGCCATGAAGCCTATACTGAGGGTAGGGGTTTGGGGCATTAATACCAGTTTGTTTATTTTAGTAATTTGCCTCTAAAATGACCTGGCCCTCAGAGGTGGCTAACTTAATGCTCCAGTTAATTGAGGTCTAGTTAACTGAGGTTTTCCTGTTCACACAAAGTTAATGTGTTAATCATCACAAAGTACTATGGGATTGGCCGAGTGGTTCCTTGATTGAGTTGCTTTCCCTTCCCCAAAGCTCAGGACTGGTAGCTCAGAGACCCCCACCCTTTTCAGATGATGTTCACGATGGCTAGTGGCTTTTTTTTGACCATTTTTGCCTTGACGTTTACTTTCCTGGCTGGGCCCAGAGGTTCACCTTTCTTCAGAGGTCTCCAGAACTCTCTCGAGGAATCAGCAAGGTCGTGGGCAAACCTAGCTGACTGCGCACTCCCTCGTTCATCCTTGGCTTTCTTCAGAGAATTCCTTGCCTTTGGGTGGAAGTGGGCCTTGAGGTCAGGGTTGTGGCATGCAGGGTGTGGGCCCCCTCGGCACCTGCAGATCAGAGACAAACATAGTGAGGATCCAGCCTCAGAAAACTTGTAGGGGCTTGAATTTGGTTTTTGAGAGCCCCTGATTTTAAGCTGGAAAAAGGCAAGGACCCTAAGCAGTTAGGTGCTCTAAGTAGAATCAAGGCTATGAAGAATTCAGAGAAACTTGGCAAGATTCACATGAACTGACGGAGAACCAAGTAAGCAAGACCAGGACAATTTACACAATAACATAAAGGAAAACAAACACTGAATAACTTCAGAAGTCTGACCAATGCCACAACCTGGGCACTGATGAAGTTCTACCTTGTAGCGGAAAGGAGGAATGCATGTACCCTTTATGAAGCATACACTGTGAGCCCTGGCCAGCATGTGGGTTTGTTTTGTCCGACAAATTAGTTTTGCTCAATTTGTTTGTAACTGTCAAACAAAATCATTTTGTTTCTTTGTTATAAGGTGGCTTTGTACCCAATCACTGGGAAGTGATAATAACTTAAAAATGAAAGCATCAATAAAATCCCTAAAGAAATAAACAGCTCCCAGAACTTAGTAAAGAACAGGGCATATGCACCAAGTCCCTCAAAACTCTCCAATAACTAATCTAGGAGCTAAGTGATGCACATGTACTAGACTAAGTTTGAGGAGGAAGAGGAGGATGGTGAGAGCTAACATTTTTACAGCATTTTCAATTTTTTAAAAAATTTTTTGGTCTTTATTAATTTGTTTACTTTTAGTTTACAAGATTCATTTCTACAATTCCTTGAGTTTCAAATTTTTTCTCCCTCCCCCACTTCCTCCTAGCATTTTCAAATTTGCAAACCACCTTAAGCATTTTGCCTACTGAGACTCCAAAAAGACAAGCCAGTTGTCCACAGTCTTAGAGCTGATATGTAACAGTTAGGACCTGAAGCCCAGTCCAAGTGCTTTTCTCCCAAACCCATACTGCCTTTCATAGTAGGATAGTAATGAGGACACTAAAAGTGTTTGAGGCAGTAAAGTTTCCTGAAAGAATACTGGGTTTGATATCAGAGGATCTGGTTTTGAAGCTTGGTTCTGCATGACCTTGGTCAAGTCCTTAACCTTCTCTAGGCACCAGTTTCCCCATCTGCTAGCGCCTTCCCTCTGCTAGTTATTTCTATTTGTCCTGCATATATCTCATGCTGTATTTGTTTGTTTGCATGTTCTCTCTCCCATTAGACAGTAAGCTCCTTGAGGGCACTGTCTTTTGTCTTTTTGTATCACAGTGCTTGGCACAGTGCCTTGGCACAGAGTGGGAACTTAATGAAACTTTATAGAATGAGGAGGTTGGACTATTTGGCCTCCAAGTTTCCCTTGTTTGAGAAGAAATATGTCTAAAGTCGACTTTCCTGACTAGCATGCCATCTGCTACTCCTATTGCTTTTTCCTGGTTTTGGTCTATACTTCACCATCATAGTAATTAAATGTCCCCAGTGAAGTTTTAAGAAATAAGAAAACATGGTGGTAAATTTCTTCCTGACCTCTACAGTACATACACTATATGACTGTGTCCATTTGGTATTTGTGCATGTCTAATTACACAGAGTTATAACTAGCTGTTTTGGTGTTTGAAGGCCCTCGGGGTCACTTTTGGGGAAGACAACCGAAGAAAATAAGAAGCTATAGAATTCACCTGGGTTATGATCACAGGGACAACTTTCTGTTTTAATTAATTAGTATTAGTGCTGATCTCGGCTGTTTCTATGTCGCAAAAGGAATATATGTACTGTGAGCACCCTCTAAATTTCAACACCCGGGGACAGAGGTCTGATTATCCTATCCTAGTTATGGCTCTGTGTAGACATAGCATTCATGTATCATAAAAGAGGATGCAACATGAAACCATGCTGTATTAAAACCTAAATTAAGTAATCAAAAACACAAATATAAGTACATACAGGCATTTGGGTTTCCTATTTGAGGCGATATCTGTAAACTGAAGAAAAACAAATAAGAGAATAGCATTACTTCACAGGTGGGTGCAACAGTTCCTCATTCCCCACCCCCCCCAAGGACTCTGCACACATTGGGTTCCATTGGGTTGACCACATTGTTTTCCAAATGGGGAACTGATAAAATAATTTCATGACTGATGTTCTTCTCTGTCCAACCGATCATGTATGCCCTGTATCTTTGCTCTGAGACTTATTTCAGAAGGTTATCTCATCCCAACATGTCGGGAGGTCCCTAACATGGAGAATTCATGGAAGGACATAGACCAAAGTTGCACAGGATGAGAAGGCAAAGATGGGTTGCAATCTCCACTGGTGAAGAGAGTGATCATATTGATAAGGTCATGTATCCATTAAAAAAACATCAAACAATAGAGGCCCCAAGGATGATTCCTGCAAGATGAAAGGAAAATAGAATTTAAAGCAGAGAAGATGCTCCCATTATGTCTCCATGACTCTGGGCTATCTCTGCAGACAACTCACTGCCTTTGTTTGACATATTCTAATGGCAACCAGACTACAAGGCTGAGTGTCACAATGAAGGCATTCCCGAAATGAAAACGTACAAGTGAATGCTCGAGGCTTCAGCCATCGCTCATCTAGATTGTTTCCTGTTCATCTTAAATTACAGAATAAAACCTCTGCATTTGGGAGGCAGTGCTCAGAATAGCTTTGTTTGCAGATGAGTTCCATCCTTGGCAGCTCCTGATCCATGAGTGGACACAAGAACCCTGGCTTTCATTCCCCAGCACCCAAGGGTGCTCATCCCCATGAACAGAGAACCATGGGTGTGATCAAGGTGACAAGCATAGGTCTGTCTGGGTCATTCCCCTGCCCAATAAATTTGGGGGGCTCCTGAGTCCAGGATCAAATAACAAGTTTTCTGCTGATTAAAGTCCTTCACAACCTGGTCCCTTCCCACCTTTCCAGGCTAAATGCACACCAGTTCCCCCTCCACATCCAGTCCTGCCAGACTGGACTCCTGGCAATTCCACACACACAACCCTCAGCCCCCTGTACTGAGGCCTTCAAACAAACCAGATCAATTGGCACCTAAGAGGGTATTGGCTCTGCCCTCCCCCCCAAGGCTTGGAATGTTCTCTTTCCTCACCTCCACCTTTCAGAATCCTCTGCTTCTTCAAGATTCAGCCCAGACATTGCCTTCTGATCAGCCAGCAATTGATCACAACCATCCCCCTCAAGGTTACCTCGTACCTACTTAGGACATGTATCTGTGCAGGTTTGTGTGTGCGTATATACACACATACACATATATACAAACACATACATGTGTGCATATATAGGCAGGTCTGTATATGTGTGTGGACATACATGGTGTTTGTGTGCATGTGTCCATTCAAGGTTACTTTGTATCTCCTTAGCAGGTATCTTCACGCAGGTTTGTGTGTGTGTATACACACATATACATACATGCAAATATACATGCACATGTTTACACACATACACGTAGACATATTGTGTTTGTGTGCGTTTATAGACATACAGTATACACACATGTATCGTACACATGCACACATTACACATGCACATAAACCTAACCCAGGTATGCAACACCCATATTTGTCTATTTTGCATATGCATGTGTGTGCATATAAACATGTGTGTGCACGTGAACGTGTCTGTTTATGTTGTGCATGTGTGTATATGCATGTGTCTGTGCATACAGACACAATAAACACATTACAAAGGGAAAAAAGAAACAGTGCCTTCCCTCGGGGTGGGGGAGACACAACATGTACTTTTTTTTGGTATTCCCAGCATCTAATACATAGTAGGTGCTTAATAAATGCCTGGGGGTGGAGGGGTTGCCATTTGTGGTTGTGATCTCAAACCACAAACAGTGGACCCCATTTCAGCTACCTTTTCTCTATTCAGTATCTCACACACAGCAATCTGGGCAGATCTTGTCTCTCCCATTTGAACAGAAGTTTCTTGAGGGCAGGGGCCATTTTGGCTTTTTTTTTTTTTAAATCCCCAGCACATAGCACTTTGTCTGGCATATAGTAACTGATAGTAGATGTTTGCTTATTATTGACTGAAGATGACTGAGGGAACCTGGAGCAAAGACAGGGGATTGGAGGGGGTGGGAGGATGAGGTTAATATAAGCCAAGTCTGAATCTAAGAGAACTAGCCTCGTGACCCTGTGGTGCTCAGATGCTGAGGCTACCCTGCCCTCCGGCAAGGTGGGCTGGCCATGGGGTGAGAAAGTGAGGGATCTGTTAGACAGCTATGTGATATATGGCTATACTCTCACAGTCAAGAGAAATGGAGGCACACTCCCAGCATGGGCTCCCTAGGGTGACCTTGAGGAAGGCCATGGACACAAGCCACACAGAATGGGAAGTGGTTGGATAAGTCGTAAATTGCAGAGAGAACTCCCCCATCCTGAACTCACATGGGAAACCTGCCTTCAGTTCCATAGACTCATTTGGCCAACTACCCTTGACATCGCAGGCCAGGAGTTAAAATTGTATTAAAATGGAGGAATATGAATTAGGCAGAATGACTAGAACAGCAGCTTAATGACTCCTTTCTTCCATCCATCCTTGATTTCATCAGCATGGACATTACTTCCCTAACTGGGG
The DNA here is from genome assembly GCA_011680675.1 of Gymnobelideus leadbeateri. Taxonomy (NCBI): domain Eukaryota; kingdom Metazoa; phylum Chordata; class Mammalia; order Diprotodontia; family Petauridae; genus Gymnobelideus; species Gymnobelideus leadbeateri. The sequence continues at coordinate 1,085,239 of WOXC01000183.1, read as the reverse complement.
AACTCATTACCTCTCAGAGCAGTGCACTCCACTTTTGGCCAGCCATAACTGTTCAGAAGTTCTCCCTGTCTTTTTTCTCTAAGTCCCCTGTCTCCACTCTTGCTCTTTGCTTTGTCTTCTGCAGAAGGAGTCTCAACATCCTTCCATATGTCAGTCCTTCTACTACCTGGAGTCAGCTACCTTGTCTCCCTTTTCTCTTCTCCAGGCTCCATTTCCACCTTCAGATCAATCAATTAATCAATCAACAAGCATTTATTAAGCTCCTAGTAGGTTCCAGGCACTGGGGATACAGAGATAATATCACCAGGACCTATCCTTAAGGAGCTTATATGGGAAGACAACGTGCCCACACATAAAAGTGTGCACAAATCCATACAAAACACAAGGTAATTTGAGGGACAGAGGCATTACCAGTTTTGTTTTGTTTTGGTGGGAAGGTGTAGATAAATACAAGACTTCACAACTCCAATCCTTCAACTGATCCTCATATAGCATGAGCTCAGTTGCCCTTATGAGGCTGTTCTGAATGGAAGGCACACAGTAGGCATTTAATAAATGCTTGAATATATGAATAAATCAATGAATGAGAATCAGACAATCTGATGGCACATCTTAGACATCAGAGACTTCAGAAGAAACAGTCTCTCATTTGAAATGACTTAGAAATGAATATAAATCCTTATTTCAAACAAAATCAGCCCACTTCTTCCCAAACATTCCATCTGAGCAGCTCCAATGTGAACAGATAGGTTATTAGGTCACTGCATTTATAAATCCACGGCGTTTTCAGAGGCAAGGAGAAAATGTCTGAGTAAACATATTACATTTTTAGAACAGCCAGGTGAAAAGAGCAAGGGGGCCCAGAGGAGACTCCAGGAAGAACAGGGAGATGGAAAGACAGAAATGTCATCTGCAGAGACTGCAAAACCGTGGAGGATGGGCTACCCACCCCAAAGGCTTCACTCAAGGGGACTGATAAAAGCAACCAAAGACAGGGTAAGAGTTTGGGCAGCTTGGAGGGAAAGGACTCCAGATTGCTCACAATCTGGATTTTTAACACAGGTCAGATTGGAAAGAAATTAGGACTCCCAGATATTGATATCACTCTGCCCAATCTATAGCTAGCCAGTGTATGGGGAGAGAAGAGAGAGATGTCTTTTGAGTGGTTCTGAGGAATGGGACTGATACCTTTGGCCACCATAGATTAAGCTAAGGCAAAACATGCCTATTTCAAAGGGGGACTGAAGGGGATAAACGTTCAAAGTGGTGACTGGCCAAAGCTGAGTCCACAAAAGAAGTGCTGGGGTAGCCATTCCAAGAAACAAACGCCTCCTGCTTGGCATGGCATGGCTCGGGAAATCTACCTCCTCGGATGGATGATCATTCACACAGAGCCAGGATCCAGGACTTCTCTCTGGCTGTGGGACACACTCAGCTCATCCTGCCAAGCTCTCTGACCTGCCCCCCTCTTCCCTGGATTCATCTCAGGATATTTTCTATGGGTTAATCTTGGCTCTTCTGCTGGATAATAAGCTCCTTGAGAGCAGGTACCATTTCTTAACTTTGTGTCTCTTTGTTCTCCCCATTCTCACTATCTTCCAACCCTGACATGGGGACAGAGCAGGATACCAATGATTACATGTTCATGCCTCTTTGGGGCATACATTATATGCTTGCTTATTGCCCTTCCAAATCTCTACTCCAGATGCCCCCTCCTAACCCTGACTTCTCAAGAGTTTTCTCTCCCCAGCTCCACCTTTTGCATTCTCCAACTTCCTTCAGGCTCCATTCAATATTATCTCCTCCAAGAGGCCACCTCTGATTTTTCTATTGCCTGTTCTCCTCCCCATCCCCATTAGTTGGTATTTATTTTCTACAGATTTGTATTTATCTAGTTTGTATGCTTATCTGCCTATGTGCATGTATATTGTTCCTCCAGCTTTCAGGGGGCAAAGATGGCTTTTCATTTTTATCTTTGTATTACCAATGCTCAGCAGAACACCTGACACACAATAGGAGTTTCAAAAATGTTGACTTGAATTCTATGAGAATCATCACCAAAGGATAAATCCACTTTTATGTGAAATTGTGGGTCTATGGGAGAACCAGGAGTGGCAGATGGGATGGAGAGAAGACTAGAAAGAGCTTTAATACCCCCCAAGAATACTGGGTTAGTAGAGGGGACTTGAGTGGGCTCTAATATATAGTCAGAATTGCCCCTGTGACACATTACTGTTCAGTCCAAGAATTCTCATCTATTCCTTGTCTCCAATCAAAGGAGAGCAATGAGCTGGGTGAGGTGAGAAACATGGCGGGGAAGGCAATGAGGATGACCGTGAAACTCACCAAGTGCTCACTGGCCCCCTTGCCATGGCCTGAGACCTGCTGGCTTTGATAATACTCTAATTGCTTCTCAGCTAAGTCGACCCGTTGTAAGAGGTTCTCGATGAAATTCTGTAGTCTGGCTTTTCCCTGGACTTCCTTCTCTGCAGCCGCTTCAAGGAAATGGTTGAACGTGACAACTTCTCTAGAGGGCAAAAACGGCAGAACAGAGAATGGAGAAATTGGATCAAACACATGTTGCTATATACACCCCTTGGGCTGGTATTTAAAGGCCATCATAAGCTGAATTGCACGTACTTTTCTGCCCTTATTTCCAGTTATTCTTTCTATACACACACACACACACACACACACACACACACACACACACACACACACACACACCCCTCCCAGCCACACTGGACTATTAGCCTGTATGTGACATTTCATTCCTACTTCCATGTCTCTGCACAGGCTGCCCTCCATAATTAGAATGCATCCCCACCTCGAGGATATAATACAAACTCCTCCATTTGACATTTAAAGGCCTTCACAGTCTGCTTACAACCTACCTTTCCAGCTTTATTAGACACCATTCCCCTTCATGCCTTTTTTCAGTACAGCCGAATGGCCTTTTTTTCTCATGTACAACATTCTATCTAGTCGTTGTTGAGTGGTTTTCCAGTGGTGTCCGACCCTTCGTGACCCCATTTGGGTTTTCTTGGCAAAGATACTGAAGTGGTTTGCCATTTCTTTTTGCCATTTTCCTCTGCCTGCCTCAGTGTGCCCACATGTAAAACTTGAAAGTTGGACTAGACCAGGGGTGGGGAGCCTGCAGCCTCGAGGCCACATGTGGTCCTCTAGGTCCTCAACTTCTGTGAAGTCTGGATTCAATCAAAGGGTCACACTTGAGGATTGTGTGGCCATAGATTCTACAATAAGGACCTCCTTCGTAAATGGATTAGACTAGATAGCTGTTGACATTCCTTCCAACTCACAATTCCATGATTCTGTGACCTCTCAGTTCCCATTCTGCTTGTCTGGAATTCCTTGATTCTCTTGGACAAGTCAAGGCAAATAAATTAATCCATTCTCTGACTTGTACTTATGAGGCCAACAATCTCCAAATGCTCCTAAATGCCCTCAAAAGAACCCAGTTGTTCTCTCTCCTTCCCTAGGCTTGCTACACAGTTTGGAACAGGGGAACATGATGGCTTAATTGAGGTCCATTTTATTACTGGAGATATAGATTTTAATCCTATAATTTTTTTGCTGCCAAGGTCATTGAGAATAACACTTATATATTCACAGAAATACACCTCCCAATTGTAAAGTGTTATTCCATTCAACAGAAGAGTTCCTCATGGTCTCTCTCCAGCAATTATCTTTCACCCTGCTCAGGAAGAAGGATTATCCTTTGAATTTCAACCAACTTTGCAAGGTAGCAAATCCTATACCTGTCTGACCTCCTCAGACACAATGGCTCAAATTATATACCTGTTTTCTGAGCAGTACTTCTGACAAAAGGAGTAATGAAATATGGGTTGTTTGGAGAAATGAAGAATTCCTGGCCCACCCATTCTGGAGAGCAGTGATGATCCCAAAAGTCACTGAGCTGGGCATACTCTTTGACTCACTGATACCACCACAAGGCCCAAACACCAAAGAGATCAAAGAAAAAGGAAAAGGTCATCTTGGACCAAAATATTTAATGCATCTTTCTTTGTAGTGGCAGAGAACTGGAAACTGGGGTTGCCAACAATTGAAAAATGGATGAATGGATTAGGGCATGTAAATGTAACAGAATATTATCATACAACAAGAAATTATGAAAAAGATAAGTTCAGAGAACCCTGAGATTTGGATGGACTGATAAAGAGTGAAGGGAGCAGAAGCAGAACAGTTTACGTGCTAACCACATTGTAAAGACAAACGCTAAAAGACTTAAGAACAAAGATCGATGCAACATCCATGATTCTAGAAGACCCACGACTAAAACCTCTATCCAATTCCTAACCAAGAGGAACCATACTCGGGCTACAGAAGGAGAAGACATCACACATGAGTAATGCATGAATTTGTTTTGTCTGGCTACGAGTATTTGCTCCAAGGGCTTTCAGGTTTGTTTTTGGTTTGTTTGGGTTTTTTGTTGCTGTTTTTGCTTTTCTTTCCACCCTTCCACCTCGATGCCTTGTACTGGCCCCCATGTCTGGAATGTCCCCCAACCCCCATTACCTCCTTCTATTCAAAATCCTTGACTTCCTTCAAGATTCAGCTCAAATGCTACTACTTCCTAAGGGGGTTCTTCCCATTCATTCTGCCACCTCCCACCCTCACCAAAGCCTCCCCCTTTAAAGTACCCACCTACTATGTGTCTTGTATCTACCTACTGATACACAGTATGTATGATACCTATGTTGTTGTTGAGTTGTTTCAATCATTTCCAACTCTTTGTGACCCCGTTTGGGGTTTTCTTGGCAAAGATAATGGAGTGGTTGGCCGTTTCCTTCTGAATGCTCATTTTACAGATGAGGAAACTGAGGCAAACAGGGCTAAGTGACTTGCCCAGGGTCACACAGAGAGTGAGTGTCATTAAAGACAATGACAATGAGATAACAAACCAAAATTCATCAAGTTAAAAACCAGAGTCAGGATGACCTGGGTTCAGATTTTACCTCTGATATTTATTGTTGTATTAGGTGACCATGGACAGACCATGTAACCTTCCTGAGCCTCAGTTTCTTAATCATCTTTGCAGTTCTTACCTGACAGAGGCATAAATGAGAGAATGTACAGGCCGTTCTGGATTTCACTGCTGGTGTTCAGCCCCCTCCCCACAAAGTGACTTTGCATTTACTTATCTTATGTCTCCCTGATCCCCACAGAATGCAAGCATTTGTTGGCACACTGTGGGCCAGGCACCGAGCTAAGCTCTGGGGATACAAAGACACCAAAAACCAAAACAACAGAAAACCCAGTTCCTGCTCTCAGTCGTTTTCTCTTAAAGAGAGAAGCATTTTAAAAATACTCTGCAACAAACAAAAAGGACATGTAGAACGAGGCCTAAACAGAGGAATTTTGGTACTGCCTTGTCCCATTGAACACAGCCTTGAAAAGAGTGCCCCTAAGTCCACTTTTTCTTATACAGGCCTCTTTCTTCTTCTTCACATAGTAAGATGCTTGTGTTGGCTGAGGATCCAAATAAAACAGTTTTTAAAAGAATGAAAGCCCATGGTGGGTGGGGCCCCCATCACTTTTTGTCTTGTTTCTTCAGTGCCCAGAGAAGCATTAAGCAGGAGGCTTGCTGAGCTGGACTGAATTCAGACTACCACCCTCCAGGCCCACCCACTGTGTGTCACTTCTGTCTGTGTCCCCTGTGCTAGATGCCTTCCTGGTTTTCTCTTGCTATCTGGAAGAGATCCTTGGGCTATCCACAACTTATTCTCCTTCTCACCACTAGGAGCCTTTGGTTGATTGTTCAGTCCATATCGAGAGGCAGTGTGACGCAATGGTTAGAGAGCTAGCCTGGGAATCAGGAAGTTCTGGGTTCTGACATCCACTGGCAATGTGACTCTGGGCAAGTCACCTAACCTTTCAGGGCCCCGGCACCACTCTCTATGACTGCAAGTTACCAAGCAGGTGTCAATCTGTATCAGCTGTTCTCTCCAGTTCCTTATCCCAGTGAAATCATTAGTTCAGATTAAAAATAAAAGAAGGAATCTTTCAGCTAGGCCCCCCAAGAAACATCCCTCTTTTTCTTTTATACTAAACTTTGTTAGTTTGCTCCTTAGAACTAACTCACTAGAACGCACACACATGCACACACACATATGCATGCACACACGCACACACACACACACACGCGCGCGCGCACACACACACACACACACACGCACACACACACCCCAAATAACCACCAAAGTACCTCCATCCTCTTCTAATCCACAGGTTCAAAAACTAGAAACTTAAAAAAATTGGAGAAATCCTGGAGGTCAAAATGAGTGTGGTTACTGATCATGTAAGTCCTTAGACAATGGTAAGTTTGGTCATATAGGAAATATCTATGCTGAAGTCAACTCCTCCCTGGGCAGTGGGAAGTTGCCACCAAGTACGTGGCCTCCTCCAGACTGATAAAGAGAACCGGGGCCCTCGGCCGACAAGCCCTCATGGGGTATAAGTGAGTCATGTGCACCCTCTTGACTGATCAGGCTCCAGAAAACTCCTCTGTCCCAGAAAAACTGAGAAATAAGTTCTGTTTGCTCAGGCCAATCTGACATATTAGGTCCATCTACCACACTTGTTGAAGTCATGCCAAGATGGATCAGAGGCAAGATGGGAATGACAAGCCACAGTGCTGCTCCATTTGCATAAATACCAGTTAGGAAGAAATAAATACCAGCCCTACCCAACCAGAGGGGAAGCCAATTAAAAGTGAGATCATTTTTTTTTTTTTATCAACCTGCTGCCTAGATGTTTACCAGCCCAGGGCTGGCAGGCAGAGCTGCTTGTGTATTAGGCTGAGAGGGTGTAAGTCCAAGCTAATTAAGAGGACAGGGACAGAGCTAGTGAAACAAGCAAGCTACTCTGTCCCATGTCCACCATCTGCTCCAGACAGACAGGAGCTCATGTGGATCAGATGATGGCAGAGGGTTTGGTGCTGGCCCCTGGCAGCCTGGCCAGCAGTGGAGACAGAGGGCCTGACTGGGGTGGGGGCAGACACTCTGAATCTCTGTGACCCATCTTAGACTTTCTTGGCAAAGATGCTGGAGAGGCTTAGTACACAATGATGGAGTCTGGTTCATCATATTAAGATGCTGACTGGGCGCTAGCCAGTCCCTGAGGATGGCGGTTTAAACTGTTGTCAGAAAAGAGGATAATAACAGGGCTGGGCCTCCCTTTAAAGTCTCACCGGATGGCCCCACCATTTCTCAACACCTCCGGTATCTCCTAGCACCTCCTTTCCCTTCATAAGACTGGGCAGAGGAGCATCAGGAGAGGGAGAAAAGTCCTGCACCCCAAATCAGGGGAGTGGGGATCCAGGCAGAGCCATAAGCACATCAGGGCAGCTGGGACTTTGCCCCAGGACAGAAAGCATGTAGGGTGCTGTCAGAACCTTTCTGAAGGGGCTTCTTCCCTTTCTTTCCTCACCCCTGGTGACCTCAGCCCCCAGCAATCATGTCCCCTCCCTATTTCTATCTCTCAGGAAAGGCCCCTGCCATGCTTCTCCTCACTCCCAGAGGCCTCAGCTCATCCGCTAGACTTTTCCTGCTTCTCCACAGTCACCTGGTTTCCCCACCCCCCATGCCCAGCTCCCTTTTATGTGTCGTCTTTCCCCACAGAATGTAAGCTCCATGGGGGCAAGAACTCTCTTGTCTGTATTTGTACATCAGGTGCTTAGCCCAGCTCCTGGGACATAGTAAACACTTAATACATGATCCCTCTATTCATTTATCTATATTTATATGCACCATCTATCTGTACCTTTATATATCTATGAGCTATATCTCTTTGTATAGGATGCATGTATGTATGTATCTGTCTATGTATCTATCTGTCTATGTATCTATCTATGTATCTATCTATCTATCTATCTATCTATCTATCTATCTATCTATCTATCTATCTATCTATCTATCTATCTCTGCCTGTGCTGGACTGCCTCTTCCCCTCAACAGCCATACTTTTTCGACTGCATAGAAACTTTGGGTATCCCAGGTTAAAAACTCGACAGGACACATTTCCTCCTACAGTGACCGAGCCCCCAGCCCCTAGCTGGGACCCCTGTCCCTCACTAACTGGGTGACTTCCACCATGTGCCCAGCACCCACCCCACCCCACCTCTGCTCTTCCAGAGGTAGAAACTGATCCTCTCAGGCAAGTCACAGCCTCACTGACTCTCACTGGCCTTCAGGCTCCTTATCTGTTTAAGGACAGAAGGCTGAATTGGATGAGCTCCCAGGTCCCATCTGCCTCCAACATTCAACGCCATTTTATATCACCTTGTCGCTAGGCTTCTTGGGTTTGGTTGGGGGTAGAAAGGTAAGGGTCAGAAGAAGGCGGAGTGGGCGAGGAACCTGAGATTTTACAAGTGTGTGGAAACTCTAGTGTAGAAACTCAATCTCCAGATACTGACCCACAGCCTGGCTGTAACTTAAACCATCAAGAGAGTCTCCAGGACACTGAACACTGACTCACCTTAGACACACACCAGTGGGTATCAGAGGCAGCATTGAACCTGAGTCTTCCAGACTCCAAGGCCCCACCTCTTGTGGCTCCTCTTTTTCCCATCATGCCCTTCTCTCTCTCCCCCCACCTCATTAAAATCCCTAGTACCCTTCAAGACCAAGGTCACATCCGGGAGAGGGGAGTGGAATCATTTATTGAAAGTTGAAACTGAGAAATCATTTAATCCATGCCCATCATATTATGGAGAGAGAAGCAGAGCCTCCCATCAGTTCAGGTGACTTGTCCAAAGTCCCAAGGCCAGAAAGGGGAAGAGATAAGATTGAGCCAGAGATAAGTTCTGAGACTCTGGGTCCAGGAGTCCTTCCATCACACCTTATGCCTTGGAATCTCCTAGTCTACTCCTTCCCAAGGTAACCACTGACTTCTTTGAATTTCTCTACTACCAGAATCTGTGGCTTATAACTCAATACAAGCTTCATCAAAGCATCATAGCTAGATAGCTGGAACGGTCCTCTGAAGTCGTCCAGTCTAAGCCCTCTTTTACAAATGAGAAGAGACTGCTCGCCCAGAGATTCCAAACCAGCTCCTCTGACTTCCAGTCCAAGACTCTGCTCTATTATAGATTTTGAGGATCCTCAGATGATGCTTGGCATCAGCTTTGACTCTTCCACATATCATACTTCTCATGCCTAGCTGACAAGACAGCCACATTGTTTGTATCTGCCCCCTTCTCTCCATTCCTGCTACTCCCCGTTTCACCCAGTCTCTCATTATCACCAACCTGCACAGTTTCCTCTTAAGAGTTTAGATGCTTACTGATTGGTAGATCACAGCTGTTCCTGCCTCCAAACCTCTGCCTCCTTCAAACCATCCTTTACACTGTTGTCATATCTGTCTTCCTTCATCACAGATCTAATCATGTCTCAAAATTCTATTTCCTTTAAAGAAAAGCTGAAATCCCTCTGTCTGGCATTCAAGGCCACCTTCCACAATCCTGTGCTACTACTTTCCCCTTTCCCAGCATTATCTCCTAACCCTTCTCCATGGGCCCTATGCTATAGCCACACTCACCATCCCAGTAGCTACCCCACACTTGCCCATGTCTGGGCTCTGTCTTTGTCTCTCCTTACTCCCAGAAGGTTATCTTGCCCTCTCTTTATCTTCTGAATTCTCATTCAGTCTTTAAGGCCCTTGTCCCACAGGATTCAAACATCTCAGAGCTGGAGGGGCCTCCAAGAACCATCTCACTGAATCCATAATTGAGTGAGAATCCTCTCTGAATCAAAGTCAATAAGAAGTAATTAGTCTTTGCTTGGAATGCTCTAATGGGGGCTCCCAAGACAACCCATTCCACTTCTGCCCAGCTCAAACAGAAAGATAATAACGGTATACTATCTGCCTCAAATGGTAAGGAGGTTTTCCTTGCAAATTCCTCCCATTGGATCTGGGACGAAATGGAACAAGTATAATTCTTCTTCCATAGAAGACCACTTCAGACACTTGAAGATAGCTATCATATAATTACCTCCCAAGCCTGTTGTTTTGAGAATGAATATTATTCATTCATTCATTATCTGAGCTATGCCAGGCATCATACCACACAAGGAGAAAACAAAGACAAAAAATGGAAGTCTCCCCCCTCAAGGAGATTAGATTCTAGTCTCATTCTCCACCCTAAACACTGTCAGTTCCTTTCATTGCTATTCACCTAGCTTGAACTCAAGGTCCTTCAATATCTTGCTTCTCCTCCTCTGGACAGTTTTGAGTTTGGAAGATCCTTTCAAAAAGGGGGCACCCAGGGAAGCACCAGGTTTTTAAAGTATGCCACAAGGCAGGAATCACCAAAATGATTTGGTACAGGGGAGAAGAAACAGAAAGGTTGGCCAGCGGAACAGATTAGGTACACAACATTCAGAAGCAAAGCTAATAGCTTGGTGTGTGATAAAGTCAAAGATCCCACCTACTGAAGCAATGACTTGTTACTTAACAAAAATGGCCGGGAAAACAAGAAAACAGTATGGCAGAAATCAGGTTTAGACCTGCACTTCATACAATATACTAAGATTGGGTCCAAAAGGATATATGACTTTGATATCATGGGTGATATCACAAATAATTTAGAGGAGCAAGGAAGAACATTACTTTCAGATTTATGAATAGGCACAGAGTTTGTAACCAAGCATGGCATCATAGAATATTAAAGGATTTTGATTACAAAAAACTGAATTTTTTTTCACAAACGAAAATGACAAAGTCAGAATTAGAGGGGAAAGTCACACTGGGAGAAAAAACTTTGCAGCAAGTTTGGTAGGTAAAGATGTCATTTCCAAAATATTACTAATTAGAGAAATGCAAGTTAAAGCAATTCTGAGGTTCCACTTTATACTCCTTCAATTGGCAAAGCTGGCCAAAAAAATGAAAACAGAAAACGTTGAGGGGGCTGTGGGAAAATAGTCACACTAGCATGCTGCTGAGGGTAGCTAGGTGGTGCAATGGGTAGAGCCCTGGAATTGGAATGAGAAAGACCTGAGTTCAAATCAGGCTTCAGATAATTACTAGTTGTGTGACCTTGGGCAAGTCACTTCACCCTGTGTGACTCAGTTTCCTCATCTGTAAAATGAGCTGGAAAAGAAAATGGCAAACCACTCCGGGATCACTGCTAATGGGGTCACAAAGAGTCAGATTTTGAGAGAAGAAAAATATGAAAGTGACAAAATAGCAGAAAAGAAATAGAATTAATTTCCAAAATTGCTCTACTCTCCCTTAGTTCAGCAGTGAAAGCTAATATCTCAAGTTATTCAATTATTAAACTTATTATTTGAAAACTCAGTTCTTGAAGATGTGTTCTTAGTTCAAATCTAACCTTTTTCAGGAGACATTTCTCCAAATCCCTCCCCCCACTGCTCTGAGTACGTTTCCTGAAGAGACTAACTTCAGTCTCCTAGAATATAGCCTGTATATACCTACTTATTTATATGTCATCTCCTCCATTCAAACGGAAATTCCTTGAGGGCAAAGAGTGTTTTTTGCCTTTCTCTTCCTCTCCACTGTTTGGCACAGTACTTGTGACATATTAATATAAGTGCCTACTGGTTTGACCTGACTTGTTTGTGCCTAATGGGAGTATTAGCTGTGAATTTATAAATTATTGCACAAATATGCAATGACAAATTCTGTGCCTTTCACAGAGCTATAACTAAAGTGGTGCAGTCAAGGCTTTGTCACAGGGTAACACAGTTTCAAGGATGCTATCAGCATCAGCAGCAACAACAAAAAATTCTGTTTCTTTCAATTTCCCCCAAATACCTACCACTCCTCCTCTGAAGCTGTCCCATGGTATCCTGAGAACACTTCCCCACACAAGCTTCAAAGAGAATTTGCTTTTAAACAGTTTGTTTGGGAGAAATTTTGCACTCCTTAGGCCAATCTGTACTAGTTATGGTTCTGACCTTTCAAGTTTGAGTTGCATCTGTCCAGAAGGATGTTTCCTTTTCAGGAAACAATTTTTAAAAAACCAAACCATAAAGTGCATTCCTTTGCTCTTGCACTTTATAGGAGACAATGATTTCGGTCATCCTTCTATTACAAAACCAGACAAAACTATTCCCATAGAAAGTATTTGCAGCCCTCCCCAATCCGACTCCAGCTTTCCTTTCTAGGATTATCTCACATTATTCTCCTTCATTCACCCTGTCTTCTAGACAAGTTGATCTCCCTTTGATTCTCCAAACCTGGGCTTCATCTCCAGTTAACCCCCCATCCCTAGAACATACTCCTTGAGCTCTCAATACTATGATTCTACCAGGCTATGATCCTCACCTCTACCTCTTAGAATCCCTAAATTCATTCAAGGCTCAGCTCACGTGTCCGGCATGGGTGGCTTTTCCTGATATGCCCTCCCATATGTTAGTACTCTCTCCCTCTTCCCAAATTATCATATACATTTTGAGGCATCTAGGAATAGAGCATTGGTCTTGGAGGCAGAAGAGCTGAATTTGAATCCTGCCTCAGATACTGCTCTCTGTAGGGCATGGGGCAAGTCACTTCACCTGTCAGTGGGGCTGATAATAGCACCTGCCTCGGAGTTGTTGTAGAGAACAAATGAGATAGTGGACGTGTAAAGGATCGTTGCACACCTGGCATTCTGTAAATGCCAGCTCTTCTCGGTTGACAGCTGCAGCCCTCCCCTGAGAGCAGGGGCTGTTTTTTTTAATTTTATGTTTGCATTCCTAGAGTCTAGTGCATTGCCTTCCACATTCAGCAAACAGGTATAAAGTGTTTAGGGGCCTGGGGTGTTCAGGAAGGACTGGTGCTCCTGGTGCGAGGACTTGCCAAACCCTTTTCAGGGCTGCTCACCCGCCTTTGGCATCCACCTTTTGCCCAACTCTCACCCGTGGCTCCACAATGCTGTAGCACAGACAGCTGCCATAGCCCCATTAACCATCTTGGCAGGCAGGCTAAACCAGGTTGAGGGTAACAGACACACCTCAAACCCAGTGATAAGATAAGAGGTGTCCGTCCCCAGCATGTGAAGACTTTTTCCAGGGGAATGGGCAGATGAGAACAATTTATTCCAACAGCCATGAAGGCAGTGTAAGTAGGCTCTGTGGAGGGCCTAGCGCTTGGTCAGGCATCAAAGATGCCAAGGTCATCCCCTGCATCCTGTGCCATCAGTGGTTGTCTTGACTTTTGCCTTGCCACTGGACTTTGATGACTCAGGAAGAGAGAGTGAGCCTGACAACTTGTGCAAGTCAGCCTCACTGAAAGCCAATTCACAAAAGAGCCAAGGCATCACCCCACGATGTCACGGGTCCTCTTTGAAAACGAAGAGCAACAAACAAATTAAATTCTTAATAAGGGTCAAGCACTGTGCAGGCACCAGGAATACATATACAAAAATAAAGCAGCCCCCATCCTCAAGAAGTTTACATTCTATTAGAGAAATACTCTTCACCCAGGGGTGGGTAACCTGTGGCCTTCTAAATCCTTACGTGTGGCCTTTGGACTGAATCCAAATTTTACAATACAAACCCAGATTTCCCCCATCACCCGAGAAACCTAATTAACCTAAAGGTCAATCTCATCGATTTAAAAGGCTGTGCTTCCATGCCTTCAGACTGATTCTGTCACCTACAGACTAAATTCAGTGTCTGATGACCATTCTGATCACTTGAGGACTGATCTCATCTCCCAGTGATGTAATAGGGAAGAGCTAAAGGGACATTTATCCCCCCCCCCACTGAACCATCCAGCCAATCAGAAGATTGACCTATGTTGCTTGAGATCTTGCTTTGTTATCTTGTCAATCATTATAAAGGGAGCCTATCATCCTTAACTTGGGTGTCTTTGGTCATTGAGAGACCATTGATGCCGTTTATCTACATTTGCTAGCTTTACTAATAAATGGATCAAGCCAGGTGCTTTGTCTCTCAGAAGTTCCCTCTCTATAACCAGTCAGAACTGCGCCAATGAAACAGCCATTGTGTCACCTCTACCCCCCAAATGAAAAGTCAGAGAACTTCCAAGGAGGGAGGATCTCTCAAAGACTGGCCAGGACGCCACAGAGAAGTTACAGGATCACAGAGTAGTTACAGGATCACAGGAGCTAAGGCCCTCACTGGTCCAATTCACACCCTGTGTGGATGGGGAGCCTGAGGTCCCCCCACACAGGAAGTAGCAGAAACAGAATCTTAATCCAAGGCCCCTGACTCCAAATCCAGCATTCTTTCCTTTGGACCAAACTGGTTATGATTTATGTCAGTAGAAAGGGGATCCCAAAAGACAAAATCAAAGGTCCTGGAAATATTAATTATTCCTACTAAGAGAGAGCATAGGAACCTCGATCTAGTCCAATCCTCTCATTTTAAAGATGAGGAAAATGACTGATGGGAATAGAAAAGCAAGTGGAGAACAGAACAATGACTAGGGCAGGGCAGGCAGGGCTCTGTTCAAGGCCCTCAGTGGTACTCCACCTCCTCCCTTGCCTATCTTCCTAAGTGAAGCAGCAGTAAAGTTGGCATCATTTCCTCTAGAAAATTCATGGTGACCTACAGGTGTATCTGTTTCAGCTGTGGCCATGGCGAAGCTACTGAAGGAGTTTGCCATTTCCTTCTTCAGCTCATTTTGTAGATGAGGACACTGAAGCAAATGGGGTTAAGTGACTTGCCCAGGGTCACACAGTAAGTATCCAAGGCTGGATTTAAACTCAGGTCTTTCCTGACTCCAGGCCTGGCATTCTATCTAGTGTGCCACCTAGCAGCCAATCTATGAGTACAGGGCACTTATTCCTGCCCCCTCCCACACACTTCCAACACTCTGGGTGAATTTACCCATTTCAACTCAGGCCAGGTTTAGGAACTGCTAGACTGAATAGAGTCAAAGGCCTCATCCCCAGATCTCTCATTAAGTCAACAACGACTTAAAACTAACGTTTTCTGTCCGCACACCCGCGGGTCATTGAGAATGAAAAGTGGGCCCCCAGTTGTCGAGGCCCGGCCCCTCTGCCTGCTGCCCCTGTCACTCACTCTTCTTTGCGGAGAAGCTCCTCTTCGGACTCGGTCAGCCGCTGCCTTAGCACAGCGATCATCTCCACCGCCACGTCCACCTGCCGGTTCAAGGCCCTCTCTCGCCTCTGAACTTCCTGCTTTTTCTGAGTCAGCTGCACAAAAGCGGCCCGGACTTCCAAGAGTTCCGCGGTCTTTTGTGCGAGCTCTTTGGTCAGCTTGTCAATTCTCTTTTCGATGGTCTTGTCCACTGCCTCGACCATCCGATTGAACTTTTCCCTCACGTGGGCCTCAAAGGAAGCTTTGGCATCCGTGGTGGGCAGCCCAGGGCTGGACCTTGGGCCACCCAAGGAGTCTATGGACGTGTAGATGGGCAGGAAAGACACGGGTCTCTCCGCCAGCACCTGGAGGGACTTCCTGTCCTTCAGGTTTTCCCGGGCCAGGTTACACAAGTTCACATAGCTCGATTTCTGCTTGACTGCTCGCCCACCACTCCCCAGTTTCAGGGGCTCTGATGACGTGATCAGGTCTGGGTCTTTGAGGGGAGACAAAAGGCTGCATTTTGTCATGAGGTTCCTCTCTTCATAACTGTGGTTGAGCTCCAGATGGGCCCTCAAGGACGACA
Organism: Gymnobelideus leadbeateri; assembly: GCA_011680675.1. Taxonomy (NCBI): domain Eukaryota; kingdom Metazoa; phylum Chordata; class Mammalia; order Diprotodontia; family Petauridae; genus Gymnobelideus; species Gymnobelideus leadbeateri. The sequence continues at coordinate 1,069,603 of WOXC01000183.1, read as the reverse complement.
GGCTTCTGAAGCGGGTGTGGTCCCCACACCGTGGGCAGCGGAATGGTAGGCACACAGCAGCATTTTCAAATGACTCCTGCCAGGGGCATCTATTTTCCTCAAAAGCCTTCTGTTGCATTACTCTGAAAATCCTGGAAGAGGGGTGGGGAGAAAGACCAGTGAGTTTCTATGTACATTCGAATGCCACATATATGCAGGATGTCAGAGCTGGAATGGACCTTAGGGGTTATGGAGGCCAGGGGCTTCTAATTAGGACTAGATTTAAAATCTATATTTTGATAGCAACACTTCAATAGAATTGGTTTCCTTTGAAATCCTACTTATTGAATGAATTTTAAAGAATTCTGAGAAGGGGCCCCCAGATGTCACTAGATTACCAAAGGCATCCATGAAACAAGAACCCTGACTGGGTCATAGATCAGAGATCTCAGGTTGGAAGGGACCTCAGAGGACACCTAGTCCAGCCCCCTCTGCTTGACAAATAAGGAAGAGAACTAAAGGGGGCAACTGCAGCTAGTTGGAGGCACAATTGGGGGTTCGGGACGCTTTGACTTCAGCAGCTGCATAGAATGAATGAATGTCAGTAATTGGAGCCCAGCTTCAGAAACATCTCTCTCCAAAATGATTCCTGATCATGTCTATACAGTCCATCCTCTCTTCAGTTATTTGAATACTAACACTATAGCTCAGTCAGATAATTCCCTCAGTGGTGCAGGGAGGACTTTACAATTCTGGAAAGCAGAAATCCCCCAAGACAAAATAGCAAACTGTGCTGGGATTATAAAACTACTACTCAAAATGCCCCTGTGTGTGGGAGACATCTGGGGCATACCAGAACAAGTATGAGACAAGAGTGAGCACTCAAGATCAAACCCTGATCTTACTTACATCTTACTGACTGTATCGGGTCCATTTACTAGCCAGGCAGACTATAAACACTATTAAGCACCTGCTGTGTACCAATGGGGACACAAAAAGAGGAAAAAGACAGTACCTGCTCTCAGGGAACTCATAACCTAATAGGAGACACAACATACAAACAAAACAAAATGGAAATAATCAACAGAGGGAAGGTGCTAGAATGAAGGATTGAGAAAGGCTTCCTAGAGGAGGTGGGATTTGCATCTGGCATTTGGAGGGTGCCAGGGAAGCCAGGATGGGACAATGAGGTCAGAGACCTCTGTGAGTACCTATTTTGTCTCTATAAAATGTAGATTAAATAAATGCAGAGGACAGGCCTTGGAGTCTCACAGACCAGGGTCCAAGTCCTGAGTCTGATACATCCTGGTTCTAACCTCTATGTGGCCCCAGTCAGATCTTATACTCAGGGAATGCCCCACATGAATGAAGTGACAGGTGTAGACTTTTTGAAACTTACAAGCAACACCTATATTACAGGGTTATTTTGAGCAGGGACACAGACAGGGACTGGATTGTGATTTCACTGGCATAAATAGGGAACTCCTAGGGAAGGAAACTCCCTGTCCCGAAGTAGGTCAGAGCCTCTTAGTTCTTAGAATGTTACCCAGAGGACAGAGAAGTGATCACATCATCCCAGGGTAAGAGAACCAGCAAGTACCGGAGGTAGTGCCTGACCCTAGGTCTTCTTGGCTTTGAGGCTGGTCTCTATCCACTGCTTCTCATACCCTGATATTCTGAGTATCAAATGAAATGAGATACATAAAGTAAAATATACATGTTGAGGGGCGGCTAGGTGGCGCAGTAAGAGCACCGGCCTTGGAGTTGGGATGACCCAGGATCGTATCTGGCCTCAGATAATGAGCACCCACACATAAATAATGACTAGCCGTGTAACCTTGAGCAAGTTACTTAACTCCAACTGCTTTAAAAAATATATATACATGTTGACTCTTATTATTGTATCATGAGGTTTTGTTAGTTTTCAAAACCCAGCTGTTCCCATTATCTCATTTTCAAGATAAAGGGGATGCCATCCATCTACCTTAAAGATGTGACCTTGGAGGCGCTGACCAATAGGAATGACCGCTCACATTTCTATGGCATATCCAGGTCCATAAAGTTCTTTACTGATTAAATTTATGAAAGGAGGTGTCTGGTTAGGGCACATATTTTGTTCAATTCAGCAAATGTCAATTCCCTATCAATGAATTATTGCACCTAAAGGCAGCCTGCCTAGGATCCCTGCAGGAAAATGAATACAAAAAGGAAATCTTTTAGTTGGGGCACATCCTCCATTCAGTTCAGGGCTGGGAGCCGCAGGCTGTTGCCTGCCAGGCTCAGGCATCTTCTAAGACACCCCCTTGGCAGGACTGGGATCAGAATCCTAAGTCTCTCACTTTCCAGTAGACAGAAGGCCCCAGCTCACTTTGCTGATCCAGACTGATAGTCATGCATACAAAGCAAGGAAATATTGGAGTAATGAAGCAGACAAAGTGGGGACAGTTGTCTACTGAAAATACATTTGTTTTCAAAATAGGTCTTGAGAAAAGCAAGCTCAGCTGTCTTTTCCCAACTGTAAGCAGTGTCTTAAATAATAATAATGAATAATAAGCCAACTGACCAATGGTAATTCCAGAACCTGCAATTTGCACTTTCTTTCCAGGCTCAGGAAGAGCCCTGCTTATGACAATATAAGAAACATGCACCTTGGACTCTGAAGGGTATCCAAAGCGTGTAAACAGTCCTGAAAGTCTGGAGTCCTCTAAAGATGAAAGCTCTTTGCTTAGGGCATGTACTTTGTTCAATTCAACAAATGTCAACTTAATATTGATGAATTATTGTACCCAACCAAATGCAGCCTTATCTGGAGTCAGGAAGACCCAAGTTCAAATGTGACCCTCAGATACTAGCTGTATGACCCTGGGCAAGTCATTTAACCCTGTTTGCCTCAGTTTCCTCAACTCTCAAGGAGCTGGAGAAGAAAATGGCAAATCCTCTAGTTTCTTTGCCATGAAAACCTCAAATGGGGCATAAAGAGTCAGATATAACTAAATAACAAAAAACACAGACAAAAAACCCCACCATCTGCCCAGGATCCAGAAAGGAGAACAAGGGCAGGGTCTTTGTATCCCTGGTCCTTAACTCAGTTCTGCACCATGGAACAGGCTGAACAAATGCTCATTGAATGCTATGGGAGTATTCTCAGGTAGGAGAGCAGTATTTGGAAAGAGGGGAATCTGGGTTCAGACCTTTGCTTGGCCCATATGACCACAGGCAAGTCAAGGAGTCTCAGTTTTCTCATTCACAAAATAGGAATCACAAAAGTACTGACCCTCAGGCACTATAAAAGAGATCCTAAAACTCTTTTTGCTACTGTTAGGTGAGCCCCTTCTCCTAGTAAATGCACATTGGTGGCAGTCAAATGCTAATGCCTTCACCTGGCTGATGACCTCCAGGGTATCCAGCTCTCTCTTCCTTCCACACAGTTATTGGCTTTTGTCTCTCCCTGTACACTGCGACCAGCTTGAGGGCAGGGACTGTCTTTTGACTTTTTTTTTGTATCCCCAGTACTTGGCAGAGTGACTGGCATATAGTCACTTAATAAATGCCAGTTGACTGATTGACAAAGGAAACCAAAGGTTAGCAAAAATAATAATAATAAAGATGTCTTTTTTAACCATCTAGTTTTGGGGAGCCCCCTGAAAGCTGTCAGCTGACCCTCAGGTTAGGAACCCAGGCTCTATAGAAATGGGAACTACTACTATAAATGAGACCGCTGAATCAGATGACCTCTGGGATCCTTTCCAGCTTTAAATATAGACTCCTAATATGACTCTCCCCAGGTGTACCGTTTGTTAAAGGCAGTTCTCCAAGAGAACTCTTAGTAACTAGCAGCTTATGTTTTCTTATAGGAATTAATGACCTTCACCTTGGCAGCAGATGATTGATAGCAACCCCCAACTGTGCCCAGACCTCATCCCGCAGGTAAATGGTTTCTAACCCCAATTTAACATGCATGAGGAGTCATGTTGGAAAAGCACAGATGTTGGGGAGCACAGCCTCAGCAAGATTTCCAGAACCACTCGGGGCTGCAAGGGGGCCTCAAACAGCTGGCATGTCACATTCTCCAGACCAACTGACTTCTGTGCATCCAGAGAGAAAGCCCCTAACAAACCCATTTATTGGCTAGTTTTGCTGTGAGGAGATGCAAAGGCTTATCGGGACTGGAAGAGGGGGAGATGGGGGTGGGGGTGATAAGGAGAGTGCTCAGGAAGGAGGGACGTGATGGGGGGTGGGGGTTGTTGGATGGAGAAGTAGGATTTTAGGAGCAGAAGAGTGGGGAGAGCACCAGGTTCCTGACCTGGCCAGCTCTGGGGGCGATGGGGGAATGGATGGATGAGGGCTTGCTGGTGGAGAAGAAGATGCCAGGCTTAAAGAGACGTGCTAAAGGAAAAAGATTTTTTAAAAAGCAGAGGACGCCCCATGTTCTGATCCACGCAGGAGTGCAGACAGACATCCAGGGGCAGGAGGCAACATCAGTCCAGTGGTTTTATGGCGATTTTCCTCCTGGATTGCTAGAGAAGGGGGTGGGAGGACGGGTGATGGATGGGAAGGCAGCGGGCACTGTCTCGGGTGCTGGCCGCCCAATCCCCACCTCCTTCCCCCGCTCTGCTGAGTGTGGGCTCAGGTTCTTGGGGGCTGGGCACCCAGGGGACCCGAATAACCTAAATAGCTCGCTGCCAACGCTCTGCGGCTCCTGGCGCAGCCTGCCCCCAGTCCTGTCACTCCCTTACCCTGGCCCCCGGGGCCCCAGCTATCCAGCCCAGCCCAGCCCCCTCCCCTCGGGAAGGGCCGCTCCAGGCCATGCAGGGTGGGCAGTGCAGAGCGGGCTGTGCAGGGCCAGCCGGGAGAAACCACTGGGCACAGGCTGGGCCGTGCGGAGCCGGCGGTGCCCGGAGGGCTGTGCGGGGCTGCCCCGGCTCCGCCACCCCCGCAGGACGCGCAGCTGCTGCAGCCTCTGCAGCCGTGGACTTACCAGACTTGTTGCTGCGGCGGCTGCCGGGGCTGAGGCTGCTGCTCCGAGGAAGCGGTTTTCAGCAGAGCCGTAAATCAGGCAGAGCCCGGTACCCCGCTGCACTGACGCCCTCCCTCCCGCACCCCCCTCCCCCCCGCGGCGGGGCCCGAGCGGCGCCCAGGGCGGAGCGTGCGGCGGCGGCTACGGCGGCGGCAGGGGCTGGCAGGCGGGGATGGAGGCGAGCTGGCGGCCGGGGTGGGGGGGGCGGAGCAGCCCGGGGAGCTGGGGGCGGGGGAGCCGAGGGGGCGGACGAAGCTGGCGGCCCGGGGGACCGCGTGCTCAGCCGCGGTCAGCGTGCTGCGGGGCAGGGCCGGGCCAGACCGGAGCCGAGCCGGCCCCAGCGGCGTCTGCGCTCCCGGCCTCCCCCGCGGGGTCCGGCTTCAGGGATGCACCTGACAGACCGAAGGGCGGAGGCACTGACTGCCGAGCTCAGTACTAGCAGCAGTGCGGAGGGCCCCGGGCACTGCCCGGGGGGCGCTCAGGAAGCCCCAGCCCAGTGGGAGAACCTGCTAGAGCCAGCAAGAACGGGCTGGGCATCCTGGGGCTGTCATGCTCGTCATCGGGTCTAGGGAAGAGAGAGAAAGGGGTGCCGCCCCCCGAAAGCAGGAGTCGGATGGCAGAAGTGGCGGGGGCAGCCAGGGAGACGAGGGCGGCCAGGGAAGCCAGGGAGGCCAGGGTGGTCAGGGAGGCCAGGGCGGCCAGGGAGGCCAGGGAAGCCAGGGAGGCCAGGGTGGTCAGGGAGGCCAAGGCAGCCGGGGCGGCCAGGGAAGCCAGGGCAGGGAGGCCAGGGCGGCCAGGGAGGCCAGGGCAGCCAGGGAGACTAGGGAGGCCAGGGGGCCAGGGAAGCCAGGGAGGCCAGGGTGGTCAGGGAGGCCAGGGCGGCCAGGGAGGCCAGGGAAGCCAGGGAGGCCAGGGTGGTCAGGGAGGCCAAGGCAGCCGGGGCGGCCAGGGAAGCCAGGGAGGCCAGGGCGGCCAGGGAGACTAGGGAGGCCAGGGCGGCCAGGGAAGCCAGGGAGGCCAGGGTGGTCAGGGAGGCCAGGGCGGCCAGGGAGGCCAGGGCAGCCAGGGAGACTAGGGAGGCCAGGGTGGCCAGGGAAGCCAGGGAGGCCAGGGTGGTCAGGGAGGCCAGGGCGGCCAGGGAGGCCAGGGAAGCCAGGGAGGCCAGGGTGGTCAGGGAGGCCAAGGCAGCCGGGGCAGCCAGGGAAGCCAGGGCTAGGGAGGCCAAGGCAGCCAGGGAAGCCAGGGCAGCCAGGGAGACTAGGGAGGCCAAGGCAGCCGGGGCAGCCAGGGAAGCCAGGGAGGCCAGGGCGGCCAGGGAGACTAGGGAGGCCAGGGCGGCCAGGGAAGCCAGGGAGGCCAGGGTGGTCAGGGAGGCCAGGGAAGCCAGGGAGGCCAGGGTGGTCAGGGAGGCCAGGGCGGCCAGGGAAGCCAGGGCGGCCAGGACTGGGCTAACTTCAGAGCCAGCCCGAAGCCAACCGACCGGGATTGGAATGGTGCTCAAAGATCCCTCAGTTGGAGCAGCAGAGGCCTCAGAGGCTTTTGCCCCTCTCAGAACGCTGTCCTCCTCCTCTTCGAGAAGCCGTCCTTGGTGATTGATGCTGTTCCTTAGGCCTTCTTCCTCAGCTGACCTCGCTTGCAGCTTTAGGCCGAACAGAGCACCTTGGAGGAGGAAATGGAAGGGACCTTGGAAGCCATCTAGCCCCACTCCTATATTTTACAGAGTTGGAAACTGAGGCTCAGAGAGGGGAGATGACTCGTCTAAGGTCACACGGTGATGAGTGGCAGACCTGGGATTTCTATCTGGGACATATTGTATCTTCCTAAAGGAATGTAAGATTCCTGGAGGCAAGGACTTTCTCAGCCTTGGATGCCCAGCCTTGAGAGGGGCAGATGGGATCTTAGAGTGATGGCCTAGGATGGTAGAACCTCGGAGGCCCCATAGACCAATCCTCTTGTTTTCCAGATGAGGATGCTGAGACCCAAGGGTTAAGTGAACTGCCTGTGGGCACTGAGGGAAACTGGCAGAGCTCAGTCCAGTGCTTCTCCCCACCCCACAGCCCTGCCACAGCTTTTCTTCCTCTTGATCTTCCTAATAATCTTCCACGTTCAGCCACCTATTACCTCTAGGTTCAAATATCAATTCCCAAGTTTTTCATTGGAGCCCAGCACAACTTCTTCCCAACTTATATTTCCTGCTTCATTGCTCCTCCCCAGGAACACTATGGTCCAGCCAAACTGGTCTTCTTACTGTTCTTCTGACTACACCACTCCATCTCCCATCACCATGCCTTTGCACTGTCTTCCATGCCTGGGAATGACACTTCTAACTTCTGTCTCAGAATCCCTAGATCCCTTCAGGGCTATTCAAGCCTCACTTTCCCCATGAAACTTTTCTTGCCACCCCCTCCAGTGCCTTTCCCCCCCAAATTATATCTAATTTTGTATGTACCCATATATACCACATATGCGTTTCTCCAATAGAATGCAGGCTCCCTGAAGGCAAAGCCCATTTTCCCTTTCGTGTTTCTGTATTTCCAACATTTGACAGATAGGAGCTCTCTGAGAGCAGAGACGGTCTTGGTCTCTTTTTTGTATCCACATTGCTTAGCACACACTAAGTCCTCTTGGAGAACAAAGGGTGAAGAACAACAGTAGGGGCTTAATAAATGTTTATTGTTTGAATGAAGTGCTTAATCAATGCTTATTGATTGGGTAACATCCCTGAGCTTCAAGAAACTTCCTAAGACTTATCTGAGGCTAATAGGTAGCACTATGTAAGGTTTCCAGAGCACTTTACATCTTCTTAAGTCCTCATAAAAGCCCTGTGGGGTAGGGCACTATTTTTATCCCACCTTACTGAGGTGGAAACTGAGGCTGAGATGTTAAAGGATTTGCCTGGGGTCACACAGGAAGTATATGAAGTAGGATTTTAATGCAGACCTTCCAGACTTGCGTTGAAGACTCTCTGCACTGCCCAGCCTACACTGCTTAGCCACTCATTGGTTAGTGCTGTTGGCCGAGACCTCCCACCTCACAGATGATTGCCTGGCATGACCCCAATGCCTTGCACACAGTAGACACTCCATACATCTGGTGAAATGAAGTGTAGCTTAATGTGCCCCACTGGGGCATGACATTATAATTAACATTCCTGTTTAAATTGTTTTATTTGAGGTGAAGGTCAATCTATATTTTGATTCATTTTTCTAAAATCATAGTTGATTTTTAATGGATGTCGGGGGGTGCACCTCTTTTCAGAGACTTAATTATGACTCATTTCCAACTGATTTTAAAACATTAAATAACTCACTGCTCTTTGAGGGCAGCAGGGAACATTCTTTCTTCCTCCTCCAGGAAGCCTTCCTTGAATTCCCACTCGGGAATGACTTTGTTCCTCAGTATTCATGTGGCCCTGCTTTGTAACTCATCTAGAAGTTTGTTATTCATTATACATGCACATCTTAGGCTTCGTTATAACCAATTGTGTTTGTGTCTTAGCCGCTACTGCTACAGAGGGAAAGTTATAACCAATTGTGTTTGTGTCTTATCCCCTACTGCTACAGAGGGAAGAATACCAAATCTGGGGGAGAAGGAGCCAGGTTCAAATCATTCCTCCAATGGTATTTTGTGACCTTGGGCAAGTCACTTCATTTCCCTGGGTCTCCGTTACAGCATCTGTGAAAACAAACACACAAATAAAGAAATAGATAAACAAATGAATGAATTAATTGAAACAAAATGAAATGAAGGCCAGATGACCTCAGGGAGGGATTCTTAATCAGCAGTCTGCAGATTTGTTCTTTTCTCTGTGTGTTTTGCCATTTCAATGTAATTGCTTTCCATTGTAATCCCATGTATTTACTTTATGCTTTAGTAACATCCTGAGAAAGGCTCTGCGGGCTTCACCAGACTGTTAGAGGGGTCCAAGAAACACCTAAAAGGCTAAGTCCCTCTGCCTTAGAAGTTTCTTGAAGCTGAAGAACTATGATTTTGTAATCCTGGATTGCAAACTCCTTGAGGACAGGAAGCTTGTCTTAGCCAAACTTTGCATTTTCCTTAATGCACTTAATGCAATATTCTACATGCAGTAGGCAGTTTGCTTTGGTTTGTGTTTGTTCTAGAGGAACTTGTGTTTGTATACTTAACGACAACAGTCTCCGAAAGGGTCAAAAATGAATATCACTCTCAGGGTTACAAAAAAAAGGCATATGATGGGGTGAACAGCTTCTACCATACAATCAATGAGAAGTTTTGAAGAAAAACAGGAATAAAAAAATACCATCAAGAATTGTATGATGGAAGAGATTCCAGGCCTCCACCACTTCAGCCAGACTCCCACCCCTTCAAACTGATGGGAGGATGTGGAAGTCAGTTGCTCCCAATAGGTAGGCATGGATGGAATTGGCATCCTTGAAGGAAAATTTCCAAACTGATAAGAACACAGATCTAACTGATAGATTAGGACAGGAGCTTGGAGTCAGAAAGACCAGAGTTCAAACCTTGCCTTAAAGATTAGGAGTTGGGTGACCCTACACAAGCCATTTAATTTTCCCAAACTTCAGTTTCTTCATCTGTAAGAAAGGATAAAATAAGGATAATTCCTTGAAGGGTTGGTGTGAGGTTCAAATAAGATCATGTGCCTTGCAAGCTTTTAGACACTATGTAAATGTCAACTATTATAGTTGTTAACAAGGTCAGCGGCTTACAAGGAACTAATTAAATATTTGAGGGAAATACCCAATACAGAAATGGTGCAACAAGTCATGGTGGACAGAGAAGTGGATGTGGAGTCAAGAAGACTTCGATTGAGATGCTATTTCTGGGACTCTGTAAGTCCTTTCTAGACAAATTTCTTAATTTGTCCGTGCCTCAGTTTCCACATCTACAAAATGAAAAAATAAAAGGATTGTATTCAAAGATTTCTAAGCTCTTTCAACTCCAAATCCATAACCTTATGACGTTGTAATGTGAAGACAAAGTACACTTGAGACAATTTTCAGCCTCCCTAACAGTCAAAGAAATGCAGGTTTTCAGCAACACTCGAATTGTGCTAGTTTGGCAAAAATTACAAATTAAATGCTGGGCAGATTGTGAAGAAATGGGCATTTGAATGTACTGAGCAGACTTACAAGTTGATACAATATTTTTTGAAGAGCAAAATGACAGAATATTCTGGTAGGAATAACATTTAATAATTACATGATACATTTTCCAAAAGGGGGAAAATTGTTCAAAGATATTTAGAGCAGTAAAAGTTATAATTATGAAAACCTGGAAACACTGTAGATGACCAGTAATTGAGAATAAAGTAAAAAAACCAGAAAATCGATATGCTGAAATACTATGATTCATTGAACATTTATTATGTGATCACATAAAGGAGCTTTTGCCCTTTCATCGATGTGAGTTCCCCCTCCTAGAGTTCCCACCACACTTTATCCTGTTCAGCTCTTGTGGACATCCTTCCATGGCCTGCTCCCCCATGGGCCCCTCTACCCTGCTGCAAATTTTCCTCTTCCTGTCTCCTGACTGTGCCTGAGTTGACCAGTAGAGTGCACAAAATGATACCCTGTGAAGTTTAGCTCCTAATAAGTATCTCCGACACCTTTTCTACTCATGCCTTTTTTGATAATACGTTTTTATAACCACGTTGGGTACATTTATTTATTAAAATTAAAATATGTTTCATTATGAACTTAAACATAAACAAAATATTTCAATATACAGTGAACAAGGAAGTTTGTTTAAGAAACTTAACTTCTTACGTATAGTTTTTTTTTATGAGAAATCTGTATCTGTTTGTGTGTGTCTACTCAATTTAACAAAGCAGTAACAAAACTGCTATTTGCTTCCCGCTCACATTTCTTTTTGTTTCTTCTGTATATTTAAAAAAAATTTTAGGGGCAGCTAGGTGGCACAGTGAATAGAGCACGGGCCCTGGAGTCAGGAGGACCTGAGTTCAAATTCGGCCTCAGACGCCTAACACAAAAACTAGCCATGTGACCTTGGGCAAGTCACTTAACCCCAATTGCCCTCCAAAAAAAAAAGGCAAAAAAAAATCTTTAGATGATTATCTTTTTATTTTAGCAAATCTCCCATTACCACCACCACTGACTTCCAAAGTGGAAGCTCTCCTTTGTAGCTAATATATGAGGTCCAGCAAAGCATATAAATATATTAGCCATGCTGAAAAGTGCAAAGCTCCTTCTGCATCTCTAGCTTATTACCTTCCTGTCAAGAAGTGGGAGGTTTATTTGACATCAGTCTTTCCTGCTTTCATCAGAGTTCTGAGAAATCTCAGTCATTTTCCTTTGTTTTATTGTGATGGTTTTTCTGGCTCTGTTCTATTCTGTTTAGATCAATGTTCAGTTCAAACCAAAGTTCAGATGCAGATCAGTCTGTATCAGTGTTTCTGTGTTTCTCTGAATCCATCATATTTTTTAACAACATAATAGTAGTCCATTGCAGTTGTTCATCCTTTCCTCAAATAATGGACACTCACTTTTGTTCCCAGATCTTTGCTATTACCCCAAAGCATTACTTTTATTTTTTTTAGGGGGGGGTCAGGGCAATCAGGGTTAAGTGACTTGCCCAAGGTCACACGGCTAGTAGGTAAGTGTCTGAGGCTGGATTTGAGCTCAGGTCCTCCTGATTCCAGGACTGGTGCTCTATTCACTGCACCACCTAGCCACCCCCAAGTACTACTCTTATTACTTTTGTATATATGGGTCCTTTCCCTCTGGTCTTGACTTTGTTGGGATAGATGCTTAATGTTGGGTGAAAGGGTCTCTTTGGGGATATAGTTCTAAGTTTTCCAGGATGGCAGAATTAAGTTGCAGCTCTTCCAGTAGTACAGGAATATGTTTCTTCAGTCACTCCCCCCCCCCCCAACACATGCACATGCACATTTACTATTACATAATTCTTCTTTGGCAATACAATGCAATCTATTTAGACCTGTTACACATGTTCTCCATGATCCTTGGGGGAAACATTCATGGTTAATTTCTATAAGCCTATGGCATCTCAAGATTCAGGATCATATGGCACCCTCAAACAAATTTCATTTTTATGGAGATGACCCTCTATTTCAGAGAGGAGCTTAGATCTTCAAAGCCATGAACCAATTCCCAAAGGAAATCCATCCTTCTGCTTTCCTGCCATTAAAATCTGGAGTCAGAGTACTGTCCATCTGCATCTTTCCAAACACAATTTTTAAAACTATGAAAACTTTAAAATTTGGTAAATAAATATGGAAAGGAAATTATAAAAATGGAAAGTGAAGAATGCACAGAACCAGAAGATCAATCAATCAATAAGCATCATTAACCAATTAACAAATGATCAAAAGATAGAAACAGACAGTTATCAAGGGAAGACATTCAAGTTATCAACAGCCAAATTAAAAATACTTCATTAATAATTAGAAAAATGCCAATTAAAGTAATTCTGAAGTTCTTCCCCATATTCATCAGTTTGGGAAAACTGAATAAAAAAAGAAAATGACAAATGTTGGAGGGGCTAAAGGAAAACAGGCACTCTAATGCATTGTTGGTGGAACTGGCTGGTCCACCTATTCATTCCCCCAAAGTGACTAAAACTGTGCTTATCCTTTGACACAGGAATACTATTGCTAGGTCTATACCCCAAAAAGATCAAAGAAAGAGGAAAAAGTTCTATGTGTAGAAAATATTTATAGCAACTTTTTTTGTAGTAGCGAAGAACTAGAAATAGCAGCGGTGCCTATCAGTTGGATAATGACCAAACAAATTATTGTACATAAATGGAATAGAATACTATTCCACTTTTAAGAAATTACAGAAGTGACAATTTCGGAGAAACCTGAGAAGCCTTGTGTGAATCAGTGCAGGCTGAGGTGAAAAGATCCAGGAGGACAATTTATGTGATAACAGCTTCTAGGAAAGTCTTTCCCAACCCCTGTTAATTCTGGTGCCTTCTCCCCCTTACTTATTTCCTGTTTGCTCTATACATAGCTTGTTTACATATATTTATCTGCTGTCTCCCTTGTTAGATTGTAAATCCCTTGAGAACAGGGACTGTCTTCTGCTTCTTTTTGTATCTCCAGTACTTGGCACATTCGTTGTTGTTTTTATTGTTGTTGAGTCATTTCTCTACATGACTCCATTTGGGGTTTTCTAGACAAAGATACTGGAGTAGTTTTCCATTTCCTTCTCCAGTTCATTTTATAGATGAAGAATCTGAGGCAAATAAGGTTAAGTGACTTGCCCAAGGTCACACAGCTAGTAAGTTTCTGAGGCTGAATTTGAACTCGGGTCCTCCTAACTGCAGGGCTCATACCTTATCCACTGTGCCACCTACCTGTCCTACCCTGGCACATAGCTGTTAATTAATCAATTTTTATTGACTGGTTTATTGACTGATATGGTAAAGGCAGACATATTTGATAGATTTTAAAACTCTGATCAATACCGTGATCAACCATGATTTTAGAGGACCTATGAGTGAGCAGGGCTACCCACCTTCTGAGAGAGAGGGGATGGACTTAAGGTGCAGAGTCAGACATACATTTCTGGACATAACCAATATGGGAATTTGTTTTGCTTAACTATACTTATTTGTTATAAAGGTTTTTTGGCCTTTTTTCTTCCAGTGGAGGAGGTAAGAGGGAAAATAAATAAATGTCTGACAATTTAAAAATAATTTAATTAAAAAAATAAGTATGGCTCAAGTCTAGGGTGTCTTCAGCAGAGATTAACAGAGCACCTTCTAGCTAAGTGCACAAAGCACGAGTCGTGTAGTAAATACCAGCATAGGACAGCTATTTATTTCCTCCACCACAGAAGAAATGCTTAAAACCCAGAAAGTTAATAAGCACACATTCGCACATACTTAAAATATCAACTATACCTATAGCCTAAATTTATTGTCCTCTCCTGCTGCCAAGTGACTGTTGCTGCCATAGCTGCTGTTGGGGAGGTGTGGGGAGAGGAAACCCTTTCTCACCTTTCTAGGAGTCGAAGTCAAAGCTGACACTGGCTGGTTGCCAAAGAAGACATGGGCTCTCAAGAGCCCAAAAACTGTCTGTCTCAGATCTTACTATCTATAGGACAGGCAGTGTTCATGGCTCAGGACCCAGTCTTCTTGTGGGAGGGGCGCACCTCCCCTTCTCCACACTCCAAACCTCAAATCCTGTACCCTTGGGACCAAGGGATCAACTAGAGACCAGGGAGGAGCTCTGTTTATGTGTGTCCTTTAGCAAGGGTCCAGAGCACCCTTGGCCAGCTATCCAGGGCCAGGACAGAAGCCCATCTGCATGCCTCCCACTACACAGATAATCTACACCATAAACAAAGTAGATTCAATGTGTTTCGAGTAGGGGGGCCACTAAGAGCTAGGGAGATCCTGGGATCCTATAGGGATTCAGATCTAGAAAGAGCTTGCACATTTCACAGTAGAGGACACTAAGGCCAAGAGAAGTGAGTAAACCAGATCAGAGCAAGATTAAGAAGTGTTAGGGCACTGACTCTAAGACCATAATACCTGACATCCTTAGAGCCTCCTAGGATTGAAACCAAAGAGCTCTTTGATTTCATTTCATTAAACTCATTCATTCTTACTGATGAGGATACTAAGTTTCCAGAAGGGAAATGATTTGCCCAAGGTCAATCAGGGGATCCAATAGCAGAGTCAGAGTCTGTGACTTCAGATCTGAAAGTCCACAGCCTCTGACCCATGACCCTTGATGCTCAGTCACCATTGCTTTGGGGCTGCTGTGTCCCTGGGAGATAAACTCTGCTGACATAATCTTCCTTCAAAGGCTCATGGCTGAAGTTTTAAGATTGGATTTAAAAGCAGCATCACTGTGATAAAATAACAAAAATCCCAATTTCAGCTTCTGTAGTTGGCATGGCAACTACCAGTCCACTCACCAGGAGCACCATGGAGCCAGCAGGCCTTGGTTAAAGTGAGAATTAGACAGGCACCAGGTGGAATCTAAAAAAAGGGTTTTATAGGATCATAGATTTCAAGTTAAAAAGAACACTGGAGGCCATTCGTCCAGCCTCCTCATGTCACAGGCGAGAGAATGGAGGCTCAGGCTCACTAACTGGTTTGCCCAAGGTCACAAATCTAGGAAGGAGCAAAGCCAAGACTTCAGTTGAGGCTGAATTCCTCTGACTTGAGAACTTCATTGTACTCTAGCAAGGGAGGGTCTCCTTCAGGTCCATTGCCAGGCAACCAAGAGGAGGAGCACAGAATCAGAGATTTTGCACCAAAAAGAATCTTGTGGGCCTTGTAGTCCAATCCCTTCACTTTACAGGTGAGAAAAAGGAGAAGGCCTATATGAGGTCAGTGACTGGACAAGTTGACAAGGTCAACTTGTCAACCTGACAAGTTAGAGAGCAAGGGTTTGAACTGGGGTCCTCAGACTCCAAATACAGTATTCTTCTCACTGTACCACAATTAATTAACCCTGTTAATTGTATCAATCAACACGTGTTTATTATGTGTCAGGAACTGGGAATATAGCTATTGTTCAGTTGTGTCCAACTCTCTGTGACTTCATTTGGGATTTTCTTGGCAAAGATACTGCAGTGGTTTGTCATTTCCTTCTCCAGCTCATTTTACAGATGAGGAAACTGAGGTAAACAGGGTAAAGTGATTTGCCCAGGGTCACCCAGCTAGTAAGTCTATGAGGCCAGATTTTAAGTCATGAAGTTTAGTCTTCCTGATTCTAAGCCCAGTACTCTGCACTATAGCGCCCCTTAGCAGCCATGGGTATATAGCTACAGATAAAACAATTCCTACTTAGATCACACAAGCGAATGTGGGAAACCAGGAGAGAATTGTGTCACAAGAACGCAGAGAGGAGAAAGTATATGGAGAGTGTGTGAGAGAGTGATCAACAGCACAAAATGTAGCAGAGAGTGAGGATTGGGGCTAATAAAATGCCATCTGATTTGTGCCAATTCACATGACTTTGGAGACAGCCCTTTCAGTGCAGTGACGAGATTGGAAGCCTGAGTGCTGAGTCTCTTCACATAAGACAATCAGGCCAGAAATGGTTATCCCAGGGCAGTACAGACACCTGAATTTTAGCCAGAAACCAACCATCTGGGCCCAGTGCAATGGGGTATTAAGAAGCTAGCCCATAGCATTTAATGCATGCTAGACCTGTTGCTAAGTGCTTTACGATTTTATCTTAAAGTAAAGCCGAGTGCTTTAAATGCTGTTATTATCCCCATTTTATAGATGAGGAAACTAGAGCGGAAGAAAGCTGATTTGCCCAGGGTCACCCAGCTAATAAATATGTGAAGGTGGGTTTGAAATCAGGTCCCTCCGACTTCAGGCCCATTCCCTATCCTTGGTACCACCTCAGTGTATGCTCTTAACCTCCTTGGACCTCAGCTCCTTCATCTATAAATTCAGTTCAGCACGTTCTTCTCTCCTCAAACTCCGGATGCCACCCTCCACCCCCATCTCTCAGATGCCCTCGCTGCCTATCTTACTAAGAAAATTGATACCATCTGTCTTGAGCTCCCTCATTTTTCCTAATTCATAATTCAAATCCCCTTTGCATTATTTCCCATTTTCTCCTCTTTTGCTCCTGTGTGCGAAAAAATGGTGGCATTTTTTCCAGGTCAAGGCCAACCCCTTTACTTGTACTCCAGATCCTGGCTTCCCCAGGAACTTGCCCTATTGATACTGTGCAGAGAATCTCCCTCTCCCACTTCCCCCTTTCTCTGTTTGTCGATTTCTTTCCTCTACGTATGTCTCTCTTCCTCTCTCTGCCTGTGCACATGTGTTTCTCTTTCCCAATATTTCCTCTCTATTGGTTCCTTCTCTATTGCCTCCCCCATCCTCAGAAAGCCTTCACTTGACTTTGCCTTCCCCTTACAATATCCTTCCTTTTCCTATTCATCTCCTAAAGAAAATGGTCTCCATTTCATCCTCCCATTCCACCACCCAACTAAACTCATCCTCTAATAACTCATCACGGTGTGAAAGGAACCCTGGGTGGTTAAAATAGTGCTAGCAGGGAGTATAAGGGCCTGCCATGCTGGGAAATCTTGAGTGCAGACCCAGAGACCAGTCCTTTGTGACCATATCAGAGCTCAGGTCGGCCTGAGAGACTCATGGCTTCTGGGTAACAATGTACTTTGAGCACAACAATTCTCAGAGACCATCTACCTACCAAATCAAGGAAGGATTGAAATTATCCACATGACCAAAATCATAAGTCAAGTCAAAAAGCATGGATTAAGGGCCTGCTATGTGCCACAGACTGTGCTAAGCTCTGAAGATACAAAGAAAGGCAAAAAGCTATCTCTGCCCACAGGGAGCTCATGGTCTAAGTTGGGGGAGACACAAAATACAGACAGGATAAATGGGGGATAATGGGAAGGCTCCAGTATTAACATGATCAGGAAGGCTTCCCAAGAAGGTGAGATTTGAACTGGAACTTGAAGATCCTTTATCTACTTGGGGAATAGATCTTGGAATACATTTAGTACAACTCCCTCAGTTGGGTTAGGCCCAGAGAATTAAAATGGTGTTCCTAAGGTCAAATAGGCAGTAAGCATCCACATTTGGATTTGAGCAATTCATTGCCTTACCTTTATCCCACATGGCCTCCTCAGACTGCTGAAGTAATATGGAAGACCCTGGGCTAGGTCTTGGGTATGCAAACATAGATAGGATATGGACCCCACCCTCAAGGAGTTTCTAGTCTAATGTCAAGAATATAAACCGCATGATATAAGAGAGAGAAGAGAAAGGTCCAAAGGAGAAATACCAGGAAATCTGCTTTATAAGAAATTTGAAGAGAAATAGAACATTTTAATCCTGGGGTAGAAGCAGAGGATAGAAAGAAGAAAGGTGTTCTACATAGGATTCTTGAGGGACCTGGCACCCAAGCTGGGCTTTGAAAGAAGTGGGGGGACTCAGGCTCCTAGACTTAAAACTAGAAGTGTCCTTAGAAATCATCTAGTTGAACCTCTTATTTTATAGGTAAGGAAACTGTGGCAGAGAGAGAAAGTGACTTGTCCAAGGTCAGAATCACAAAGTTAACTCAGCTCTTCCGACTCCAGATTTGATGTTCTGTCAGGTACACCATTGTAAGGATGGAGAAATCCAACAGTTTCCTCTCAGGTCTAAGATTCTGTGAATCTCCTTCCTCTTTTTATTTAGGAAATTTTCACCATTTCCTGCTTGTTTGTCAGAAAGACTGGGGCATCATAACAAAATGAAATGACAACCAAAGCTATACCTACTAGCCAACAATTCTGGTAAAAGCTTCAGTAGCATAGAGAGAGATTTGCTAAAAGACAAAATTTAGTGAATTTCAAAGAATTTTCCAGCTAGAAAGGCCTTTGTGACCAGTTCTCACAAAGGTCCCATCCATTTCCTTTGTTGGGGATCTGTAATGAGAAGTCTTTGACACTTCTTCTCTGAGATAAATGATAGTGGGAAGCCTAAGATGTGTGTTGCTAGGGAATAAAATGTACCAAAAAAGATACCGTTGAAATGCATGAATTATGAGGTATGAAATATTTAATTGAATGCAGAATGAATTATTGCGCATGGAGTTCTGTCAAAATAGGACAAGAATTTAAACAGCTAGTACATAGAGGCAGGTTTATTTCACTCTTTAAAGAGGGTATTTTTAGAGAAAGAAAAAAAGCTTTGGTTACAGTAAAAGGCTGAGAAAGAACATATTCCAGAACACTGAGAATTAGAAAAAAGAAATGTGCTCTCCCTTTTATTTTGTGCATGATGGGAGTACGTAGGACAAGCTGGAATATTTCCCATTAACAGTGATGGAGGATAAGGAATCATTTAAAAATATTTTACCCTGTAGGCATTTGGATCTTTAGATAGGGATGGTTTAATTTTCTGAACTCTTTAACTGAAAATCTTCTTCTGCTTGTGATACAGAAGGATCCCTTCTTGCAATAGAATAATTGACTTGACTTCACTGATTTCTTTAACTGATGACCAAGCTTGGCCCAAGAAGATGTGAGAAATGTTCATCTCTCCTTTCTTTAAAGAGGTGGAGGATTCCAGGTGTGGAATATTGCATATGCTCTCAGACTAAGTGACTGTCCCACTGATTAGATTGCAGAACCAGTCTTTCTTCTTTTGTATTCTTCAGCACAAGGGGTGGTTCACTGGATGGGGAAGAAAATAAGTTTGAAAATAAAGAGAATATAAAAATAAAGATAGCTATATTTCAAAAATATCATTTTATTGGGAAGAAAATTGATTCTAACAATAATAACTGACCTATACAGGGCTTGAAAGTTTTCAAAACATTTTTACCATATATGATCTCATTTTAACCTCCTGACAAATCTGGGACATAGGTGCTACCAATGTCATTACCATCTTCCTTTTTTCAGGTAGGGACACAGGCACAGAAAACTTCAGTGACTTGCTACAGATCACACAGCCAGTGGATTTATAACCGTTTCCTATAACTTAGAGTTTTAGAGTATTTGCTGAAGTTCAGAGAGTTTAAGTGTGACTCCTTCTAGCTGTGTGACTGTGGGCCAGTCCCCTAACCTCCCTTGAGCCTCTTCTAAGACAGAAGGTTGCCTGGGACTCAGAAATGGAAAATGCCTAGCATGTGATCATAGAGCAGTGAGGGTTAAATGGAGAACTGAACCCAGGTTGTCCAGCACCCAGTGCAGTGCCCTGACACATAAAAAGCTCTTGCGAATTGACTGATTGGTTCCTGCACCATGCTGCTTTGACAGACACGAATAGCTTGGTCATGTGCGTTTTTATTGAGAAATGAGATTAAGCAGCAAACTATTCAGCCTCTTTCAAGTTAAATCTTTTCAATAAGATTCTTTGGGTTTTTTCCCATTATTTGATTGATTGGGGAGTGGGGGGAGTGGAGAAGAGGTATAATTGTTTTTCACTATAAATATGGCACTCAGCTGGCTTTACTGTTCTTTTAGGGAGTTTTGGACATCAAGGCAGGAAGATGAGGATTCAAATCCTGATTCCAACTTCTTCTAGCTGTGTGACCAGGAGCCAATCCCTTCAACTCTCTGAGTCTCAGGTCAGTCTCTAAGACTATACCTCATAGACAGCTTGTGACCTGAGGTAGTGGAAAGAATTCACACACTGATGAAAGGACAATTGATCTTATACAACACCAAGAGATTTAAAGCTAAAAGGATCCTTAGAAGTCATCTAATTTTTTTATTTTATTTTATTTATTTATTTATTCTATTTTTACAGATAAGGAAACTGAGGTAGAGAGAGAACGTGACTTGTCCAAGGTCAGAATCACAAAGTTAACTCAGCTTTTCTGAGACAATTGAAAAATGTTTGTTAAATGGCCATGTGTCAGGTATTGCGCTAAGTCAGGGATACAAAGAAAGGCAAAAAAACAATCCTTGCTCCCAAGGAACCCACAGTATAATGGAGGAGACAACATACAAATGACCATGTAGAAACAGGATAACGGCAGGATAAATTGGTGATAATAAATAGAGGGGAAGCATTAGATTTAAGAGGGATCTGGAAAGGCTTCTTGCAGAAGCTGGGATTTTTAACTGGGTCTTAAAGGAAACCAGTGAAGAAAGAAAGTAGAGATGAGGAGGGGGAGAATTCCAGGCATGAGGGAAAGCCAATGAAAACCTCCAGCATAGTGTGATAGAATATCATTTTTGAGGAATAGCAAGGAGATAGATGTCGCAGGATTGCAAAGTTTATGGAAAGAGAAGATGTAAAGTAGAAGAAAATTCTAAACATAAGGAGTCAGGTTATGAAAGGTTTTGAAGTCCAGAGAGAAGATTTTATATTTGACCCTATAGGTCATAGGAGCCACTGGACTTTGTTGCGTAGGGGGAGTAACATGGTCAGAACTGTGCTTTGAGAAGATCCCTTTGACAGCTCTGTGGAGGAGAGACTACTGTGTAGTGAGACTTGTGATTAGTGGACCAAGCAGAAGATTATTGCCATAGTCTCAGTGGGAGGAGATGAGAGTCTGCACCAGGGCGGTGGTGGTGGCAGAGGAGAGAAAGGAACATACGCAAGAGATGTCACAATGGTAAAACCAACAGGCCTTGGCAACAGATTGGATAAGGGAGGGTGAGATACTATAAGAATGCTTAGGTTGTTAGCCGGCTGCCTGGGAGGATGGGGGTAATATGAAAGCTAGAATCACATCTTTGGAGCCTAAAGAAGCCTTAAAGCCATCAAGTTCAACACCTAAATTTTACAGATGAAGAAACAGATGACAGTGGAGGTGACATGAAGATCAAGATTACACAGCTATTAAGGGTCAGAAATAGGATTCAGACTCAAACCTTCCTGATTATACTTCCAACACTATATCTACCAAATCATTCTTGGAATGAATTCAATACTTTGTCAAATAATAATCAATAAGTCCTAATTGTTGAGAAAATCATTCATTCATTCAATAGGCACCACTATGGTGGTTTGCAAATTATTTAGGACACCCAGGAATTTTGCTGTGGTTTCATTTTGTGACTGAGGAGTCAGCAGTTACAACAAATAGAAGGAACTCTAGCTCACAGCTAGCATATGCATGGATGAAGTATTTAAATATGTCTTCATTTTTGTCACATTGTTAATAAATTATATAGGCTGGAACTTCAATGTTCGTATAAGCTCATGAAACTAGAAGGTTTGAAAGAGAGAGAGAAAAGAAAAACTTATGGGAAAAGAGATTTCTCTGGTTTATGGTAT
Organism: Gymnobelideus leadbeateri; assembly: GCA_011680675.1. Taxonomy (NCBI): domain Eukaryota; kingdom Metazoa; phylum Chordata; class Mammalia; order Diprotodontia; family Petauridae; genus Gymnobelideus; species Gymnobelideus leadbeateri. Next base: position 1,047,897 of record WOXC01000183.1, on the reverse strand, counting down.
GGGAGCTCAGAGGTAGCTGATTAATTAATTATAAGGAGTATATGTTTTTATTAATTTGTAAGGAAATAGAGGAGCTCCTTGTGAGATATGCTAAGTGAATAGTGTGGGACATGTAGTCAAGAAGACCTGGGTTGAAATTCTGTTTCTGACACTTAACTAGCTGTACAGCCCTAGGCAAGTGGTTTCATTTCTTTGAGTACCAGTTTGTGGTTTTTTCATACAGTCCTGTCCAACTCTTCTTAATCCCCTCAAACCTTACTAGTCATGGAGTTTTCTTGGCAAAGATACTAAAGCAGTTTGTAATTACCTTCTCCAGTGGATTAAGGCAAACAGAAGTTAAGTGACTTGCCCAGGGTCACATGACTACTAAGTGTCTGAGGCCAGATTTGAATCTGGGTCTTCCTGACTCCAAGCTCAGAACTCTATCCACTGATCCCTCTGGCTGCCTCTATTTAAACCTCAGTTTACTCATTTCTAAAATAAGGGCGTTAGACTAAATGTCCTACAAGGTCCCTCTTAACTCTAAATCTATGGCTTTATGACTGTCTTAGAACTCAAGATGAGAATTAATAAGGCAAGAAGTAAAGAACCAGGTTGAGGGGTCAGGGGTGGCAAGGATCTGCTTGTCAGTGAGCCTACTTCACAGTTCATCTCACTCCATGACACCCAAATACACACGGATTCATCATATCCTAAACCCTGTCAATTTTTTTCAGATACATTTTCATGTTCTTGGTTGCACTGTGCTTTATTTTTCCCTAACACCTCTTTTCACAAAACCTCAGTATGGAGCTGGATGAGAACTCTCATTTTCACCCAACTGTCCAGGAACAGGAGATTGACTTGTTAGTCTCTACAACCCAGTGGCGTGTCCCTCCCCTTTTACTATCAAATAATTAAATCAACCACCATTTATAGGCCTCTTCATTCCAGCTTCTCCTCCTCCTTTACAAACACTAATTAGCTTTCCACTCACTCCTCCTGGTTGAGTAAGAACATGATGGAGATTACTCATTCTCTTGACAACTAGAACTATGGAGGCAGATGGAGACAACAACACAACAGGAAGTGACTAAGACTTTTTATCACATCCATCTGCAAGTGGAAATTCATGAAGCAAAAGAAACTGGCCATAGAGTCTGGTTTATAGAATTACAGGATCTCCCAATTAAAAAGGATCTTGGAGGCCATCCAGTCTAACCATACCTGGGCAAAACTCCCCCTTCCTTTTTTAAACATCCCCAAGAAACCCCCTCTATTTGGACAGACTTCCACTTTATCATGGAATAATAATGGATAATTCTCATCATTAGAAACGTTCCCCCTTTATTAGGAAACAGTCTTATTCTCTATAATTTCTACCCATTGTTTCTAGTTCAGCCTCTGGAGACAAGTAAAACAAGGCTAATGCTAACACACCATTCCTCCCTAAGCCTTCTTCTCGTATAGCTCTCCTAGTCCTGGATGCCCTCCTCCAGATTAGCTCTAACTTTTCAGTCTTCTTTCCAAAGTGTGAAGCCCAATGTCTCAGTTGGTTGGGCTAAGATAAAGTCTTTATTTAGTGGGTGGTTATTCTTACACACTTACTGTCAATAAAATCATTACAGGTTTTGAAAGAGGTTTTGGTCTGGATAGCCTCAAGTTTCCTTTCAGCTCTAAATCTACGACCTGGTCTGTTCTTCCTATTTTATTCTGATGATAAATGAGAACAACTACAACAACCCAAAGGGAGAGAGGGAGGAAAGAATGGAGGAAAGGAAAGAGGGAAGGATAGAGGGAGAGAAGAAAAGAAGGGAGGGAGGGAAAGAGGAAAAGAAAAAAAAAGAACTAAATGTTGCATGACTATAATCATCAAGCTTGGCCTTAAAGAAGAAATGAAAATCCCTTCATCCTCTGCAGAGATGGTAGACAATGAATGTGAAACATTTTATATCCTGTCAGATTCAGTTGAGAGTTTGTTAGTTTTCCTTTTTTAATCTTTGTAACAAGGAATGGCTTTCTGGAAAGAGGGTTGGGAGAATGATATATTTAGAAATGAAGATATTGTCAAAGCAAAAATTATTAATAAGAACTTTAAAAAAGATTTTCTGACTCAAATTCAAATTTTATCAATAAATATTTTAAGATGACATTTTTATCTTTTTTATATATGGATTTCCGTAATCCATACTGTGCTTTTTCTGTATCAACAAAGAATAAATCACTAAATCTTTTATGGAAGATTTGCAGAGCACCAAAACTCAGGATGTTGGAGGTGGGAGAGATCTTAGAGATCATCTAAGCTAACTGCTCTTGTTTCACAAATGAGGAAACTGTGGCCCAGAATGTGGCCAACATCATACAAGGAAGAGAAGGTAGAGTCTAGCCTACAATGCAGGTTTCCTGATTCTAAGTCCTAAGTTCTTACTTTACTATTCTAATCACTTAACAAATATTTATTAAGCACCTACAATATGTAATTCACTGTATCAGGTGAAGGGATATATAAAGACAAACAAGAGTAGGGAGATAATTGTTCTCAAATGGTTTACACTGAGACTGACCAAATCATAAAACAGAAAAAGTCCCCTTTCCTAAACCCTAACATCCTACACCTAATAGAGTCCCATGAGATATATCGCCTTCATATTGTGTATTATATATGTCCCAAGAAAAGTATGTAATTTAAAGCTCTAAATTAAATAATTTCTCCATTATACTTTTTAATAATATTTATTAATCACTTACTGTATACAATACATTATGCCAAGTGCTAGAGGGATACTGAGGCTAGATAAAACAGTCATTGCCCTCACTGACCTTAGAGTTTAGGAGAAAAATCATTACCCCCAATTTACCAAAAGGAGTCCAAGGGTCTAAAAGGTAAAGTGACAGGACCAGAATCCTGACAATGAAGAGCTGCTCAATTGTTATTGTGTCTCCCTTTTCTCTGCAAAGGAAAATGAACTTACCCAGACTAAGTAAAGAGATAGTAAGGCAGCACCTGCCCTGGATGAAGTCAAGTGACTTGACCCAAATGAACTCTATCCTTGGTCCTGAAAGCACTGGAAGCTATCATTGCTGAGTCATTGTCAAGAATATGTAGAAAATATAGTGGAAAATGAGAATACCACAGGACTGGAGAAGGGCAAATGTCCCAATTTCCGAAAATGGGAAGGGAACAGAGTCAACAAACTCTAGGCCATGGTGCTTGACTTTGATTTCTGGGAAAAGTCTAAAACCAAGCATTAAAAAAGATGGTTGGCCAGAACCTAGAAAGGAAAGTGGGTTATGAAGAGTCAGCTTGCCTTCATCAAGAACAAGCTATGCCAGACTCTTCTTGTTTCTTTTTCCTGATGAGACTACTAGGCTAGTGGATAAGGGAAATGCTACAGACAGAATTTACCTAGATTTTTAGCAAAGCTTTTGATAAAGTATCTTATATTGTTCTTGAGGAAAAGATGTAAACAATAGAGGATTAGACAATATGTGGATTCAGGACTAGTTGGATAGCTGGACTCTAAGAGCAGTGGTTAATGGTTCAGTGTAGTACCTCAGGGATCTTTGCTTGACCCTGTGATGCTTAATGTTTATCAATGATTTATATAAAGGCATACATGGCATTCTCATAAGATTTAAGGATCACACAAATGGGGCACAAGAGTTTATACACTGGGTAACTGAGGCAGGATCCAAAATGATTTTGATAGAGGGGACCATTGGGCTGAATCTAATAAGATGAAATTCAGCAAGAATACATATCAAACTTTTCACCTTGGTATAAAAAAAATCATCTTCACAAGTACAATTTGGAGGAGGTATGTTCTGAAAAAAAAAACAGTTATTCTGAAGAAGATCTGGGGGTTTTAGTGGATTTCAAGCTCAATATATATCAACAATTGAATGTGGCAGCCTCCCCCCCCCAAAAAAAAACAGAATTAATGAGATCCAAAGACTAATGGGATACATTAAGAATGAAAAAGCTTCCATAAAGAGGGAAGGGATAGACCCATGGTCCTCTGCTGTTATCATACCTCATCTGGAGTATTGTGTTCACTTCTAGGGACCTAGGTTAAAGAGACATTAATTATCTGGAGGGAATATCCAGAGAAGACAACCAGAATGGTGTAGGGTCTGGAGTCCTTGTCATATAAGGATTGGTTAAAGGAGCTGGATATATTTAGCTCTGAGAAGACTTAGGGTGTGTGTTGGGGGTGGGGGGGTGGGGGGGAATACTGACTGTCTTCACATATCTGAAGTATTGTCATGAGAAGAGGAAATAGTCTTATTCTCCATACCCCCAGAAGGTAAAACTCAGAGTAATGGAGAGAATTTGCAGAGAGGCAAATTTAGGCTTGACATCATGAAACACTCCCTAAGTTTCAGAACTCTCCAAAGGAAGAATGAGGAGGTGGTGGGTTCCCCACCCAGTGGAGGCCTTCAGGAAAAGGCTAGGTGACTAATTGTTACGTATGTTGTAGAGGGGATGCTTGTTCAGAAACAGGTTGGACTACATAGTCTCTGAGGTTCCTTGTAACTCTGAGATCCTGTGAATCTGTAATTTATCTTTTTCTAAGTTTGGATTTCCTTACATTAGATTTTCTTAGAGCTGAGCCTTGACAACATCACCCACATATTTTTATCCCTCTGTCATGCATATTCTAAAATGTGACTCTGAAGAGTGAAAAAAAATGCCAAATTGTTTTTAAAGAAAAATTCAGATGACTTGGTGAAAAGTACAGCATCAAAGTGATTAGCAATCCTTCAAAAATAGCCAGAACTCAATATAACTAGTTATTGGCCATAGCTACCTAAATGTCATTATAATTTCTTAAATATAACAGACAAATTTAGATTTAAAATTGATTTGATGTTGAAGTCATAACCATGAGAAACCAAAGAGTAAGATTATTCACTTTATACAATTATATAATTCATTTGTATCAGAGCCATAATTAGGAATTCTTTCACCTCTAGTGAAAACTGTTAAGGGGTAGAGGCAGGCATGGCAGCTGAGAACAGTCTTTTATATGGTGCAGTCCTACCAAAAGTGAGCTTGGCCTTGACCTTTAGTCTAAGGTTGTGGGAGGAAGATAGCCCTCTTTCCGTTCCCCCTCCCTTGGGATTCCAGAATAATAGGACCATGAGGCCAGTGATCCAAGGCCCATTGTTCCATACTTTAGAAAATGATCACAAGGTGCAGGGAAGTGATCAAGTTAGGGAGGAAGTTAGTGCTGACAACCTTGAGGAAATCCCTGATTGTCCCACATTAGTTCCCATTCAATTTGTAAAAAAATGATAATGTAAATGTAAAAAAGATATACAAGGTGTAGGTTTGTGATATATCTACATCTGTGTCTATATCCATGCCAGTGTTGATGTCAATATCCTCCATCTGTATCCATATCTTTCTGATCTGCTATGTCTGCCTGTGTCTATGTCAATATATATGTCTATATCCTCTATCTGTATCCATATCTGTCTGGTCTGCTATGTCTGTCTGTATTCATGTCTATATCTGTATTTATGTCTATTTCCAATGTCTATATCTGTAACTATATTAGTATCAATCCATGCCTATGTCCATGTCCATGACTATGTCTATATCCGTATCTCTGAGTCAACTTGAATCAGAGACCAAATAAAAATTCCCTTCTAGTGTAAGCCAATAGATAGATAATACAGAGTTAGTATAGTATACTAGAAAGAGCACTGGCTCTCAAGTCGGAGGATTTGAGTTTGAATCCCTATTCTACTTTCTGTATGACTATGGGCAGGTCCCTGATCCTTTCTGGGCCTTGATTCCTCTTTTTTTTATTTCTATGCAAATAGTATTTAATGGCTTTCTATTGAATTTTCCAATTTCACTATTTGGAATGTTACCATTTTATAATCTTACTTATATTCAGAAATGACTGAAACCCAGATCTCAGAAATAGCCTACCTTACAAAACAACACAGAATATTTTGCAATCATTGAACTATTTTTGATTGTAAGTTATAATATAAGACGATTTGAGGATGGTGATATAGGAAATAATTGATGTTTTAAATAATTTTATTTTGTTGTAATAAGACTAACATTTTTCAAATGAAACATTTTTCTTAAACAAAAAATAACATTTCTATGTTTATTAGAATTTAATTGATGTTACTTAACAGATACTATAAGCTGTTGTATTAGATTAAGTCAACAAAGGTTTTTTTTAATATAATTCTTTTTTTTTTTTGCCTTTTGGGGGCCAATTGGGGTTAAATAACTTGCCCAAGGTCACACGGCTAGGTTTTTATTTGTGTGTGTTTTAAGTGTCTGAGGCTGGATCCGAACTCAGGTCCTTCTGACTCTAAGGCCAATGCTCTACTCACTGTGCCACCTAGCCGCCCCCTATATAATTCTTTAATTGGAAAGGAAGTTATTCTAGTTTGTACTAAAAGTAATTTAGAATCTAAATCTAAGACCAAACACCTAACTAATCCAGACATTCCCTCTACAACAGCCTTGCCAAACGACCAATCAGAAACTATTCTAATTTTCCATCTTCAATTTTTAATAAGGATATTTTTGTGAATATAATAGTGATAAGTTGATTATAACCTAAGTCATAGTATTTTCCTATAGCTGTTAAAAGGATGTAGTATTTGTAACTTTGTATGAGATAATAGGCTTAATTAATTAAAATCCTCACAATATAAGTAAATTGTGGAAGCTCTTATTGTATTTACGAAGTCATTTTGGCTACTAAGAATGGAAAAACTTTTCCATTGAAAATCTTCTTACAAATATTTCCTGCAAAAGTTAACTTGTCCTTTTAAATCACTTTTGTTTTGTCTTCTTTCAGTGACATCTATATTTCCTATAGAGTTTTTTCTGTTTCACCCCCACTACTTGTGTAACAGAGCTTCGATTTCAGTAATATCCTCCCTATGAGGAAGGGGCTGAGTGGGGAAGGCACTAAAGAGAGGAGAAGTTCTTTTTGCTTTATTTTACAGCTCATAAGGGATAAGATTTCTCTGAAATGTTTTCTCTAGGGGCCAGAATTTAACCTATTCTTCTCATTTGTCTCTCTGCTTCTTCAAGATATGTAACAATCTAATAGTGTTATACATCTTCACTAAAACTTTTCAAAAGTAAATCATATCTGATAAGAATCTTGAGAATAAATATTCAATCAGTGGAATTCCTAAAAGTTAGCAAAAGTTAGGTAGGTGGCTCAGTGAATAGAGCAATGACCCTGGAGTCAGGAGGACCTGAGTTCAAATCCGGCGTCAGACACTTGACACATTTACTAGCTGTGTGACCTTTGACAAGTCACTTAACCCCAATTGCCTTGCCTTCCCCCCTCCAAAAAAAGTTAGTAAAACTCAATGTGATATATTGGACATAGTACTAGATTTGGAAGAAGAAAGAACCAAAATTCAACAACAATTTCTTAAGGTGATTGTTGCCAGTCATTTCAGAATCTTTGTGACCTTATTTGAGTTTTCTTGGCAAAGATAACGGAGTGGTTTGCTATTTCCCTCTCCAGCTCATTTTATTGATGAAGAACTGAGGCAAACAGGGTTAAGTGACTTGCCTTGGTAACTCTTTTATAAAAATGAAGCTTAATACATTTCACTTGATGGGGGAAATTGGGAGGAAAGGGGAGAAAGAAGTAGTGTGTGGGTAGAATAAGAGGGAGGATAGATTAAGGGAGGGATTCATCCTAATGAAAACAAACTGTAACTCTGGAGAATATAGCATGATGAGATGTTCAAAAGGATAGAAAGAAAGGATAAGAGCATATGCTTGAGCTATGGGGGAAGAAAAGAAAAGAGAGTTGGGGGGATGGTAAAATTAGATTGCATCAAACCTTGAGCACTGGTGCTAAGCACATTCTTTCTCTCTTGCCACCCTCTCCTTCTTTATAAAAGGGGAGTTGGAAACTGATCAATGCAATGATCAAATACACTTCATGATGAAGTGCACTACCCACCCCTGAATGAAGGAGGTCAGTCACAAGGTCACTCTGATCCATTCCTGTCAACTAAGACCAAATGTTCTAACCCTGACCTGACTCAGGCCAGTTTGGTGTTTCAGATGTGGCATTAGAATAAAATAACACCTTCATAAAATAAACTAAAGGATATTTTCTTTAACAATAGCATGGAAGGGGCCACTAGATGATGCAGTGAATAGATCACCGGCCCTGGAGTCAGGAGGACCTAAATTCAAATCCAGCCTCAGACACTTGACACACAAAAAAACTAGCTGTGTGACCTTGGGTAGGTCATTTAGCCCCAATTGCCCTACTTTACCCCCTCCAAAAATAAAGCAAAAAAAAAAAAAACCAATAGCATGGAAAGGCTATTTGGCAAAGATATATCATGGATTCAGTTGGGTACAGTTAGGTACAGCTTTGATGCCTCTATATTTGCAGAAGCCATGGTCTGAGAGAAGCGGTCTCCAGGCAGGAAAATAGACCCCCAGGGTTAAAGTCTCTCTAGGGCAGCAAGCCAAGAAGGTGATAGGTAGAGAGTAAGAATGAAGCACTGAGCAAAAAGGGAAGGATTTGAGAAAAAGAGATCGAGAATGAAGGAGAATTGTTAACAACTTCATCCTCTATTGTTAGCCAAAGAGAAAACTTCTAGAAGAAATAATGGGAAATGAAGTCAAATGATCATGGGTATTATGGAGGACATCAGACAGAGTTGACTATAGAAGGCAGAGTGTAGCAGCCACTAGCAAGTGCCACCTTCGCCACTGATGTCCCTCATGGTTTGGGTGCCCAGAACAGTTAGCTCACTGGGGGTAGTCTGCCTAGTGGGAAAGTCCAAGGAGAGCCTGGGAGTGGTTGTCCATGAGATAGAAGAGGGATCGAGAGGGTTGACCTGTCTTTACTCTGCTAGAGGGAGGAAGTGGATTTCCCCAGATGCCAATGCCTGGGGTAAAGCCTCAACTGCCCCCATGCTAGTTCTGGCTGCGTCTCAATTTATCAAAAAGCATTAAGCACCAAAGAAAACTAATACAGCGAAGATTAGAAGGGAAAGCTGGGAAACAATTTTTACAGTCATTGCCTCTGATAAAGGCCTCATTTCTAAAACAGAGAACTAAGTCAAATTTATAAAAATACAAGTCATTCTCCAATTGATAAATGGTCAAAGGATATGAGCAAGCAATTTTCAGATGAAGAAATTAAAGTTATTGTTCTAATAGTCATATGACAAAATGTTCTAAATCACTATTGATCAGAGAAATGAACATTAAAATGACTCTGAGGTACCACATCACACCTCTCAGATCAGCTAACATGACAAAAAAGAAAAATGGTAAATGTTGGAGAAGATGTGGGGAAAATGCATTGTTGGTAGAATTGTGAACAGATCCAACCATTTCAGAGAGCAATTTGAAACTATGCCCAAAGATCTATAAAACTGTGCATACCCTTTGATCTAGCAATACCAGTTCTAGGTCTGTATCCCAAAGAGATCATTAAAAAAGGGAAAAGGACCTATGTGTAAAAAATATTTATAGCAGCTTTTTTTTTGTGGTGACAAAGAACTGGAGATTTGAGGGGATGCCCAACAATTGGGGAATGGCTGGATAAGTTGTGGTATGTGAATGGAATGGAATAATGTGTATTGTTCCATAAGAAATGATGAGCAGGCAGATTTCAGAAAAAACTTTGAAAGCCTTGAATGAACTGATGCTAAGTGAAGTGAGCAGAACCAGGAGAACATCGTACACAGTAACAGCAACATTGTATAATGAACAACTTTGATAGACTTAGCTCTTCTCAGCAATGCAGTGATCTGCCGTGGGCTGCTCAGTGTCCAGCACTTAGCATGATTTGGAGACGTGAATAAGAAATGACCAGGCCATGTGGGTAGTTCAATGAAGAACCATGAACTCCGTTTATTGATACTCAGGGAAAGGTTTTTATAGAGCAAAGAGACAAAAGACAAAAAGGAAGAGATGTCATTATCTTAGTCTGTTGTATTCTGGAAGTAGCATGGCAGTAAGGCCTTTTGACCCCTAGGTGCCAGAAAGTCTTAGGAAAAGTCAGTTATCTCCTATCACATGCAGTTAGTTATATCTCAAAGGATGCTCTTGAGAGCTGGCCTCAAAGTCTAGTGGCCAAAGCTGCATCATCAAGAACATCTGCATAGGAACTGACTTCCTGCAAATGTTTTGGACAACTAAAGTTTTGGGGCAGTGCCTTAGATCTAGGCCTCAGGTATCTCTTAATGCAGCCACAGTCATAAACGGATACAATTGAGAGCAAACTTCAAAGCTGAAGCGCAATCCTCAAAAGACATCATGTTTAGAGCTGGCTGCTCAAAGATACCAGAGTGCAGAATCAGATATATCCTGGGACAGAGCCTGTTAATCTCAAGAACTCCAATAACATCCTTTTAAATGCAACCTATATCAAAAGAACTCCAGAGTAGACTTAGTGAAAAGTCGCATCTCAAAGAGATCTTTGACATGCAGGTTCATTGTTATTAGGGTAATTATCAGAGTCCTGGGACAGGCCTCTTTGGCTCACTACAGTGATCTAAATTCCAAAAGACTCCTGATGGAAAATGCCATCCACATCCAGAGAAGAACTATGGAGTCTGAATGCAGATGGAAGCTTACTATTTTTTCCTTTTTTGTCTTCTCATGGTTTTTCCCTTTTGTTCTGATTTTTCCTTCACATGACTAATGTTGAAATATACTTAATATGATTGGGCATATAGAGACTATATCAAATTTCATTCCATCTTTGGGAAGGGAGCAAGGGGGGAAAACTTAGAACTCAAAATCTTATAGAAGTAAATGTTGAAAACTAAAAAATAACTAAATAAATAATTTAAAAAAAATTTTTAAAGCATTAAGTGCCCACCAACTGTCAGGCTCTCTGCTAGCACACTTTAGGGGAAAGAATTATCCAGTACATAGAGATACAAGTTTCCTCAGAGTGGAGCTATATCCTCCCAGAAATTGTTTCAACAAAATGCATTTAGCTAAATTAACTGGACTTAAAGTGTCCATATGATACTCTTTTAGTCTACTAAGTAAAATAAACTGGTGTCAAGGAAACTGTATCTCACGATGGAGTAGAAAGATCACTAAAGTCAGAAAGAATTAAATGAGCTGGTTGTTAATCACACCTTTGACATGCATTAGCCCTGAGTAACTTTGGCAATTTGCTTAACTCCTCTGAGTTTCAGTTTTCAATAGTATTATCTGAAAAATGGGGATAAGCTAGTGGCACCACTAGACTGACAAGGTCATGAGAGTATATATATGATAAGAGCCTGCCTATAAAATTCTTTGCAAACCTTAAAATGCCACACAAATTCAGTTATTGTTAAGTGTGAAAGTAGGAGATGAACCTGATGACTGTGCCCAACAATACTGCACTAAATCCGTTCCAGAGATCATGCTTGCCTTCCTTCTTATCACTGGCTATCTGGGAGTGAGGTGCCTCCATCTCTCTCTTGTCTCTGTGTTTCCCCTCCCTTCTCTTTGTCTCTCTCCATTTATCCCTCCTGTTCCCTTTCTCCCTCCCCTTCCCCCTTGATTGCAGCAAAAGGGTGAGATAGAGTGTTTTTCACTCCTCGTCCATCCTCCCATCCAAGAACAGTAATGTTGACTTACAGCAGAAGCACATGGCACAGCACAAATGCAGCCTGGTAAGAGAATTCCATGAAATTGCAACTGAACCCCAAATTCTCACGAATTCCTTAATGAACATGATTTCAGCAACTAGCCAAAGAAGGGAGATTTCCTGGGCGGTACCAGCTTGGGAAGTAGACTCATTGGTAATCCCACATATGAGAGTTTTAGAGCAAAAGAGCTCAGGCATAAGACCTTCTAGAGCAGTGGTTCTCAACCTGGAATCCATAGTCCCTCCAAGCATATATGGATAGAAGTTAGGGGATCTGTAAACTTGAATAGAAAAATCACATTTTTTTTACTTTACGAATTTAAAAATATGATTCTGAGAAGACTTCTCTGGGCTGGCCAAGGGTTCATAATACAAAAAAAAAATTATTAACAGCCCTTGTTTGAGGGAGAAATGATCTCTTGATGCATATTACACCATGGCAAAAAAATGAAAGAGGACCATTCACATATTTCTTGAGTAACATATTCCTTCAAGAGCAAAGTAGATAAATGGCAGAGAGGATACAATTTCAAATGAAAGGAGATGGTAGATACAATGGACATTTCCATTGCAGGGTCAGGAGCTTGTTAAGGAACCCCCTGGCTATGCCTGAACCCAGTCTTGGGGGAGAACATATAAGATTCTAGGGAAAGGAGACACTCACTACAATGAGGAAGAGTTGCACAGACAGAAAGCACAAGTTCAGTTCTATTCCTGAAGAAGACAATGGGCTGAAATCTTTATATTTCTGTTTGTTCATGGGCTCTAAGAGATGATGATGATGGTAATTTATATAGTGTTTTCAGGTTTGCAAAATGCTTTACAAATATCATCCTGTTTGATCCTCACAACAACTCTGAGGGCTAGGAACAATTATTGCCCCAGTTTTACAGATGAGGAAACTGAGACAGTGGTTAAGTGACTTGCCTAGAGTAATACAGTTAGTAAGTGTCTGTAGGGTTAATGGAATATAAGATCTTCCCTGTCAATTAATAAACCACATGTGTTCCTTTTCCCCTTAGAACATGGGCCATGTTCCCAGGTCTAAAGGTACACAGGTATTTCAATCATTTTTGAGCTCCAGTCCAATTCACAGCTATGACACATCCTGAGTCACATAGAGCCCATCAGGTGATTTGGGGAGATTTATATTGCTTTGGGGGAGGAACTTGCCTAAGGGCAAGCTTGCTTAGGGGGAAGCTTGCTTAAAGGAGGCTTGCTTGCAGGAAGGTTCTCACACCTTTTGGCACTGAGCCAGTTAGGCACTGAATCACATGGGTCATGATGCTTTCTGATGCTGAGCTTATTAGTTGAAAACTACATATACTGGGAGGTTGGTGTTTTACTTTGGGGCTCACTCTAGAGAAGAATGTTTCTTTATGATTTGGTCAGATGAGACTCTGGCTACAGCCATTGTTAAGGAACCCCTGGCTGTGCCTGAACCCAGATGTTGGTGCTCCCCGGTCTAGTGATTAGGTATCTATTACTCTGTTTAGACAGTTGAAGCCCTGTCTATTAGATTCTTTATTGGATATTCCCTTCTTTCTACTGATTTGTCTGTTAATTAAAGGAAGATGGTAACCTCCTTTAAAGTTGTCTTTCCTTTAGAAAAGCATATCAAAGAACCTGTGCTAGCAGCCCACCCTGTGTGCTAGTGTGGTTGCTAATACAGCATCTAAGGTCACGTTTGAACACAGGTCTTCCTGACTGGAGGTCTAGTACTGTCTTCATTCCTCCACTTAGCTACCATAACGTGTCCTTAGGGTCTTGTGCAGCTTTTCTGTGGATGTCCCATACCTAATATCCATGTTGTATACTGAGTGCTTTTATAGGAATTCAAGACCCTGTTACCAATATTTGTGGAAAGCTTAACATGATTTGTTACTAGGCTTTATTTGGGAGAATTTCCTCAATTAGCTTTTGGTGGGGGCAATAAGGGAGAGAGAAATGAACTCTTTGGAAGCCAACCCCAAGAATTGATCCCAGAGCTTTTCAGGGTCCCTGGGCTATGTATTACACAAGCAAATTGCCTTTTTAAGAGCCACTGCCTTTATCCACAAACTTCTTTATACACACAGTGTCAAACTAACAGCTAGTGAACAAACAGAAATTTCTCTAAAGTCAATGTCAGAAGGACAAGTCTCAAGTAGAAATATTTCTTGTAGGCAGGTCAGGCAGCAACATGATGGAAACAAATATTTTCTCTTTGTTGCCCAGGTTTTAAAATCACACTAGAGTAGAGATATGGCAATGTTTATAGAGCAAAGTGTTCCAGATTCAGATGGCAACTAAACCACATTCAGATAGAATTGTTTGGATCGTTTTCATATTCTGGAATTTTTCATTGGCCCGTTCTTCCAGCATGGTGAGTAATCATTTGATTCTTCTCACATGTTGCATGCATGTGACAAGAGACAAGGGACCATTCTGTGAGGGAAAGCCCGGGTGGTGGGTGTAAACACAGTGCCAGAACCACTGTCCAGCAAATAAGTAGTCAAAGAATATGAACAGAAGAGGCATTGTTTTACAGTGGGGGATAAATTAAGAGCCATGCTTAAGACCTGTCCCTACCACAAACTGTTTGTGTAACCATGGGCAAATCACCAAACTTCTTGCTCTCCCCACCCCATCTTTCCACTGTGTCCTCTCACCTCACCCTGCCGCCCCAATTCTATAATACTATAAGTTGCGAAACACCTGCTGTTTTGCTTTGGTAGAAGGACTTTCCTAAGTAGAAGTTCCTTATCCTAAGGAAATGAAAAAAAAGGAAGGAAAGGAGGAAGGAAGGAAGGAAGGAAGGAAGGAAGGAAGGAAGGAAGGAAGGAAGGAAGGAAGGAAGAAAAGAAGGAAAGAAGGAAGGAAAGAAGGAAGGAAGGTTGTGAGGAATTGACTGAAAATTGGAAAGATCTGTGTAAATCAGAAGAAAACTTAGAATTAAAATTAATACAATGATCAATTTTGTTTTCAAAAGACTGATGAAGAAACATGTTTCCTACACTTAGGAGCAGGTAGGCTGTGGACTGTGGATGCAGAATGCTACATGTGTTTTGTGAGGCATCCATTTGTCTTGTTCTACTTTGTCTTTGTCACAAGCAGGGTTTCATCATTGGGAGAGGGCTATTTGGATTTTTTCCTGCCAAAATTTCAATAAGACATTTCATGTTGGATCTAATGGCTCATACTTGTAATCCCTGTTATTGGAGGAGGCTGAAGATGGTGGATTTCTTGAAATTGGGTGTTCTGATCTGCAGGGGGCTAAGCTAACCAAGTGACCTCACTAACATGGTTCACACCATAGAGCACAAGGACACCAATCTGCCTGAGAAGGGACAAATCAACCCAGGACAGAAAAACTGAACAGTGTTGGAAATGACTGCTACACTTCCAGTCTGGCAAGATGAGGAAACCCAGCCTCAAAAAAATGTTTAAAAATAAAAGTGCTGGCCAGTATGGTCATTGACATTCATATCCAAGGTAAGTTTCTTCCTGGAGATGTTTCAGGAAATTATGGAGGATTTTCCATTAAACTGGGCTAAAAAGCATAGTGCAAAATTAAAGGTTTTGACTAGCCTGGGAGCTAGTGATGATTTTGCAGAATAAACACCATCTCCTTTAATTATAAAAATTAATCATTGGAGATTACCAAACAAATCCAAAGAGGAAGATTAAAATGATTTGTTTCATTTCATTATGGACTCATTTTAAAGGTACTTCACAAAGACAGACTAATGCTCTGATCACCAAGGCAGGCGAGATTATATCTACAGAAGCAAACGTTCTATATCTGATTTGGTAACTAAGTTCCTCAAGTGCTACATGGAATTTTATAATGACATTAACCCAGAGGCAGCATGGTCCTAGGCAAACTCAAGTTAGGAGACTTGGAATCAGCTATGACATATTTCCTAATTTATAAAACAAGGATGATAATACTGCCTTGCTCACAGGATTATTGAGTGAAAAGTGCCTTGTAGACATCCAAGCTCTGCAGAAATAGAAGTTGATATTCTAAGGAAAATGTGAAAGGAATGGTCTTGATGGGCTTCCCATTCTGGCGCTATGGAAGAAGGAAAGCAAAAATTGCCACTGGTCTTCCCTGACCCTAGAGGCAATGAACCTGCCACATTGCCTCTCATCTTGATTATCCTGAGACACGGTCCCATTTGCAGTGGGCTCATCATCATTATTGGGGTTGTTTCCCCTATAAATGTAGCTAGGTGGTAGAGTAGATAGATAGAGTGTTAGAGTAGGAAGAACTGAGTTCAAATCCAGACTCAAACATTTATTATCTGTATATTCCAGGGCAAGTCATTAGACCTCTCTCAGCCTCCATTTTTCATAAGCAAAATGGGGATAATAATAGTCTATATCTCATAGAGTTATCATGAGGATAAAAATAGTATTTATAAAGTGATTTGCAAAACTGTAAGAACTGTATGAACGCCAGCTATCATTATTATTATTACTGAATTCTTTTTTTAAGAAACAGAAAATTACCTCCAATCCACATTTTTGGAAGATTATTGATAAGTTAGTATCCATCTCAGAGTGTTATTTTGAGACTCAAATGAGGTCCCATGTGTAAAGCAACTTGTAGTTTAAAGGTTATATTAAAGTCATTTGTTATTGTCATTATTTAAAGAAGAAATTTGTAACAACTCAGAAGAGTTTGGTCTGACCATCCCACCAACCACACATGAAAGACCAAGTGGTTGAAAAATGCCCATTGCCCAGATTGCAATATACATTTGTACATGTATATTACTGATCAATCAGTATGCATATAACCTAGGTGGAAAAAAAGTTGGGCCTGGGATTGAACAGAAGGAGGAGAACAGTCTAGAATGCCTCAGGAAGGTACAAAGTTTATTTAGAGACTCCAAGCTTCCCCTGGAAACAAAAGTTTATCTTTTTAATACCTATATCCTACTGGAGTTGTATAGCAGTGAGACATGGACTGAAACAATTTCCAAATAGTGAAGAGCTCAGGGAAAGCAATGGTGAGGCACATGATGGGTGTGATGAGACTTCAGTGTGTAATCAATGAGGAATGTTAAGGAAGATGAACAATAAAGGATTTCATCAAGAAGATGTCTGAAAAGAAGAGAAGGTATGCCTGTGGGTAGCCAGAATTTTCCTACACAGATACACTTGCAATGTTAGGAGAAAGCAAAGAAGGCTCCTTGCACTTTAAGTGGAGTCCAGGTAGGGAACTGACAGAAAGACGTGAACAAGTCTGAGAGGGTGGGTGAGCATAGACAGATTCCAATCTTTTATCCTTGAAGAGAGAGGCAGCTATATGGTGCAATGGCTAGAGCTCTGAGCCTAGAATCAGGAAGACCTGGTTCTATTTCAGTATCAAATATTTACAAGCTGTGTGACTTTGGATAAATCACTTAACTTCTCTCTGTCTCGGGTTGCCTCAACTATAAAAAGGAATAATAATAATGGGTGCTGTAATAATAGCACTTACCTCCCAAGGTTGTTATGAGGATCAAATGAGAGAATATTTATAAAGAGCTTAGTACACAGTGCCTAGCACATAGTAGGTACTTAATAAATGATCATTCCCTTCCTTTCCTGTTTAATATTGGAGGGAAAACTCAGATTGATGAAATCACAGATCTGATTGCAGTCTATGAGTGTGAAGTATTATTTGTAAAACATACAGAGAAGGGCATCCAAGATGATGAAGGACTTCCACTTCTTGCCATATGACGATCAATTGAAGGAACTGGGTTTGTTTAGCCTGGAGAAGAGAAAACTGGGCTGGGCAGAAGCAAGGGATGTAGAAGTTGTCTCCAGGTACTTGAAGGGCTACCTCTTGGGACAAGAATCAAGGTCCATTTGTCTGGTCCCACAAGACTGAACTAGGGACACTGAATGGAAGATGCAAGGAACAAAGTTAGACTTTAAGGAACACCTTCCTAAAGATTGGAGCCATGCTACAGTGGAATGGGCTTCTTGAGAAGACTGGAATTTCTTCCCCACTGGAGGTTTTCCAGTGAAGGCAGATAATTGTGTTTGAGGATTCTTGGTCAAGTGTGGTGTGAATTAGTTGGCTACAGAGGTCTTCCCAGCTCTGAATTGCTACGGTTTGATGGGCCATTGGGTAACCATAACCCCCTGAAACTTACAAGAGCTTCCTTACCAACTTTTCTACATCCCTTATGATACTCTACACAACTCATTTATATGACCATGAAATCATGCCAGTTAATTTTTTTGATCAATCAAGCCTTGAGTTCAAACATTATTCTTTTTTTCTTCCCAAATTATCAGAGTTCTTGGGCACTTTAGAGATCATTCAGTCCAGTTCTCTAATCTGTGAACTCCTTGAGGGTAGGAACTGTCTTTTACCACCCTTTCCATTACCAACACTTACCACAGAGCTTGACACACAATAGCTGCCTAATAAAGATTTATTGACTGAGGAAACTGAGACCCTGAGCTGTTAATATATTCTCAAGTCAAAACAAAATAGTTCGTTACTTTTGCAACATGATATCAGGATTGATCCAGGTCCAACTCATGCTTAAAAAATTAACTTTATATGAAATGTGTCATTTTTGGATGTGTTCACTAAAATAGCTAAGAAACTTGTCTGTAAAATCATGAGAAAACAATGTATGAATTATGTAAGTGAATCCTGAGAGAATGAGAGTGATCTTCAACTACATTTTTCAGCTGTTAGATAAACTAAGAAAACACTTGAGGCCAAAATTTGAGATATTAAGAAATGGTCACAGAGTAAATATTTATCAGCTTGTGACATTTTTTACTTCTTAACTTTTAAAGCTCTTTAAAAATCTTTCTTCATAGCAAGTGTTTCTTAGAAATATTTCTTTTCATTATACCATACAACACAGTAAATTTTAAATGGGTATAATATCTAAATATAAAAACCATATAATTTTTTTTTTCTTTTTTGGAGGGCAATTGGGGTTAAGTAACTTGCCCAAGGTCACAGGCTAGGTTTTTGTTTGTGTGTGCGTTGTGTTTGAGGCCAGATCCGAACTCAGGTCCTTCTGACTCCAGTGCCGATGCTCTACTCACTGCACCACCTAGCCACCCCCATATAATTTTTTAAACTGGAGAGTAGGAAAAAAACTTACAGAGGACAGAAAATCATAGAACAACACTTAACTACACCAGGGGTTGCAGTGATAATAAATGAAAACAAATAGACAAAGTTAATTACAGAATATGGAAAAATACTTTGAATGAATGAAATGAATGCAGCTAGAATCAAAAAGGAAACCATTGATTGGGAAGAGAGGAATCTTTGCCTCAACATAAATAGGAAACTGACCCAAACATGCAAGAAGAAAAGCCAGTAGATAAATGGTCAAAGGACATAAAGAGATTCTGAAAGAAGAAATGCAAATTGTCAACAATTAGATGAAAAGGGGGAAAACTATTATTGAGGCTAATTAAATAGCTGGTCTCAAAGCAAGGAAGAACTGAGTTTGAGTCCTGCTTCTGACAAATACTCCTGTGTATCTCTGGGCAAGTCAGTTAGTTAACCTCTCACTGTCCCCAGGCAATTTTCTAAGATGACAAATTGTAAAACATGTACTGACTTGGCTTGTTAGAGGGAGTTTCCTCATCTAGGGAATTCCTTACAATGAAATCACAGGCCTAGTCTCTATCTCATTTGAAAAATAAAACACTAAAATGCCCATCCAAACTCTGGTGTTTTATCTTACACATCAAATTGGCACCTACCTGGTACATTGGATAGCAACAGGAATCAGGAAGACCTCAATTTCAATACTGCCTTAGACATTTACAAACTACACAATCCCAGAGAAGTCATGTAACCTCTGCCTAGGGGCGTGCTGGTAAAGGTTTAACCACTGGCTCTCCTGTAAGTGGAATACACTTGTAAATTAATGTGCATTATTAACATATTCTCTGTGTTTTCCTAAGGCTAGACAATCAACAAAACAATAAATGAAGCTTTGATTTTGAGAGCATTTGCCCAGGGGTCTGTTGGAGCTGACTCCAACACACCTGGAGTTCCAAGACACAAAACGTTGTTAAGAACTCCTACTCTAATTGCAGTTTCCTCATCTGTAAAATGGGGATAATAATAGGACTTGATTCACTGAATTGTTGTGAGAATCAAATGACTTAATATCGGTGTAGTACTTAATACACACTGTATGAGTGCCAGTTATTATTATCAGCCAAAAGTCAGGTATTTATTAAGCACTTACTATGAGCCTGGCAATGTGCTAAGAGCTGTGGATACAAATTAAAAAAAAAAAATACAACCCTTCCCCTCAAGGAGCTTACAATCTAATGGGAGAAGACTGCACACAAAAGAAAACTGAAAAGACTGGTAGAGGAGGAAAGGTACCCTGTGTAGAATGGGTAGAATAGTTAAAGAAACCCACAAATGAGTGCAGGAGATGAGGAGATGTCTGAGGAGATACGGTCCTGTCCCCACTCCTTCAATAGTGGCTGAGGAGGTTGTAGTTCCAACCTCCAATCAGAGGGACAGAGAATATTGAAGGGGTGTAAATAGTAAGGCTTACTGGATCTTGTAAGGTGATAAGATGCCCCAAGCATAAGTTTGTTGGAGGTATGGTGGTGAAGTCAATTCAAAATGAATGCAGCTAAGAGAAGTCCAAACAGTTCAAAATGAGAGTAAGTGGGTGGGAAGCAAGGAGATGGTGATGATGATGATGATGACAATGACGACGACAATGATCAAGGGGAAGAAGTAGAAAAAGAATATAAAGAGAGAAGAAAGAAAGAGAGGGGGGAGGGAGGAAAGAAGGAAGGAAGGAAGGAAGAAAGGAAGGAAGGAAGGAAGGAAGGAAGGAAGATTCAATGTTGGAAAGGCTGTGTGCAGGTGAGAATAATAATATATTAGTAAAATTTGAGATGGTTCAATTATTCTGGAAAAAACATTTGGAATTTTGTGAAAAATGTCTCTAAGCAGTTCATATTTGTCCCACTGTTGCTTCTAGTGAATAAACTTTGTAAAGCTATACAAACATATGCTATTATTGTAGAAGTCAAAGTCAGAAAGAAAAGCCCTGTTTATACCAAAATACTCATAGCAACACTTTGTGTGATACAAAGAAGGTGGCCGTTGATTAGGGAAATGGCTGAAAAAGTTATCATAGAACCTTAGAATATCCTTTGCCAGAAGAATTAATGAATTTAAACAATTCAAAGAAACTTGGAAGACATGAATGAAACTTAAAGGAAACTAAACATAACCAGAACACCATAGACAGCACCCAATATAGTTGAAAATGATGTTCAGATTATTTGCCAGGACTGTTGTGGAGTAGGAAGACAGTGCTGTATTAGGAAATGATTATGGTATGAAAAATAGAATGTGCCACTAAACCTTCCAAAAAGAAAAGAAAGAAAAATATTTCCCTTTTTCTTGCTAAAACAATTACCAAACTCTCTTTACTTACTCTCTTTAGAATATCTATCCTGGCTCTACCCTTTTTCCATTACCTTAATCCTGGTGTACCCTGCTTTAATTCTTTTGTCCAATTGGCAAATACTTAGATGAATGTCTTTTTTCCCCCTCTGGTAAGATTATAGGTTAACACTTACAAAATAAGTGAAGTTGGAAATTCAAAGATTCAAGTCAGGTACCTGTTTAGAAAAACTACTTTGGCAATTGTTGGAAATTGATTCAATCCCTGCTGGTGGCACACTAATAAAATGAATGGGGGTTTAGAAAGAGTCTTTGGGAAAATTCAGAACCCAAAACTACATTTCCCAGAAATTGTTCAGCAACTGTGGTTGGTGTTGGAGATACAAAGATAGAGCTTACACTTAAATTAGGGTAAAAACATATAAACAAATAACTATGACAGAAGAGAGAGTGAAATTAATGCAAAGGGAAAGTCTGATGAATGTCATGAGAAATTTGAGGTGTCAGTAATCATTTTCACCTGGAAGAAAAAAGAAAGAAGGCTTCATGAGTGAGGGAGCATCTGAGTTGTCTTGAAAGGAAGAGAGGAAATTCCTCAGAAATATATGAGAGTAATAATGAGGCATCCTTCACTTTGGACCAATGAACTAATGCCTCTTGGCATGGAGGATGACAGAATCAAAGGTAGAGAGACAGGAAAGGTGAGGATGAGAACAAGGTTTGTGCCTCAACACTCCAATTCATTTGGTTTGTCCACATTTCACTTAAGACAAAGATTTGATTGCCATTTCTTCAAGACCTACCATAGGCACATCACAAAGATAGATATAACAGACTCCCTTTAATGCAAGGGTTTTTAAGCTGGGATTGATGGACACTTAAGGGATTCATGGATAGATTTCAGGGGGTCTATGAACTTATGCATTTCAAAACATTATTCTGAAAAAGGGGTCCATTGACTTTATCAGAAAGCCAAAGAGGTCTATGATATAATCAAGAACTCTGCCTTTAATGGAAGAAGTCTGATTGTCTTCCCCATGTAGCATTTCAGGGCATCCCACAGCTCACATGTGTGCCTCAGGTAAGTCTATCTCAGGTTGTGTGTTCACTCAAAACCATGGTTCAAATGTTCCCATCCCTGTGTTTACCTTTGCTGATCATCCAGAACACATGCTTAGTTCTAAGCAAAAGCACTGAAAGAAACAGCAAAATAAGCAACATAGCAAGAGAACATTTCCCCTGTGAATTTGAGGTACACTGTCAGACAGTGGAAAGAATGGACACAGAGTCAGTATGCATGAAAAGGTATGCATGTGGGTAACATATGTGGCTAAGATGCACATGTGTAGGGCAAGTCAACAAGGATCAAATGTCAGTCAATGTGGCGGGGGCAAATTTGTGGAGCATCCATTTGTTCTCTGTTATTGCAGGATGCTGATGTCTTCTGGTGATACCATCTTCAGCGCCTAGCATAGTGCTGGGAACATAGTCACTTAATAAATACTTTTTGTTTACTTTCTAGAGCGACTGATCACACAGCTTCCAGTAGGTCTGCTCCCCACTGGTCTTGTGGAATGCCATCTCTCACCAATGCAGTCTCTGTGGGACACATGTTGTCCCTCAGGCCTTGTACACTGCTGGGCAGCATGGCTGGTACTCAGCAATGCTCTGCCAGTCCTGGGGCTGTTGTTGGTTGCTACCAGGCAGATGTACTTCCACTGGGCAGGGTGTTGTTGAGATTTCTTCTGCTTCTACCTTCTGGCTTCAGTGGCAATGCTGTCTCTTCCTCATATGAAAAGCAGATTTTTCCATACTCTTTTTTTTTTTAAGCCTGAGGCTCTTTACAGGTCCTTTAAAAATCATAATGCCTTACACACCTATTCATAGAAGTAGGGGAGAAAAGTCTCTTTCTGGCCCTTCCCCCCATGAAGAATAATCTGTTTCTTTTAAACACTTAGCTAATTCTCATACCCAGCATTCATACTGTGCTTCGAGGTTTGCAAAGCACCCTACAAACATTATCTCATTTTCTCTTCACAACAATGCTGGAAGGTAGGTGTTATTATTAGCCCATTTTATAGATAAGGAAACTGAGGCTAACAGGGTTAAGTGATTTGCCCCATGTCACATACCTAGTAGGTGCCTAAGGCTTAATTTAAACTTTGGTCTGCCTGACTCTAGGTCCTGAGTTTTATCCACTGTTCCACTTAGCTACCCTAGAAGAGGGCCACTCTGTACCAGAGCCAAACTCTCTGGAAAACTGAGCAGAAATATTTACAGCTAATTAATGCATCCAGGATTAATTCCATTTTTTTGAACTGCATTTACTGGTCACAGGGTCATGGATCTCCTCCACAGACTACTCTCTAGCTTAAATCTAGTTTATGGCTCACTATCTAATTTCCAGCAGCTGTCCTAGTCAGTAATTGGGCTCCCTCAGTTTCTCAATTCCCAAAATACTTTTTCTCCTAAATAAATGAGTGGGAATAGCAAAGGCAGACCAAAATACCAAATGTCTAGGTCATTATTTTCCCCCAACATTGCCATATTCCTTCCTTTATTAGGTATTCATGGCTGACAAAGTCTTTTCTAGACTTTGAGCCAAACCTCATAGATAGCAAGGAGCTATGCATTAGGGAAACATTCTTCTTATGTGAGGAAGGAAAGACCTTCATCAGTATAACAAGTTTGAATAGGAATCTATGCACTGGGGCTGTTATCTCAGATGACAACATTAAATTCTTTCCATTTTCCTAACTAGCACATTTTAAAGTACAAAAATTGCCTCTCAGATTCCACTTGGTAGGTGATTATCTACTGTTGCTATGTGGGATCCTGGTCCTGTGTCTGGGAAACAGGACAACCTCCCATAAAAATTCTTCATCTCTTTGTATCCCCAGGACCTAGGACAGTGCCTGGCCCATTCACTTATATGCTTGTTGATTGACTGATTGCTCTTAGGTGCTGCTGTGTGAGAAATGTTTGGCGGGGTACTTTAAAGTCAAAAGATGTCTGGCAATATTTTTACCCTATGTCTTTCAAGATCTAAGTCCTTCATTCAGAGGAGAAGAGGAATTCTTCTGGTATTGTATAGAATTAACAGCAGAGGAGAAACAAATCACGTGCCCTTGTTCCAATTCTATCTTCTATTGTGCTAGAGTGCTCAGTATTACCTTCTGTATGTGAAAAGAAGCCCACACAAATCCAAATATCATTATCAACCGACAACATATAATTTATCTTCCTGAATGCTTGTGAGGTAAGCAGAAGAGAAAGCATTCAAGGTTGGGAGCAATTTCACTTCTCTTTCTCCACAATAATAAGAACAGAGTCAGCTACATTCAAGAGTGCCCAAACCATTTTGTTTGTTCCCAAAGGCCCAGACAGCACACATTTAAAATCTTAACTTGTTTGTTTCCATCACTCTTGGCAAGCAAGAAAATGACTGAATAGCTCTATTCATATAAATGAAACCTACATTCAAGGAACATTCAAGCCACATGTTTAAATGAAGTCTCTTTCAAAATGTATGTCTGTTTTCATCACCCAAGCTCTGTCCAAGTGATCTGACAGAACCCTGTTCAAAAATTCACATGTTCCTATAAACAACATTGTTAATGATGAATGAATGTTTATACCATTTTAAGATTACAAAGTGCTTTCTTCAAGATAATACCACAAGGTATGTGTTAGAATTACTTTCCAAATGCATCTGTTTTCATCACCCAAGCTCTGTCCAAGTGATCTGACAGAACTCTGTTCAAAAATTCACATGATCCTATAAATGACATTGTTAATGATGAATGAATGTTTGTAACATTCTAAGGTTACAAAGCGCTTTCTTCAAGATAACACTTCAAAGTGCGTGTTATAATTATTCTTGTCCCTATTGTAGAGACAAGACAGCTGCATATCAGAAAGGCAAAATTACTTGACTAAGGTCACAGAAAGATAACCACTATTGCCCCTTGCACAGAAATAGTCAGGATGCTATGTGGACAGTGTGTTTATTAGCACTAAGAAAGCATGACTCAGACCAGTTGCTCAGGTGCCATACCTGTGCAAACTTTCAGGTGGTACTTAAAGGTCAAATAAGACCAGTTGGGTGCATAATCTCCCCACAGCTTCCAACAACTTGATTCTTTTTCCAAGCTTCTGGTTTCCATCTAGAAATACAGAATAATCTCAATAATAATTCATTATTCTCTTGGCTTATGCTCCCACCCACTTGGATCCCAATCTTCTCTTCCCATCTGTGTATACCCAAAGAACTCAGTTACTCTGAATATAAGTCAAACAACACTTAAAACAATGAAAAGGAAACTCAAGTACTATAGCATTAATATCTGAATGGTCATCAGTTGTTTTTGATAATGATTGAAATTCCAATTCTTTCCTACTCTTTTTGGCATCAAACCTTTGTTCTCATGAGGAAGACTTCATGGAGAAGTGCTAGCAAGCATACTTGATCTTAAGGTCCCAAGGAGAAGGGGAAGCCATTTTTAACACCTTCTAGTTCACACACAGTCCTTCATGGCTAGTAGTCAGCTTTTATTATACCTTCTCTTGAAAAACCAGGTAAGACCTGCTCTTAAGTATTTCAGTAGCTGATTCCAGGAAAACTTCCCTGGCCCATGCATGTGGTCAAGTTTCTTTCTCCACATTTGTCAAGTGTCAAGTAGGAAGCTTGAGAGGAAGTCAGCCCCTTGGGGCTTTTATAGACTGGACCCAGGAAATTCACTCTATCCCTTGCTCAGGCCATAGACCCAGTCAAATATATCTTTGTCATCTTCTCCCTATGCTACAGCCATATGGCAGGAGTTCAAATTTGCCAGAAAGTTGCCCCCAATATATATACTGCAACATACTGGTTCTTGATAAATAGTTTTTGACTGATTTCCCTTTTAAAAATAGTGCCACAGATTATAAATGAACCATCACCATCATGGCTGACTTTTGTAATGGTCCTGAGCCTATTCCACTCTTTATGTCCATCTCTCCGTGGCACCTGAAGGTCCAGAAAAATGCAAAGGTAACAGTACATGTCAGGAAGCTGCTCTAACAAGTGTTTCATAAATAGTAAGGTAAAAGTTAGCATTCAAACCTTCATAGCCGTGTTCATTGTCTGCTCAGAAACCTTCATTGGATCTCCATAATCTGCTTCTTATTCAGTCATTCAAGAGGAAGGGAAGGGAATATGCATTTACATAGCACCTACCACGTGCCAGGAGCTGTGCTTAAAGTTTTTACAAATGTTATCTCATTTTACAAATATTATCTCAACAACCCTGCAAGGTAGATACTGTTATCCCCGTTTTATAGTTGAGGCAAAATAAGGCCAAATGGCTTATTCAGGTACATACAGCTAATGTCAGAGTCTGGATTTGAACTCAGGTCCTGAACTCAAGACCCTTAAGGTACTTCAAAGTCCAGTGAACTCCCACAATACTATCTCTCATTCTCAGTTTCCCAAAATGGAGAAAAAGGGAAAGAAATCTATTCCCAAATGCTGTCAGTTGTGAACTATTCTCTTTAATTCTCAAAAGCATCATGACAAGATTTGGTAGTTAAAAACGTTGAATGACATGGGGCTGCTTTATAGAATAATTAAAATAATGATGTATTTCCTTAAAAATAGCTCACTAACTAGTCACTAGATTTTCTTTTTCTGAATTTTTCAGACAATTACTTCCATTCTCCAGCTCATTTGGCTAACACTGAGCCAGAGCAACATAGACAGAGGGGTAGAGTATGTAAACAGTAATTCTATGACAGTCTTCCAGAGCACAGTACTTGCTGAAACAGAGGAGTCTCCTGATCAGGTGCACTTTTCTTGAAATATCTCATATTAGTTTGCAGATGATATCAGATTTCTCATGAGGTTCTAAAGATGAAGAGAAACAGGTTCCCAAATGCTCTCAGTTATCAACTGATCTAATTAAACCTCAGAAGAAACAGGGCATATGATGAGTCCTTACCAGCATTCCCTTTTGTGAAAGTTTTCTGATAATTAAATAGTTGTTAGATAGTTGTTGTTCATCCTTCATTTTAGAAAAGAACCAATGACATGCCAGGTGATGTCTTGACTTGTGGGTGATTTGGATTTAAGTGAGGCAGAGTTGCACAAATCTATCTATTATTATGATGTAAGGAGGAAGGGAAGAAAGTAAGCATTTATTGAGCATCTGTTATGTGTCTGGCACTGTGCTGAGCACTTTACAAATATTTCATTTGTAGTGTTAATATTCTAATGGGGAAGAAGAAATGTTTCTCTTCTAAAGCCAGATGATCTTCCAATGATGTTGATGGAGTTAAATAAGAAAAACAGAGATTCTGGAAAGAGACATATTGGTTCTTGATAAATAGTTTTCAAGTTATCAAGAACCAATATTGGCTCTGTGAATTTGAAGATGTGAAAGAGAAAAGATGGTAAAAGGGGGAATAGACTAGTGTATTCTTTCATCTTAAAGATGAAAGAATAAAAAGAATGTACAAACATGGAAAAATGGGTCAGGGAGAGTGGGCATCATATGAAGTTCACTCTTATGGGAAACAAAGAAGAGTTCAGCATACACAGAGAAGACAAATGGTTTGGTGGAAAAATACACAAAGCTTAACAGGGGAAAGGGAGAAGGGGAGGGGGAGAGCATCAGGTAAGAGGAAGCATGATATCATCAAAGGAATAGTCACAGGTCAAAAAAACCTTTCAGATCTTTAAGAGGAAATTAAAATGAGTGGAAAGAGAAAAGAACTAGAATGTAAGGGAGCATGTTATATTGCCTCTTAGAAAATTGAAGACTAGCAAAGCAAATTGTATTATGTGAGCTAATAGAATGTGATGGCACCAGAAAAAATGATGAAAGGTGATTTTGGAGAATCCTGGGTAGAATAAGCTAATGCAGAATGCAGTGAGTAGAGCTAGGAGAACACTGTATACAAAAACCACATCATAAAGACAGACAGCTTTGAAAAACTTAAGAACTCTGATCAATGCAATGACCAACCACGTCTCCAGAGAACTTACAATGATTTCAACTACCCACCTTCTGATGGAGAAATGATCAAAAGAAGAGGTGCAAGGGCATACATGTTTGGATATGGCCACTTTGCAGATTCATTTTACTTGACTATTCCTATTTTTTTTTAAGCAATTGGGGTTAAGTAACTTGCCCAAGGTCACACGGCTAGGTTTTTTTGTTTGTGTGCGCGTTAAGTGTCTGAGGCTGGATCTGAACTCAGGTCCTTCTGACTCCAGGGCCAACGCTCTACTCACTGCGCCACTTAGCTGCCCGGACTATTCCTATTTGTTACAAGAGTTTATTTTCCTCTTTCTTTCTTTTGGTCAATGGAGAGGGAATGTCAGAAGGGTATTAGCAATAGCGTTGCCTAAAATGGAGAGCCATTGTAACACAGAAGAGAACAGAAGGAAGTTCAGAAGGAAACACAAACAGGAGAGTTTTGGAAATATTGTGCAGAATTTATTATATACTTTTACAAAATAGCAAGTGATTCACAGTTTCATATAGAAGCTTCTTTTTGTGTTCTGCTGTGTATATGAAAATGCTCTTTTTTGGAGTGTTTAAGTTTAGAATTTTAAAAGTAAAATATAAAAATATCAGTGAGAAGCAGACTCTCCAAGATGGGGTTCTTTAAAGACTGGCCTAGAAATAGTTGTGGACAGCTAGATGGTGCAATGGACAGAGCTCTGGGGCTTGGAACAGAAAGACTCGTCTTCATGAGTTCAAATCTGGCTTGGGACACTTATTAGCTGGATGACCCTGGTCGAGTCACTTAACCCTGTTTGCCTCATTTTTCTCTTCTGTAAATGAGTTGGAGAAAGAAATGGCACACCACTCCAGTATCTCTGCCAAGAAAATCCCAAATGGGGTCATGGAGAGTTGGATACTACTAAAAATGACTTAAGAATAACAGATCGTTGTGATGAAAGGAGGGAGGGTATAAGAGATAGAGAATTGGTTAATACCTCTATGTGGCAGAGCAATACTGCTCCTGGGCCATGCTTGTTTCTCAGTGGCTTTCTTTGTGTGTCTTTATGTTTCCTAAAGTTATATGATATATGCTGGACTAGATTGTAAGATGCCTGAAGCCCTAGCCACAGAGATCTTGGGTCATAAAGTTAACAGTAGCTCTACATCCTTGATAGCCTTCCAGTCTTTTCCTTATGTTGATCAGGACATCCTTGGTGAATTGATCTTCCTGGCCCAGTTCAGTTGATGAAACTGCAGAAAAGGAAGGTAACAGAGATGAGATACTAACATGTTTAAAAAGTACAAAGAAAGATTTTCACTTTGTTACTCCTCTAGAAGGTTTGAAGTTTTCTTTGGTGGATTAGAGGGGCAGCTTGTCATTGGCTGGTTGAAATATGTCAATACCTTTAATGGTCTATAAAAAGCAAGCTTGCTGGCTCTGAGAAAAAAATAGAAAGAAGCTCCAAGGAATATGAACTACGAAGTTTAGAGGAGAACCATCTATGGAAGAAGAACCCATCTAAGGAGAGGGATTGATCATTCCTTACCTCCAGAAAAAAAGTTTCAGGTATGTTAGGGGGAGGGGAGTTCTCTTTCCTACCCACCTCCATTCCCATAAGATCTAGTAAGAGAGCTACTTTCCCAGTAGGAAACATTGAAGCCAGCGTGGAGCAGAGCCAGGGAGTGAGTCAAAACAGTTTTGAAGAGCGTGGCCCCTGGCTACAGAAAAGAGGGCTAGCTGTGGATTCAAGAGAGAATTAACCTTGGCAATTAGGAGGGAAGCTGGGAAAGGAGGAGGCCCATGAAGCCCAGCTGAGCAACCTAACCATCAGAGACAATGCATCTGGGGAGAGCAGTGTGAGGACATCATTGAAGAGAAAAGCCCAGCAGTGTCAATGGCATGCATTTCTTTGGCCACATGTATTCCTTACTGATGTGTCTTTCAAACAGCATATTCTACATGTGTGTCCACTCTCTCCATGGGCAATATGGAAGAGTGCACCCTCATTGCCACTGTGACTCTTACTATGCTATCTCAATATATATCTGCTTACAGACAATTGTGTCTCTTGGCTGACTTAAAGGAAGCACATTGTTTTGTGAGCTGTCATGGGAGTACAAACTTACAGAGAACCTCAAGCCAGGGGTACAGTGTAGCCAATCTCAACAGCCTTGAGAGAGACAATTGTTCAGTTTTAAATTTTCACATGAGCACTTACAGCTCTGAAACAGGCAAACACTACACACCAAGCTTTGATTTATTGTTGTGATGACTGTTTAAACTTAGGAAAGCAATGGAGAAAATACTTATAATAATGCATATTACACTGAAAAGTGTGTGGTGTCCAAGTCTACCGCCCACACCCCCCCCCCAGAAAGTTGGTTATTAAATATTTACCAGCACACCACTATCTTGAGCCTATGATAGCAGTCACTCCCAAAAGACCTAGCCTGAAATCCACGAATGTCAGATTGGAGAGGTAGTCCAGAGGGGGTGCTACACCTACTTTTAGAGTGTTTCTGTGTCATGAGACTGTTGTAGTCAGAATCTAAGAATTCCAGACATCTTGGTTATTCATAAAGACTTTTTTTGAAGCAAAGTTAAGTGACTTGACCAGGGTCACACAGCTAGTAATAAGTTTCTGAGGTCACATTTCAACTCAGGTCCTCCAAAATCCAGGGCCAGTGCTCTATCCACTGAGCTACCTAGTTGCTCCCACAAAGATTCTTGAAACTGGGAAATATCTCAGACTAATGGTAGGTAAGAAAAAGTGTGCTCCAACTCATCACTATCTTATCTATCTATCTAGCCATCCATTTATCTATCTATTCATCTATCTAGCCATCCATCCATCCACCTATTTATCTATCTATCCATCTATCATCTATGTGTGCATACATGTATATATGTGTATATAAATTTATGTTTATATGTCTATATGTAAATATGTGTATATCTAAATGAAGCATCCACTATAAGATTTCAAAATCAGAAAGTGTTTAAAGATTTTTAAAAAAATTTCTATCATTAACAAGCTCGCATTCTCAACTCTTGTAAAAATGTTCAAATTAAATATATTTAAATATTTAATTCCCACAAGGAATTAATTTTTATTATTTCTATGGGAGTGGGACGAGGTAGGATTGACAGCAGTGAGAAATAAGTAAAGGTACAAGAACATAAGAATTTAAGAGCATCAACAAAAAGATATGGTTACAAATGTTTTTCATGTTATTGCCAGAAGAATTTTTCAAGAAGTCTTATCTATTCCTCTGCTATGTTAATGTAATCTACTTAAGAGTTCTCTCTTTAATTATTTCAAGAATTTATTTTTTAAAGTGCTTACTTATAAAGGGAAACATTTCTGTAATGGTCATTTTATAGATATAAAAGAATAGTTCATTTGAATAAGTTGAGGCAATGTTGATGAGGACCATTTTTGTGAAACTGAGGCTTTGTAACATCAGATCAAGATGAGTTCCATCCAGTCAAAAAGGTCAATCAGGTCACTGGAAAGGGAAGCCTTTTTTGTACTATGTAGACCAAAGAACTGCTAACTGGCTGGAATCAGGGGTGGGGAACCTGCAGCCTAGAGGCCACATGGAGCCTCTATTGCGGCCTTGAAGCCACAGTTTCCCCATCCTTGGTAGATTTTTCAGTTCACCATTTTTATGTATTGCTGCTTTAAGACACTAGCAGTGGCAGAAGCCAGTCTGGTGAAAACTCTTTTGGGGGAGTTAGAAGATGGGCCTGACCTCATTGCAAAGAGACAAAACACATATATGCATGATCCTATGACCAAAAAAAATGTAGACAATAACTTCTGGCTCATTGTTATACTCAGAACTTCTTTGTGTCCACATATCTGAAACTTCTGGTTGACCCTGCGTCATGTCTCCTTATCCACTACTGAAACCTTCACGAATTTGTGGTACTGACTAATACTTCTAATCTGTACTCTTCTTCTTCTGGTTCCTCTACTTGGTACATTATATTAATAGTAACCAGTCCCTGGTTCTGGCCCCTTTCTGAGCAAGGAACCTCAAAAAAAATCTTGATTTGTTCCATGACTAGTTCCATGACTATAGTTCCATGACTATAACTTCAATTGTTAGCTTTGGGGACAGGGAACCTCTGGGCACAGGCTCTGGTAATTCCCAAACTCTCCAGGGAAAGTCTGGGAAAGAATATTATTCATTCAATAAATAAGTAGTTATTAAGTACTTACTGTATTAAAAACAATGGGGTTACACAGATGACATGGACCCCACTTGCAATCTAATAGAAAGAAGGACAAATATAGAAATACTATAATACAAACAAGAGTTAAGGTGAGTAGAACACCCCTAGGAACCAATAAAGTCCTCCTAACTTACAGTATTTATAGTACAACTAGATGGAGCAGTGGTTAGAGTGCTGGGCCTAGAGTTAGGAAGATTCTTCCTGAATTCAAATTAGGACTCAGATACTTACTATCTGTCTGACCCTGAACAGGTCAATTAACCTTTATTTGCCTCTTTTTCCTCATCTGCAAAATGAGCTGGAGAAGGAAATGGCAAACCACTCCAGTATCTTTGCCAAGAAAACAGCAAATTATGTCATAAAGAGTCAGACATGAATGAAATGAATGAACAACAAAACTTATAGCACTAGACTAGCATTGAGGAGAGAAAAAAAAACTATGCTCCAGAGACAAGCCTTTCCCTCTAGACCTTCACAGTTCATATAACTCACAGTATCAGTGAAGAGCAAAATTCATCTGGTGTGGAGGTAGAGTAGATTGGAGAGCAAGCATGAACCAAGAGAGAAGCAAGGCTCAGACACAGGCTATGATGTTCCCAGACAGGGACTCATCAATCACTGAATTATCCTCAGGGAGAGTCATCCTTAGGTAGACAAGGCAGGTATAAAGGTAGAGAAGTCTGAAAAGTAAAGAGGCTCCAGAAAAGCCAAATGGTTCTTTAAAAAGAAGAATCTCTTCAAAACAATGCTTCATGTAATTGGAGTAATTAGAATTGAAGTGATCTCTCTTCAAGTTCAAATCCCTCATAGCACTTTGTATATTACAGTGATTTCTGTAGGGTTACTGAGTAACAAAATTATAAGTGAGTCCAATGCTTAGGATACAAAGTTGAAATCAGATGTAATCTTTTCCTTTCTGGAATGTGTAACGGAGCAGGGAAATGAGGAAAAAACCTACTTCTTGGTGCAGTTGTGAGACTCCACTCAAGAAGATCAAGGCTCTTCTATGAAGCCTTCCCTGGTCTCTTCAGTCAGTAGTGCTCCCTCCCTCATCATCTTTCCTTGTACTATAATTGTGTACATGTATTTTTAGGTAACATGTAAGCTGTTTTAGTGCATGCACTGCTGTTTGGGGCTTGGTTTTCTTTAATCTCAAGGTATTATTGCTTTCTAACTCATTTTCAAATTGTCATGTGCTTACTTGTCTTTCAATTTACCCTGTTATATCCTTGCAGGAAAATGTAAAGACAGGGGGTGCTTTCATTTCATCTTGATATCCTCAGTGCCTGGTCCAATGCCTGGCATGAAATAATCTTATTCTTTCTCTTTTTTTATCATCAAATTAGCCAATGGTTTATCTATTTGATAGATTTTTTCCCATAAAACTTGCTCCCGATTTTATTTATTATCTTACAGTTTGTTTAACTTTCAGTCTTATTCATCTCTCCTTTGACTTTTAGGGTTGTTTTTTTTCCATTTTGGTGTTTAATTGGGATTGTTCATTTTTTTCTAGTTTTTTAAAGTTGTATGCTCAATTCATTAATCTATTCTTTCTCTCTTTTATTGATGTAAATGTTTACAGATATACATTTTCCTTTAAGTACTGCTTTGGCTACATCCCACAAGCTTTATGATGTCTCGTCATTCTCTTTAATGAAATTACTGTTTGTCTCTAGGATTTGTTCCTTGACCCATTCATTCTTTAGAATTCTATATTTAACTTCCAGTTAATTTTTTATCTATGTTTTCAAAGTCCTTTATTGAATGTAATTTGTACTGTGTTATGGTCTAAAATAAAGGCAATTTTAATATTTCTGCTTTCATGCATTTATTTGTGAATTTTTTAATGCCCAAGTAGATGGTCAATTTTTGTTAAAGTGTCATGTACAGCTGAGAAAAAAGGAATATTCATTTCTATTATTACTCAGTTTTCTCTAGAGCTCTGTCATAGCTAACTTTTCTAAAATTCGAATTATTTCCTTAACTTCTTCATTTTTATTTTATTGTTAGATTTATCTAGCTCTGAGAGGGACAAATTGAGGTTCCCTCTTAATATAGTTTTGCTGTCTATTTCTTCCTATAACCCATTTAACTTTTCCTTTAAGAATTTGGATGCTATGACATTTGGTGCACAAGTGTTTAGTATTGATATTACTTCTTTGTCTAGGGTATCTTTTAACAATATATAGTTTCCCTGCTTATCATTATTAATTAATTCTGGTTTTTAGGTGAATCAGTGGATAGAGAAATAGACCTAGAGTCAGGAAGACCTGCATTTAAATCTGGCCTCAGACACTCACTAGCTCTGTGACCCTGAGCAAGTTGCTTAACCTATGTTTGTCTTAATCCTTTGGGGAGGGAAATAGCAAGCCACTCCAGTATTTTGCCAAGAAAACCCTATGGACAATATGGCAGTCAGGGTCACAAAGAGTCAGATGCAACTGAACAGTAACAACTTTTCTTTTGTCTGAGAAGTGATTGCTGCCCCTATTTTTTTTTTTTTGCTTCTGCCGAAGCACAGTAGATTCTATTACAGCCCTTTATTTTAATTCTATATGTGTCTCTCTGTTTCAAGTGTGTATCTTGTAAACTACATATTCTGATTTCTAATGTGTCCTGCTATCTACCTCCATTTTGTGATTGACTTTATCCCATTCATAATCACAGTTATGATTACTAACTGGGCATTTCTATACTATTTTTGTCTGTTTATCCCTTTCTCTTTCTCTTTTTTTCACTCTCTCCTCAAAATTCTGTTTTGTTTTTGACCACTATTTCTTTGAATCTACCATCCCTTTTGTCTTTCCCCCTTTCTCTTATCCCCTTCCCATCCTATTTCCTTGTTGGGTAAGATAGATTTCCATACCCAGATGAGTGTGTGTGTGTGTGTGTGTGTGTGTGTGTGTATTCTTCCCTCTTTGAATCAATTCAGAAGACAGTGAACCTCAAGCATTACCCATGCCCCCAATTTTCTCCTCCACTATAAAAGCTTTTCCTTGTGTGCCTCTTTTATGTGAGATCATTTTTCCCATTCTTCTTTTCTCTCTTCATTTCTTCCAGGGTATTCCTCTTTCTCACCCATCCATTTTTTAAAAATATCATCCCTACATAATTGACTCATTCCATTCCCTCTGTTTATATAGTCCTTTCAACTTCTTTAATAATGATAAAGTTTTTAGGCATTACATGTATCATCTTCCCATATAGGAATATAAGAAATTTGATCTTATAACCTCTCTTGTGATTTTTTCCTTCCTTTTTAATGCTTCCCTTGAGTCTTGTTTCTGAAAGTCAAATTTTCTATTCAGCTCTGGTCTTTTCATCAGGAGTGCTTGAAATTCCTCTATTTCATTAAATATCCTTTCCCCCCCTGAAGGATTATACTCTGTTTTGCTAGGTAAATTATTCTTGGTTGTAATCCTAGTTTCTTTGCCTTCTAGAATATCATATTCCAAGCCCTCCACTTCTTTAATATGTAAGTTGCTAAATCTTTTATGGCTTATCTGACTGTGGCTCCATGATATTTGAATGCATTCTTTCCTGGCTACTTAAAATATTTTCTCTTTGACCTGAGAGCTCTGGGATTTGACTAGAATATCACCGGGAGTTTTCATTTTAGAATCTCTTTCAGGAGGTGATTGGTATATTCTTTCAATCACTATTTTACCCTTTGGTTCTAGAATATCAGGACAATTTTCACTTATAATTTCTTGAAATGTGATCTCTAAAAGCTCTGTTTTATCATAGCTTTCAAGTAGTCCAATAATTCTTAAATTATCTCTCCTTGATCTATTTTCCAGGTCAGTTGTTTTTCCAGTGAGATAGTTCACATTTTCTTCTATTTTTTTCCCATTCTTTTGATTTTGTTTTATTGTTTCTTGATGTCTCGTGGAGTCATTAGCTTCCACTTGCCCAAGTCCAAGTTTTAAGGAATAATAAATCTTTGGTGAGTTTCTCCCATCTGGCAAATTCTGCTTTTTAAGAAGTTATTTTTATCACTGAAGTTTTGTACCTCTTTTACAATTTGGCCAATAATCCTGTTTGCCTCAGTTTCCTCATCTGTAAAATATGCTGAAAAAAGAAAGGGCAAACTTCTCCAGTATCTTTGCCAAGAAAACCCAAATGAGTCCATGAAGAGTTGGACATGACTGAAATGATTGAACAAAAAGCTGAACTCTATTCCTGGAGGAAAAGGGAATCTGTCCCAAGCTTCAAGCTTTTTTGCATTGCTGTTTTCAGAGCTAATTCTCAGGATTTGGAAGTTTTCAGTACTTCCAAGGTGGTGTGGTCTGGAAAGAGGTATGGTCACCGCTCTCCTGATCTTCACTCAGATCCTTATCCAGGAAGGGTCCTTGCTCCTTTGCAAACCACAAAAGATACTGCTCCTCAGGACCCCTAGGATTCTTTTAATAACTATTTATTGGATTTTTATTTTATTGAGTTCTATATCCAGCATTCTTTGTACTATTCATGACATTTTTCAAAGTGTCATTTTGGGGAAAATTCTATGCATATGAAAGAAGGTGGTAATATTCCACCAGGTTTTTTGATGCATGAGTTGCCATATAGGCTATTATAAACCTACTTAGGAAATCTCCTCTAGATTATGCCTTGGGGAAAAGAAAGGGTTACTCTTCCTTCTAATACCTCTAGGAAATAGCTATCCTTTTCTGAAGAATGGAAAACAAGACTCCTCTACATAAACAGATGAGATGGTCTTTAGATTAGGAGACTGTAATCCTTTTCTGAATAGTAACTAACTTTGAAATCAAATCCCAGGGTTTCTACACACATACACACACACACACACACACACACACACACACACACACACACACACCAAACAAATGTCTCTAGGCAAGTAGAACTTTATGATATTTTGTGCAAGATAAAATAGACTCATAATAAAAATGACAATACCAACTAAATAAATTTACTTATTTGGGACTGTCTCACTCAAACTACCAAAGAATTACTTTATGGAACTGAAAAAAAAATCATCTGGAGGACAAAAAAGGTTGTCTACTAGTACCAGATCTCAAAGTACACCATAAACTATATGTAAAGTAAAAATCAAACTATTTGGTACCATTTAAGAAATGGAGAGGTAGAACGGAGTAGGTACATAGTATATAGAAGCAAAAGAGCACAGTAACCTAGCTTTTGAAAAATTCAAGGATCCCAGCTATTCAAGTAAGAACTCATCATTTAACAAAAACTTCTGGGATAACTGGAAAATAGTCTGGCAGAAACTAAGTATAGACCAATATATCATACCATATACCAAGGTAAGTTACAAATGGACATATGATATCTACATAAATAGTAAAAATTATAAATAAATTAAAGGACCAAGAAAGAATATACTTTTCAGATATGTGAATAGGGGAAGAGCCTATGACCATAAAAAAAGTATAAAAAGGATCACAGATGATGAAAATATATAATTTTATTTATACAAAATTTTAGATTTTGCACAAACAAAATTGATTCAGCTAAAAGGCAACTTGGTAAAAGTCTTTATGGCAAATTTCTCTGATAAAGTTCTCATTTCCAAGATATATAAGCAACTGACTCAAATTTATAAGAATAAGAACCATTCCCCAGGTGATCATGAATAGGCAGTTTTCAGAGGAAGCAATCCACCCTACCAATAGCCATATGAAAAATTCTCCAAATCACTAATAATTAGAAAAAATTCAAATGTAAGCAATTCTGATATTCTACCTCCTACCTATTAGATTCGCAAAATTGACCTTAAAATGGTCAATGTTGGAGGTGCTGTGCTAAAGACAAGTACATTAATGCATTTTGGTAGTATTGTCAACAATCCAGCCATTCTGGAAAGCAATATGGAACTATATCCAGAAAGGTACTAAACTGTGCGTGCCCTTTGACCTGGTGATACCAAGTCTAGGCCTTTTCCCCAAAGAGATCAAGGAAAGAGAAAACAGACCCATATACACAAAAATATTTGTAGCCATTCTTTTTACAGTGGTAAAGAACTAGAAAGTAAAAACAGAGGCTCATCAATTATGGAATGGCTGAACAAATTATGCCATGTGAGTGTAAGGGAATATTATATATTGTCATAAGACATAATGAAAGAGAAGGCTTCAGAAAAACCTGTATGCAGTGAATGAGCAGAACCAGGAGAACAAGCTATACAATAAGACAACATTGTAAAGACAAATAATCTTGAACAGCTTGAGGACTCCGATCAACCCGGTGACCAACCACAATTCTAAAGGACTTGTGATGAAGCATGCCCGGCACATTCGATAAATGCTTGTTGATGTACTGATTGGCTGAATGACCAGGATCCATGCTCTGAAGCTGACTGTTTTCTGCTAGAAATCAGTCTTATATAACTAGGCAGGCTTTGCTTTCTGCTAGTTTGACATGTCACATTCTGGAGAAAGACCATTACTCTTCTAAATGAGTTTTCTGATCACTTAAATAAACAAGGCATTCCATTCCTCTTGTTATTTGTCATAATGAATATTTGCAAATTGATATGTCACACAGCTAATATTCATCCCATTTTTAAAATAATTTCCCCATCAATTTCTGTCCATGAAATTAACACATGCAAAGAGGCAGGCTGTCTCCGTCCTCTCTATTATTTACACTCTAATTTCTTCAAGGAAAACAGAAGCACACCCTTTGTTGGGGATAATTTCTTGACTACATCAAGAGCACAGACTGCTAAGAATATTAAACCTCAGAGGGGATAGTTTCCATAACTGTTCATTGCATCTTCTTCATATGCCAGAGCTAACAGGCTTTAGAATTTTTACCTATTATTTTCCTGACTGGGCTTCATGGGTGACTCCAAGCTTCTTTCTAAAAGGAAGGTCCATCTTTTTGATACTCATCCTCTGGTGATCTTATATGACTGAATATCATGGGACACTGTGGTCCAAAGTGGAAAATGCCTCAGAACACAATGGAGAGGTTTGTGTTGGGTATAAGCAGATTGCAACATATCACAAATGAGGAAGAATGCCAAAGAGGAATAAAGGATGTCATCAGTGAAATGTGTGGGTGGGAAAAATATGTGGGACTAGTTATGGAGGAAGAGTAAGGGGGAAACCACTAAATAGGCGTATATTATTATATTATAACATCTTTCTTCACTATATCTATGATTACTCAATGCAGGAGTGGGGAACCTGAGGCCTCAAGGTCACATGTGGCCCTCTAGATCCTTGGGTGCAGCCTTTTGACTGAGTCCAAGTTTTACAGAACAAATCTTTTTATTGGGATTTGTTCTGTGAAGTTTGGATCCAGTCAAAGAGCTGCACTTGCAAATCAAAACCCATCCACACCCTTTCATGATAAGTGAACTTTATGCATGTCATCCCAGACCATTTTATAGACTGTCTGTCTCATTACCAAAGTCTTTGAACACCACGTGTCAACAGTGTCAGACGTGGAGTCAGGAAAACCTAGATCTGTTATAATGGCAATGCGTCATGTACGGATTGAACCCTTCCTACTCTTAAGTTCTGTGACTGTGAAATTCAGCCTCTGACCCTTGCTAGCTATGTGGCCTTGAGTCCCTTTAGTCTTGGAAAGCAAAAAATAAATTTTCTCATCTATAAAATGCGTCCAATAATCCATATAGTACCTACTTTATAGCATTGTTGGTAAGAGATAAGATCAAACAAAACAATGTACATAAAATAGAAAAATTAATTATTATTGCACCATTATTGTTATCATGGCAGCATGTTCTAGTCCAAAAAAAAAAAAAAACCAAACGTAAGCTATGTCATAAGATTGAAATTGAATTCTGCTTTAACCCTCAAGGCTCTATACGGAAAATGTGGGTGCTTTGGGTAAATTCATTTGGGGGGATCTGGATCATGGAAGTAAGTACCTGTTAACTCCAGGTTACTTGGAGTGCCAAGGCAAAAAAAGGAATTCACCACCTGGGAGTTTCCTATTTTAACTACTTATTCCTGTAAATAAGTGCTCATCTCTGTTGTTTCTAACTGCCAATGGGCTCATATTGTCAAATCTCACTAAATCTCAGCATTCTTGGACAAAGTCTCAGTTGACCCACCCTAGTTACACTCCTGTTGCTTTGGGAGAAAAAAATAAAGATATTCAGAGAGTTAAAAGGAATGTTTAATTTATGTGTGGTTCAAAGTAGAAATTTGTTGCTGGAAATTTAATGAAAGAAATAGCCCTGTGTTTACTGAAAGAATTTTATTCGTCAGGGAGAAACAAGTCTATGAACTGCCTTTTAAGGAATGACCTGCTAAAAGATTTGCAGAACATGAAGGACAAAATAAATCATTTTCTTTGTGCATAACAAAATGGATAGCCACTGTCCTACAGCAGCTGGGCTACATTAGCAGGAGGAGGATAAAGGCTGGGCTCTGTCCCAGAATTCCTGATTTTATGGTGAATAGCAAACTTCCATGAGGGCATCAATAGTTCAGTGAAATAGTAAAAAATATAATTCAATCAGAGAACAAAAGTGAGGGTTGGTCCCAGTTGCAGTTTTATCCTCTTTCTAAAACCACTCAGGGCTTTTATTCAGCCCATGACATATTTTCAATTATGTGCTTAACCTAATCAAACTTGATTTAATGCAGCTAATTAGGGCTTTACATTTTAGGAGATCAAAATATTTAGATCTATCTCTTCAAAAAGATGTTAGCATCAAGCACTGTCCATATGTCAGTGAATTTAATTCTTTGTAGTTTAATTGATACCGGTTGTTAATTAATCTACCAGTTCCCAAAAGAAGTACATACATCTTGAATTTTGGGTCTGAATTGTCTATGCTGTCACATCCAGCTTTCTCAGATAACCAGTGGAATGAATGGATGGATGGAGGAGCATTTATTTATTTTTAAAATAAAGTTTTATTGTTATCTTTTGCTTTTTATGGCACCTACATTTTCTAATGCATTCCTTCTGCACTCCTTCCCCCCCAAACCAGCCCTAATAATGAACCAAAAAAGAAAATTGTTTCAGAAAAAACAATACCTATCAAATGTCTGATTTTAAAAACCAAGTTCCCCTCCTATAGTCCTTAGGAGAAAGGTGGGAAGGGATGGAGATTTCCTATCTCTTCTCTGGGCCAAGCCTAGTTATTACAATTTCAGTTTTAATTGCATCACTGTTATAGTTGGTTTTTCTATTTGCTTTGTTGTAGTGTTTCTTCCTGGGGTGGAGGGTGGGGGTGAAGGCAAGCAGTAGCTAGAGTAGTCAGAACTTGCTCCTTGAGGGCAGGGATGCTTTTGGTTGGGTTTTTGTTTGGTTTGTTAGTGGGGTTTATGGTGGTGGTGGGGGGGGGGTGGGTGTAGCCTAGCACTGTGCCTGGAACTTAATAGGTATTTACTGAAGGGCATCCAGGTGACCCAATGGATATAGAACGCCAGGCCCAGAGTCAGGAAGACTCATCTTCCTGAGTTCAAATTTGGTCTTAGATACTTCCTAATTGTGACCCTGGGCAAGTCACTTAATGTTGTTTGCTAAATGATTTTGACCCCAAAATGGGTGAACTTGGCCAGCTAATTGGCAGGCCTCTATTTCATACTGTGTAGACAATTCCTACTTGCTGAATTGAATTGAATTATGGACAGTTAATTCTGGAAGTTTCGTTTGATGGAATCAGTGTTATGATCCTAAATGTTTAACAGTTGGCTCTCTGAAAAAAATATAATCGATATATTTTTAAGTTTAATCTTCATTATTCATTATTAACATTTTCTTCATCTTTCTCTCAGACCTAACAATCAATGAAATGATAACTCAAGTCCTGATTTGGAGCAATTGCTGATTTCTAAGGTGTATAAATGCTTACACTGAAAATTTTACAATGATATCTCTCTGAGAAAAGCAAGAGTGGGCCCCAACATGTGTCTAGGAGAATTGGTAGGCACTGTCTCTTCTATTAATCTATTCTGTAACCCCATGCAAGCCAAGGTCGACCTCAGTTTTTCCATCTGCAAAACAGACATAAAAATCGTGAGGTTGTAGTTCAGTCCTTTCAGTCACGCCCAACTCTCCATGACCCCATCTGGGGTTTTCTTGGCAGACATACTGAAGCTATTTTCCATTTCTTTCTCCAACTCATTTGACAGATGAAGAAACAGAGGCAAACAAGGCTAAGTGACTTGCCCAGGGTCACACAACCATTAAGGATCTGAGACTGGATTTGAAACTCAGGTCTTCCCGACTCCCCCTGACAGCCCTCTAACCACGGCAAATTTCACTGGATACACAACCTCTATGATTGTGGTATGGTACGAAGAATGCTGCATTGGGAGTCAGAGCCCTCAATTTGATCCCTGGCTCTGCTATCTGTGTGACAACTTTTATGGGTTTCAGTTCCTTTCTATTTAAAATGAGGGTGTCTGGTCTGGATCTGGGAGTTGTAACTTGTTTATTACATCTTTCAGGGACCCTTTGGCAGTTTGGTAAAGCCAAAATGCATGAAATGGGATACCTCAAATTACAAAGAAAACCAAAACCAATTTATATTGAAATATAGGCTGAAGACTGAAATCCCATGCACTCTAGAGGCCAGTCTAATAACTACAGAAATTTCCAAGTTGTGAAGAGTGGAAATGAAATTTCAGGATATCTGCAGCAACTCGAATGTGACCATATACGTTCTCTCAGTGGTAACAGAGTCACAGTTCCTGCTAATATGAATCTGGTTTGGCGCCAACATTCATAAATGAAGGAAACACTGCATTTTAGTCAGACATTAAGGATAGCAAAGATGTTATTTTTCCTCTCATCCAAGCTCATGGATCTCCTGAAATCCATGAGTCTCAAGTTAAGCACTCACTTGCAGTTCTAAACCTAAAGTCTCCTCAGGAATGCAGAACATAAGCCATCCCCTTCCATCCATCTCATGCAGCTTTTGCCATGACCTTTTATAAATCTGCCACAGATGGTTAACTCAATGGATTGGGAACCTTAGTTCTTTCCATATTGACCGGATACGATGCTGTTGCGTTTTTCTTTTCTTTTCTTAATGACCGCTCCATTTTTCCTTTTGCCCATACATCTCTCTAATTAAGTTCTACTCTATTATTTTTTTATTTGACCTCAGCTCCCATCATTAATCTCTCTTTGCCTCTCTCCATCTGGGCAATGAGGACGATAGTAGATGGATGGTGAAGATACAGTAAAATGAAACATGTCAAGCCCTCGTAAGCTAAAAGGATTACACAAACATACGAGATGTGAATCCATCATTTATTAGGCAATGCCTGGGAAGGGGGCTCCACATGAGCAAATTTCCAGATACCAGATGCTTTCCCCTTTAAATGCCAAAACTCACTCAGACTTTACTTTGACCACATTTGAAGAAGTTATTTTCCCCAAAACATTTTATGTACTGCCCTGCCTTCTTCAACTGAACTTGCTTGATGTGGTCTGTTCCTGGGACTCAGCTGAAAAAATTACACAGTCCAGTGATGCAAAGAGATTGCCTTGTTCCTTGGCAAGTTTAACTCCAAAGGGAGAGCTGGGTGATTTAACTGGAAATGATCAAGGGAATGGGGGATGGGGTGGTAGTGGAAGAAAAATATCCAGACTCTGGGGGGAGCAGGAAACATGTGATCTGGTCATGGTCACCATCTAGGGGACAAGGGGACAACTGGAATCCAGAGGTGACCTTGGGGGTCAGGATATAACGAAGGAGGACTCAGTGGCTCCAGAGGGCCTGGCTACACTAAGTTCTCTCCTTCTGAGGACTTGTGCTGGGATACATTGCCAAGTATACTTGGGTGGTGACACAGTGGATAGAGCATCAGCCTGGCTTCAGGAAGATGTGAGTTCAAATCTGGCCTCAGATCCTTACTGGTTGTGTGACCCTAGGCAAGTCACAGCACCCTGTTTGCCTCAGTTTCCTCATCTGTAAAATGAGCTGGAGAAAGAAATGCCAAACCACTCCAGTATCTTTGCTAAGAAAATCCCTGATGGGGTCACAAAGAGTCAGATATGATTGAACAACAACAAGAACAAATACACGTCTGCCCATTTGTGGATATTCAAGTCCCAAATGGATGTTTAACGTTTTTCTTTCTTCCCCCACTGACGTTTTTCTGTCTCATCTCTTTTTGGCGTCCATTTGTGTTAAAGGAGGGGATCATAGATTTAAAACTAAAAGGGGTCTCCGAGGCCAACTCTTCCAACTACCTATTTTACAGATGAGGAAACTGAGGTCCAGGAATTTTAAGTAACTTGCTTAAGACCACACATAGAAGTAGTAAGCTTCAGAGGTGGGAT
Organism: Gymnobelideus leadbeateri; assembly: GCA_011680675.1. Classification (NCBI taxonomy): domain Eukaryota; kingdom Metazoa; phylum Chordata; class Mammalia; order Diprotodontia; family Petauridae; genus Gymnobelideus; species Gymnobelideus leadbeateri. The sequence continues at coordinate 1,003,374 of WOXC01000183.1, read as the reverse complement.
TGGAACTCAGGTCTTCTGACTTCAGAGCCCCACCCCAAAGACACTGATTCAGAGGCTTTGGGATGGGGAAGAGGAAGGATGCCTTTATTGGCAGGGCAGCTGGACATCACAGACTGGACGCTGAGCCATCACCAGCTTGCCCACTTTGAGGAGGGGTCTGGAATTGCTTCCTGGTCCCAACTGCCTTGGGGACCTTCAGGACATTGAAACTCCCTGGTTAAGAGGCCACCTCTCACCTCTAGGTACACTGTGCCCAGTCTGGAACTCTTGGAAGGTGCACCAACATATTCTTAAATTATTATTTACTGTCATTTATACTTACATTATTTATACTTTGGGGTTTAATGTCAGTAGTCACAGTGGTTGCTACTCATCCCTTTCTTCTTCATCTTGGTCACCAGGCTGGACACATTCGCAGGGAAGAAACACTTCATATCAAGAAAGGCTCCTGGGATGGCTTCCCCGGGAAAGTCTGCTTTTCTTATAGTATCTTGGCAGCTTCTCTTTGTTGGTGTTCCCAAGCAGCATCACTAAAACAGCTTCTCAGTCTAAATTCAGTACTGGACGGGGAAGGCCAATTATTCATCTATTGATTCATGAAGCATTTGGTAATAAGTGCATGTAATGGGGAAGGACCTGTAGGTACTATACGTATTTCCATTCCATACTGATCCATACTGATCAATCAGTGACCTACAAAAATCACCAGAATCACCAGTTTCTAAAACTGTGTGGGCAAACTCTCTCTCTCTCTCTCTCTCTCTCTCTCTCTCTCTCTCTCTCTCTCTCTCTCTGTCTGTCTCTCTCTGTCTCTCTGTCTCGTTAGAAAATAGAAGTTTGAAAGTTCTCTCTGTCTGTCTGTCTTTCTCCCTCCCTCCCTCCCTCCCTCCCTCTGACTCTCTCTGTCTCTCTCATATTCTCCTCTCTGTCTCTCTCTTTTTTCTCTCTCTCTGTCTCTCTCTCTGTCTCTCTCTGTCTCTGTCTTTGTCTCTCTCTGTCTCTGTCTCTCTGTCTCTGTCTCTCTGTCTCTGTGTCTCTCTCTCTCTGTCTCTCTCTCTCTCTCTGTCTCTCTGTCTCTTTCTCTCTCTCTGTCTCTCTCTCTTTGTTGTTAGAAAATAGAAGTTTGAAAGTATCAGGCTTCATTTTACATTGACCTGCTTTAGAGAAAAGTAAGTTGATGAGTAAGAAAACAAATGAGAGTCAAGCACAATAATCTGTCCTAATTGATCATTAATTAACTTTGACTGGTTAGTCTTGTTAGACAGTTGAATGGAGTCATTAATAATGAAAATAGCTCAATAATTTAATGTTGTATTTGACATAATTTATTCTAATGCTACATGAAAGCCATCTTGTTAATATCCTGAAATGAATGAATTTACTGATCTAATGATAAATGTGAATGCTAAATAAGATATTTAGCTATGGAGTCACTTGTATCTGGTTTGACTTTGAGGGAGGTAGTGTAGAAAGAGCCAGATTTGAAATCTCCAAGACCGGAATTCAAATCGTACCCCCCAGGGGCTCCCTGTGAAGCTTCAGGCACCTCTCTTTCCCTTCCTGAGCCTCCTTTGACTTATCTGCAAGATCAGGGCATTGGCCCTTTTTGAGGATCTTTTAGGTCCCTCCCTGCTGGATGTCTATGATTCAATTTATTCCCCAGTGTCTGACATTTTTTCAAGGATTTTGATGGTTTTGATTTAAGTCTCTTAATTCAGTGTTTATTCATCCATAAAAATAGGTTCCCATTGACCTTTAATGTTTAATTAAATATACAAAATCTTTATTTTAGTTTAATTGAACATTTACTATCTTAGAGTTGATATAAGAGACAGCTAGGTACCTCAGTGACTAGAGCAAACAACTTGGAGGCACTTAACCTATTGGTGCCTCACTTTTCTCATTGGTGAAATGGGGATAAAAATAGCCCCTACCCCCCAGGGTTGTCATGAGGATCAAATGAGTTAATACACGTAAGGTACTTTGCAAACCATAAAGCACTATACAAATGCCAACTAATATCATCATCACCATCATGATTCAGGAAGACTGTAAGTCTGTTAAAAGGATCATAAGAGTCTATACTTAGAGCATGAAAGAACATTGGAAATCTATCTAGATCGCTCCCTTTGTCTTGATGAAAGAGGGAAATATTGGGTGGGGCTCACTTGCAGATGAGCGGGGTAGACAAAAATACAAAAATCACAGCTGGGCCATCTGCCTGCTGTGATCAACTTTACATCTCTCATTTCAAATTCCCTATTTCTGTCAATGGGATTACTCTCTGATTTCTAACTTCCGTTCATCCTTGACCCCTCCCTCTCTCTCACATCCACATTTGGTTCTATTTCCATGATCTGTTCGGTATCTGTCCCCTTGTCTCCATTCACATAACAGCTACATTAGCTCAGGCCCTGAGTATCTCCCCACTTGACTATTACTATGGTCTCCTAAGTGGTCTCCAGCCTTTGAATCTCCTCCACCTTCAATCCATGAATTCTCCTCACTGCCACCAAAACCATAATCCTAAAACATAGATGTGTCACCCCATCACTCTGCACTCTTCAGTGGCTCCCTTTGCCTAGAGGACAAAATCTCAACTCTTCAGACTGATTTTTAAGTCCTTCCATCATCTAGCTTCCATTCAGGTTTTCAGTCATTTTAGAGTTGTCTCCTTCATTCTCTGTTCTAGTCACACTAGTCTTCAAGGTGTTCCTTGTACAGGGCATTGCTTCTCCTGACTTTGCTCAGAACCCCCCTCCTCCTCACCTCTACCCCTCAGACTCCCTTTTTGGTGTATGGTCAGTCATTTCAGTCTTGTTCAACTCTTCATGACCCCATTAGGGGTTTTCTTGGTAAGGATACTGCAGTGGTTTGCTATTTCCTTCTCCAACTCACTTGACAGATGAGGAAACTGAGGCAAACAGGGTGAAGTGACTTGCCCAGGGTCACAAGGGAGGTCAGATTTGAACTCAGGTCTTCCTGACTCCAAGCCTAGCACTCTATCCATCGCACCACCTAGCCACCCCTTAGCCTACTCAGCCTCCTTTAAAGCACAATTCAGGTGCCTCCTTCTTCTGTATGAGACCTCAACTTATCTCTCCTACCTCAGCTGGTAGAACTTTCTTGTTCTTGATATTATTTTCTATTTACAGTTATATCTATTCCACATCATAACCTCCCCCATCATGGTTTCAATGCATGTTAGCATAAGAAATTAAATGGAAATTTTCAGGGAGTTTTGTGGAAGCAACAGATGATACACATTGCAAACAACATAGAGCCTACGATCAATACTTAACCCAAATTTTACAATAAGATAAAGGAAAAAATTCAGACTTCTTCTCTAGCATGAAGAGAGGGCCAACAAATTTTACACAGATCTTCTAGATCATGGGAGTGCTGCTCCCCTAACTCCTGTGCTGTGAAAAGGACAACTGGATTTTGCATGAACTTTGTGTTTATTTATTAGGTTACATGTCACATCACCCAATAGGATATAAGATCTGTGAAGACCAGACTTTTTCATTTTTGTACTTTTCTGTCCTCAGATAGAATGCCTAGCAGAATGCCATACACATAGTAGGCCCTTAATAAAAGTGTATTTGGGCCAGATTGGGCTATTAGGGGTAGGCAAACAGTACTTGAAACATGAATAGATATTCTATACCTGCTTTCAGTTCAATCCAACCTTGAGGAAATTTTCATAAGGATAATTCTAGGTATCAGAAGTTAAGGGTTAAGATACTGTGTCATGGTGAAAGTTTCCAAGTTAAAGTACACAGAAAACCTGACAAATTTAGAAGATCCACAGATCCTTTCCAAGCTGCCACCATGCAACTGGAACTAATAGAAATAGTCATCATAACAAAGATGGCCAAGGAGGGAGGAAGTACCTACAGATGAATACAGAAACATAGTTAATTGAGAAATCTTGGGAAATTAGATTTCTTATGGAAGAGAGAAGTGATGTCTGTGGACTCAACAGAGGAACTGATTCTAGTAGCAGAACAGAGAGCCACACCCAAGGGGAGTTTCATAAAGACATTACAAGGGAAGAAAAAGATTCTCAAGGCCTGGATTGGGAGATTCTCTTTTGAGACATGTTGTCTTCACGTGTGCTTTACTATTTACGCACTTAAGTTTGTGTCCACCCTTCCCAGACACACATGGTGTGGGCAAGAGGAAAGCGTGTCCATAGTTTAGGGAGGAGGGACATAGTTCTATAACAACTGTTCTTGCTATACAGCCTCAGTCAAGCCATTTTCTAAAAGCTGATTGGTTAATTAATAATAGAAACCCACAAGTTGGGGCTCAAATGCTAGAATTCATAGCCCCTTAGCATTCCCCCAGGACTCCAAAGTAAAAGTCAAGCCTAACCCCATGGAGACTTCAACCTGGGAGTCGGAGAGTGACATCACAGGTGTTACAAAAGGTCCTTGAGCTGATTGCATTCTCATGATGGGTTTATGCCCACCCCCAGCTTCCCAAAGGCTGCAAATCCACTTACTGCTCTCAAGCGGACAACTGAGCATCAGTGCTGGATTTCATTGTGCTTCCTGAAGGGACAAAATATTGTTGTTGCAAGGGGAAAAATTCCTTTTCAATCAACGAATGCATATGTTTGTTGCAAAGTTGGTATATCTGTGCCACGGTGCTGTGCCACAGTGGTTACCAAGGGCAGCGTCTTATTTAAAGGGCATGGTTATTGCCACAACCACAGGGTTCCTCTTTGATTTATAAATCTCATATAAATCCTGACAATTGTGCAGGATAGACAGAAACACAAAAATCACAGCGGGGCTACCTGGCTGCAATGACCATTTTTTTTTTCTTTTGTAGGACTGTCTGTGCCTCCCAAATAGCACTAGTTAAAAAAAAAAGCCAATCTGCAAAGAGTTTTCTGAACATTTTTGCATAGTCTACGTCATTATATCATTAAGTCTATGAACATAATGAGACAGCCATTTGGGTAATAATGGGCCTTGAGAAAGCCCTTCCCAATACCGTGAATGACTATTGTAAAATTAGAAAAAATAAGAGTAATTGGGGTGGCCTGATTTACCAACCAATACACAGCCTTTAACTAAAATATCAGTGACACCATAAAGTCAGGTTATAAAGTTATCCTTTAACAGATATCCAAATCTTATCTCACTTCAAAAAGGCAGTGCAGCGCGGGTGGGAAGAGAGCTAGATATGGAGTCAGAGGTCGTTGGGGAGCTTACCAACAAACATCTGCAGGAACACCTCTCCAGGGTCTCAGTATCCTCATCCATAAAACCTGAGGGAAGGTGGACTAAATGACCTTCAGGGTCCTTTCCAGCTCTATATTGATCTTAGTCCAACCAAATGGGGCCATAATTGTATATTCTCAATCCGAAAGTGATGGCGGGAGGGTGCCAGAAACTCGAGACATCAGGAAAGCTTGGCATAGAAGGTGCTGCTCCAACAAGGTCTTGAAGGAAAGTAAGGATGTTAGGATGTGGAAGAGAGAATATATTCTAGGAACAGAATGGTGGTGAATGCAAACGTATGGAGACGGGAAATGGAGACAACATATGAAGAAAAAGAAGAAGGAGGTCGGTTTGATTGGACTGTAGTGTGTGGGGAGGATGGAAAGGTAGGTTAGGGCAAGGTTGTGAAGGCCAAGGTTGCATTTGACCCTAAAGATTATAGGAAGCCACAAGGCCTTACTTAGTCATGACATGGTCAGATTGACATTTTGACAGCTATGTGAGGGATGTGTTCAAGGGGGAAGTAACTAAAAGCAGCAAGGGGAAGCAACATGAAATCAGTTAAAACACAGTTTGCAAAGAGGATGGGGCCCCCATTTCAACTGTAATTATCCTTCAGTCATTACCATCATTGCTGAGCATAGCACTCTATAGGACAAATAAAGACAGCCTCCCTGTCCACTAATCTTGCCATCTAGATCCTAGCAAATGATGACACCAGGAACAACCTGCCTTTCTGTGGTGTGCCCTGACGCTGCGTTAAACTGACTGACACACAGTTTCAATAGTCATTTGTCTCTTCTTCTGAGTTGACAAACATCCAGGCAGATATTATTCAAGACTCCAGCAAGCTTAGACAACAAGGACTTCAACTGTTTCCCCAATTTAATCTTCAGGCAGATTGAAAGATAATTCTGAGAGATGCTCCAATAGAAAGGCTCCCTTATTCATTCTTTCCAAAGTAGAGGGTCCAATGAGCAGAAATCATACTCACGTACTGCCATTTAGGTTGGCAGGTATTTTTGCTATTTTGTGAAGAAGGTAATGTAGGTATGGCTAGTCCCATCTGCCAGAGGAGGAAACCAAGGCTGAGGGGTCAAGCAATTTGTTCCGGATTTACAAGGAGAAATTCAAACCCAGGATTTCCTACCTCTGAGCCCAGCCTTCCATCCACTGTACCATGTTCCCTCTCAATTCACTAAATGAATATATGAGATAGAATAATATATCATTGCTTGGACATGCTAAATATATTCAACCTTTCATTTAATTTTTATATGATTCTATTTGTAGACTTACCAGAATTTCCCCAAGGTCTGGTGGACAAGAATAGATACAGGAAACCAAGTCAATTGGAAATCAGGAGGGAAGTTACTGCTGGTATCACCAAAAGCATTTACTGTGTCAGATTCTAGGTGGCATTTCCAACATTCGGGACCCCAGGCAGGGAATGGTTATTGGCCAGACTCCAGGACTCACCCCCCCTGCCCCCTAGTCATACCCCAGATTTTCTTTCTCTGCAACACCAGCTTGTCTGGAGTGAGGAAGTTTTCCATGAGTATCGCCTAATCCGGTTTAACCCCTACCTCCCTTCATAACATAGTAAATCAAGTCTCTAAGCATTGACTAAGTGATTACTATGTGCCAAGATTTGTGCTAAAGCAGAGATTTTTTTTTCTTGAAAAAAGTTTTACTATGATTTAAAGGAAAGTAAGCTTTAAATAAATTTACAGATAGACTTTTCCCAAAGTCCTTTTCTGATACCTCAAAGTAACATGGCAATGACTCTGAGTTCTCAAAGGTTATGACAATGGATGGCAAGATTTGGCACCATTTACTAAGCCAGAACTGCTTTGAATATAGTCTAACCCTAGACTAATGTCTAAGGACCAGCCTCCGGTCAAGTTCAGAGATCCCCAGGTTGGCCACAAGGAAATGTAGCTTTTTGAGTGAGGTTATTTATAAAGACCATCAGCCATATTACATAGGAATTAGGATCTAGTTTTGGGGGGAAAGAAGGAGAGACAGGAAGAGAGACAGAGAGAGAGACAGAGACAGAGAAAGAGAAAGATAGGCAGAGAGGGAGAGAGAGGGACAATGAACATGCACCATATGTATGAAACCACACATCCCAGAAGAAAATATTCATAGGGTCATAGGATGATGAGATTTAGAGCTGGAAGGGGACTTAGAGGCAAGTTAGTCTAAACCATTCATTTGAGAAATGGAGAGTTGAAGCCCAGTTTAGTTCAGTTCAAACAAACACACATTCAGGAACCCCCAAGTGTGGAAACAGTTTGGACACAGAGGTCAGAGCACTGATTTTAGAGTCATGGGACTTGATTTTGAATTTCAGCCTTGCCTCTTACTACCTTGGGCAAATCACATAACTTCCCAAGGCCTCAGTTTCCTCATCTTTCAAATAGTCAGGCCATCTGGCCTCCCATGTCCCTTCTCCTTCTAAATGTCCCATTCCCTGGGCACAGCAGGGAGCCAAGCACCAGGGATACCTACAGATCACCAAGGACATCTCTGACCTTCAGGAATTTGTTGGGGCAGACTCAACACTGGCTGACGCAAGTAAACACAAGCTAATGTGAGGCTGGGATGAGGCTGACACTGATGGGGATTGAAGAGGAAAGCCTTATAAAAGGGCTTCGAGCAGAGAATTTGTTCCAGGTGGGAATAACACCTCTAAACAGTCAAGGAGGTGAGAACTCAGGTATCAAGTTCCAGAAAGTGGATCAGTCTGGCCTGATTGGTAAGTGGTTATAGAAGAGTCATGGGAAATAGGTCTGGAAAGGTGAGTGGGAGCCTCAACAGAAGGACTTTAAATGCCAATCGGAAAAAGGGAGTATTTTATCACAGAGGCTCAATGGAATGAATACTGGCCTTGAAGTCAGGAGAGAATTGGGTTCCGAAGTTCAGACAATCATAGATAACACTTAAAGTAGTAAGAGCTGGTCACAGAGGAGACACTGAAACCTCAGTGCTCTGCCTCTGAATTCAGCTCTTTCCAGTCCAGTTTCTGACACAGGGCTGTCTGAACCTGAGGAAAGTTTGTTGCTATTATTGTCTGTTTCAGTCATATCTGACTTTTCTTGACCCCATTTGTGGTTTTCTTGGGAAACAAACTGGAGTGGTTTTCCATTTCCTTCTCTAGCTCATTTTACAAAAAAGGAAACTGAGGCAGGCAGGGCTAAGTGACTTATCCAAGGTCACACAGCTAGTTTTCCTGACTTAAGATGAAGTGCTCTATCCATTGCTCTGTGTAGCTACCCTCTTTAAAATTAGAACTATGGAAAAATGAATTGGGCTGCTGTGGGCAGCGATGGTTTTTGCTTCACAGATCTTCAAAGGCTAGATGACCACTTGGAAATACTGTGCTGTCTCCACTGCCACTTGAACCAACGCACTGCCTAGTCACCCTGAAAAAGGTTTACTATGTATCTCCATGAGCTTTAGTTTTCTTTGAAATGGAGATAACATACTAGTAGTACCCTGTCCTCACTGAAGTGTGACCTTCCAAAGAGACAACAACTGTAAAGTATGTCATGATCCTTAAACCATTCCACAAATGGAGTCTATGCCCAATCTGGTCAAAATGACCCCTTTGAGAGCCTCTTCCATTCAGCTAGGGGGGCCTTGGCATTGTAACTCAAAGAAAACCTCATGAGTATCACTCCCCTAGATCAGCAGTCCTGGACACCTTTGTTGTCCTGGACATCTTGGCCTGTCTCTGGAAGCCCATGGACCAGAATGATGTCTTTAAATAATGAAAGGAAATGCTAAGTTTCTGTTAGGGGTTAGTGAAAAGAAAAATGCATTTTTTTCTTTATGTTCAAGTTCATGAACCAACTGAAATCTATCCACAGATGAAGAATCCTGGCCTTATATATACCTGCCTCCCAGCTCCCAGGAACAGATTCCTATCCCAAGTGTGTTTCAAAGCTAATCTCTTAGCTCCCCTTTTAAGGTTCTTAACCTGAGACCCAGAGATTTTAACAACTTTTTAAGGTGCGAATTGTCTGCTATGGATCACCCACATTGGTAAGGCTTTTCTCAGATTAATGCACTTTGTAATTAGGATCTAGTTTATATGTATATATGTGTGTGTGTGTATGTATATATATTTTACATATATATGTAATAGGAGTTATCAGGGAAATCCCTTGATCTACTAGCTTTTGGAGATGCTAAATATAGATATATATGTATATATATATATCTGAGTTGGGTGATTTAAATTTCCATAATTAATCATGGCTCATGAGGCACACACTCTCACAAATACTCATAATCAAATTCTTGGCAATGGATAAAAATTGATGCAAAAATGTTGATTTGATTTTTTTTCCTCTTGCCTCCCTTTTGGGAAAAGGAAAGGTTATAGAACAAAGAGAAAGAAGGAGCCAGAATGATTCTCATCTTTAGGGAAAGATTTATTTAGAAGGCTTGCCTCAGCTGGATGCTGCATCAGCTTCAAAGGACGATTATACGTTTTGAATGTAGGGGAAGGATAAATATTTCCACACTCTAATGCCTGTCCCAGGTTACTGAGACATAAATGGATTCCTCCTCTCTATGGATGATAACTTGCATTAATATAGGGCTTGAGGCCTTCCAAGGCCCTTTTCTTACAACCTTGTGGAGTAGGTAGGTACATTTAATAAGAAGAATGACAATAGCAGCTGCATAGTAGAGAGAGCCCTGGTCCTAGAGTCAGGAAGACCTGAGTTCAAATCCTGCCTTAGAAACTTACAACATATGTGACCCTGGGCAATTCACTTTAACCTGTCTGCCTCAGTTCCCTCACCTATAAAATTGTGATAATAATAGCACCTAGCCCCCAGGTTTCTTGTGAAAATTGAATGGGATTACATATATAAAGTATTTTGTAAACCTTAAAATATTGTGTAAATGCTAGAAATATCATTATTTAAAATTATTTTTTAAAATTTCTTTATTTATTTTTAGTTTACAATATTCAGTTCCACAAGCTTGAGTTCCAAATTTTCTCCCCCTCTCTCCCTACTCCCCTGCCCCAGATGGCATGCAATCTTATATAAGCTCTACATATACATTCACATTAAACATATTTTCACATTAGTCATGTTGCAAAGGATTATAACCAATGGAATGAACCACGAGAAAAAAGAAATGAAACAAAACAAAACAGGGAGAGCAAATCGTACACTTCAATCTGCATTCAGACTCCGTAATACTTTCTCTGGATGTGGATATAATTATTTTTTTATATGATGCTTTAGCCCAACTGTTCAGGTGAATTTTTTAGGCTATATATCTGTTTGCTTTTATGGGATTATTGATGGATCTGAGTTTATCAATGAATTATTCAATCTATAAACATTTATTAAGCACCTCTATACCAACTACTGTGCTCACACTGTGGGGGGGGTAGGAAGGGAAGTATACAAATACAAAGAGCAAAAGAATTATATTTCATGTGGGAATTGGGTGAAGGAACTGGGGGCATTTAGTCTAAAATAAAAGAGGACAAATAATGGTTGAGGATAGCTAGGAGCCACAGTGAATGAAGTATCAGGCCTGGAGTCAGGAAGACTCATCTAAAAGGTATTGCTAAATCTGGCCTCAGTGACCCTGGACAAGTCACTTACCCAAGTTTGCTTCAGTTTCCTCACATATAAAATGATCTGGAGAAGGAATAATGGCAAACCACGCCAGGATCTTTGCCAAGGAAACCCTAAACAGGGTCACGGAGAGTGACTGAAAGACCACTGAGCACATAATAGCTGCTGTCAAGTTTTAAAAGGTAATCCAGGGGAAGAAAGATTAGATTTACTATGTCTGGCCCAGAGGGCAAAGCTAGAAACAGTGGGAGGAAGTTGCCAAGTGGCTTATTTAGGCTTTGATGTAAAATAAAAACTTCTTTAAAAATAAAATTTTGGGGGTGGCGCCAGCCTCAGAGTTGGGATGACCCGAGATCAAATCCGGCCTCAGAAAATGAGCACCCACACATAAATAATGACTAGCCGTGTAACCTTGAGCAAGTTACTTAACCCCAATTGCTTTAAAAAAAATAAAATAAAATAAAAATTTTTGGTCATTATTCAGTCCTCTCTGACTGTTTCTGACCCCATTTGAGGCATTTGGAGACTAAGGAAAATAGAGTTAAGTGACTTGCCTAGGGTCACTCAGCTATTTAGGTATATGAGGTCAGCTTTGAACTCAGGAAAATAAGTCTTCCTGACTCCAGACCCAGCATTCTATCCACTGCCCCACCACCTAGCTGCCTTCTTTCAAAATGAGAGCTATTGAAAAGTGGAATGGGCCACTATGGACAGCAGTGCTTTCTCCTTCCCTGGAAGCTTTTAAACAAAGGCTTAATGACCACTCTGCAATATTGTAGAGGGGGTTATGGTATAGCTATGGATTGGACTAGATAGTCACTGATGTCCCTTCCAATGATGAAATTATGTTTTATGATAACCTTACTTATTTAGAGGGGAAAATACTAAGAGGACTATTAAAGAGGGGTGTGTGTGTGTGTGTGTGTGTGTGTGTGTGTGTGTGTGTGTGTAAAAAGAGGAAGGGGGAAGGAGAGAGAGTGAGAGACAGAGACAGAGTACACAGAGACAGAGAAAGAGTAAGGGGGTGGGGGAGAAAGAGGTAGAGATCTCAGAGACAGAGACAGACAGACACAGATTAAGTCAGAGATAAAGAGAGAGGAGGAGATGGCCACATCTTATTTCTCAAGAAGTTGTAAGGTTAAAAAACAGAGCTACACATCCCACCAATTTTCTAGGCGTTGCATGTAGAAAAAAGGTATTGCTAAGTATTGCTAAGAATTGCACAAACCATACAAAGGACTGTATGTGAAATCTTCAACCTCTGGCTAGTTTCCATGTGTTACAATGGGGAGGAAAGCCAGAAGACTATAAGATCATGAGTGATAGAAACAGATAGGAATAATGGGGCAGGGACCTGGGAAAGAAGTCAACAATGCCTGAACTCCAGGGAAGGAGATGAAGCTCATCCAATACAACTCCACATTTTACAGTTGAGAAAACAGAGTCACAGAGACCTCAAGTAATCTACCAAAGTCATACACATAGTGAAGGGCAAACAGGGGAATGATGCCCTGTCTTTATACTCCCAATTCCAAGCCTTTGATGTGGTTTCAGACAGGAAACCCTGAGCTAGGGATGGAGATAATTATAGCACCTACTTCACATTGTTATTGTAGGAGTCAAACGAGATATTGCATGTGAAGAGTTTTACAAACCTTAAAGTGATAAATAAATGTGAAACGTTATTTTGGCATAGCTTTGATTGAGAAGATTCCATGGTTCCCCACCATCTCTAGAATAAAATACAAACTTCTCTGTCGGGCATTTCTAGGACCTCATAATCTAGACCTTCTTATTTTCCATCCAGTTGCACTCCTTTTGGACTTTCCTTTCTCCACCATGCCCCTAGTAAACTCATCATTGGGGAATCCCATCATCCTGCAAATTCCATCCGTCTTATAACTCTTGCCTCACCAGTATGCCCTGATGGGAGGGTGAAGCCATGGACATCTCCATTTGAGCAGGGAGACAGGACTGGTGTCTCCTCATTTCTTGCCTGGTAGGATACTTCCCTTCCTTTTCAGCTTTCTTTTGTGTATTGCCTTCCTTAATTAGATTGTAAGGGCAGGGACTGTCTTTTGCCTCTTTTTCTGTTTCCAGCACTTAGCACCATGTTTAGCACATAGTAGAAGTTTAATTAATGCTTATTGATTGATTGATTGTCATCCACTGCCCAGAGTGCTTTGCCTATTGAAAACCCTAGTTTCTGTAAAAGTGTTAGCTTATACTTCCTATACAAGACCTCTCCTGAGTTCCCCAGTTGTTACTGCTCCTCTACTAATATATACTTATATTCATTTGGAATCTAATCTGTGTTTTTTAAGTCATACACATGGGAAATAGCCCATGGAGGCCTGATGACTGGACCATAGAGTAAGAGAAGGAGATTAATGGGTAGCTTTAGAATTATAAGACCTTGGAGGCCACTAGTTCAATTGATTCATTTTAGAGATGAAGAAACTGAGACTCAGAGAACAAAAATGAATTTTTCCCAAGGTCACAGAGTGGCAGAGCTAAGATTGGAGCCTAGATAATGGATGTCACCAAGGAATGTGTGAATGAGAAATGTGTGCGAGTATGGATGTGCATGTATGTATGTGGCAAGATGGCGGGATAAGCATTATAGCCTGTGGACTATAATGATGGTAAAGGAAAGTGAGGGCTATTTAAGGAACCTTTGATGGGCCTCCATGGGTGAATGTGTAGGAGTAATAGACAACAGTTACACAGAAAAAAATTGGGCTTTTTGCTGCTTATTACCTGTGCAACCATCCTCTTCCCCAGAAGTGTTGCCATAGAGACATGGTAGGCTGGAGTATGGCTTGGAGATATGCATGCATTGCCTCAAGTTCCACCAGTTTTCCAGATTTGGGGCCCTGATTTAACTTTCTTTTCCCAGAGTAAGTGAGGCTAAATCCACTAAGCCTGGCAGGACGCTAGGAATAGATACATGGGTTTACTTTTGCCAAAAGCAGAGAAATGCAAAGACCATCATTATAGAAGTGAAAATGGAGGTGTTGATCATAGCAGAGGAAGAATGAGAATAAAATGTAAGCAAGACAGCCCCAGTGAGAGGAGAGGGAAGAGTGAGAGGGAAGAATAAGAGGGGGCACATCAGAGCAGACTGGAAGGGAAGAGCAGAGAAATAAAATAGTCCCTGGCATTTCCCTCTAGTCTATCTCTGCTTCTTGACAGCTTGCTAGCTGGATCGCTTTACCCCCTTTCTTTGTCTTTTTCTTCCCTCTAATCAGGAAGGTGAAAAGAAGAAAGCTAGTTTTGACTTCAAGTCATATCACAGCATGCTTTACTTTGGTTACATATCTAGGCTTTCTATGATATTAACATAACTAATAAATTACCATTAATAATCATTTCTTTTTTTACTTAGACCTTTGAATTCCAGGACTTCAAGATAAAAGAAATCAGGGCGGCTAGGTGGCGCAGTGAGTAAGAGCACTGGCCTGGGAGTTGGGATGACCCAGGATCAAAAGCGGCCTCAGAAAATGAGCACCCACACATAAATAATGACTAGCCGTGCAATCTTGAGCAAGTTACTTAACCCCAATTGCTTAAAAAAAAAAAAAGATAAAAGAAATCAGGACTTTACCCAGGTCTAGTCCAAGGTGGGGGCCACAAGCTGATTAGAGAAAGAACTTCTACAATTTGGGGTGGTTCTGCGCCTGTTACAAAATATCCCTGAGGCTGTGTTTGAACCTGGAGATGGAATTAATAAGGAAATGTGCCAGTGAGCTGAGTGTGGGCTTGTGGTTGTTGTATGTGAGTTCCACTTTTTTTGGTACTGCCTTGTGTGACATTAGATGATTTCTTACAAGTATACTTCCTCCTCCACACTGGGACCCTCCATCCTAATACCTGCTCAACCTTAGCCACATAACCTTCACCTGGGCCTCAGGTTCCTCTTCTGTTGGATTAGGACAATTCTAAGGGTTCTTCTAGCCCTCAATCCAGAACCCTAAGACCATATTTTCTGAGTCAAAAAATGATGCCCATATTTTGATGAAACATGTTCCTTTTTTCTAAAACCCAGACCCCACTCATGTCCTCCTCAGTGACTCGGGAGGTGCCCCTGGGTTATTAAAGGCTAGTCAGCAGGACCCTTACCAACCAAGGAAAGCTTCAAGTTTATAGAGCACTTCACATAGTTTATCTCATTTGGTCATCATAACAACACTGGGTAGTTATGCCCATTTAATAGATAAGGAGAAAGGCATGGAGAAGTTAAGATACTAAGTATTTATGCCCATTTTACAGATTAGGGGGTCCAGAGAGGTCACAGAACTACCAACTGGCTGAGACAGGATTCTTAGAGAATAGCAGATTCTTTGGTGCATGGTATGGACCTTATTGCAAGGACCAGTCTAACTTAGAGGTTCATCACTAGCTTGGTTGATGGGATAAATCT
Organism: Gymnobelideus leadbeateri; assembly: GCA_011680675.1. Lineage (NCBI taxonomy): Eukaryota > Metazoa > Chordata > Mammalia > Diprotodontia > Petauridae > Gymnobelideus > Gymnobelideus leadbeateri. The sequence continues at coordinate 988,102 of WOXC01000183.1, read as the reverse complement.
TTTATTCGTAGCTACTCTCAAAGACCCCAGGTAATGGGAGGGGAATGGCACGATGGAGAACTCCATGGTCCTAGAGGGAGGAGATCTAAGTTTGAATTGTGCCTCTGTCTTTTCCACATTGGTTGTATGACCTTGGGCAAAGATTCCTTATCTGTAAGTTGGATCACTGTTAATAACTGACATTTCTATATAAGCCCTTTACCCCTTTGTTCCTACCCAGGTTTGCAAAGCACTTCATCCATTATCTCATTCGATCCTCACAATGGCCCTATGAGATAAGGAGTACAGGCATATCCCTACTCTCCAAACTCCAATGACTTTTGGTTACCTCTAGGATTCAATACAAACTCCTCTGTTTGGCAACTAAAGCCCTCCACCATCCAGCTCTAACTCAACCTTTCCAGATTTCTTTCACATCATCCTGTTTCACTCACTTGTCATTACAGTCAAACTGGCCTTGATATTTGGCATTCTACCCCCCATCTCCGTGTCTTTGCATAGGCTGTCTCCCATTTGTGGATTGTACTGCATCCTCACTTTTGCCTCTATCTATTTTCCTTTGAAGCTCAGGGCAAGAGCTACCTCCCCCATGAAACCTTTCCTCATCCCCCAAGCTCTTTATAGCTCCCCTAAACTCCTAAGTTACTGTGCCTATGTGGTGTAATTTATGTGCATACACTCCTTCCTGGATATGGTGCAGGCTTTTTGAGAGCAGAGACAGTTTTTATTTGTTTCACCAGTACTTAGAACAGTACCCAACTTGTACTAGGCATTTAATAAATGCTTTTTTATTGATTATTATTCCTATGTTACATAATCAACAATAGAAGTTAAGAGAAGTTAGGTGATTTTCCCAAGGTCACACAGATAGTAAGCGCTTAAAACAGGATCTGCACCCACCTTCCTGATTTCAAGTCCAACTCACTCTCTACTTTGCTATGTTGCCTGTAATAATCCTTGAGTGAGAGTCAGTATGGTGTCTTTGAACTACATGTTAGACTGGAAGTGAGGAGGAAGTGAATTCAAATCCTACCATTAGTATTCACTAGATCATATCGGACAATTCTTTGTTCAATATAAACTTAGGTCTGTATTGGTATGGGAACCTTCTGCTGAAATCACAGATCCTTGCTATTGGCTTTTTTCCTTTGTGTTGATCCTTTTCCTTTTTCTTATTGTATTCCCTTAACCTCCCAGTTCTCTAGGCAACTCTTTTAACACCACAAATTGAAGAGAAAATGCCAACCTGCACTGGCAGAGGACCTTCCTTATATATAATATAAGACCTGGTAGGTCTTATATTAAAGCAACCCCAGGTCCATCCGATTGTCCCTATCCTATTCTTGGCAAACTCCAATGAACACTTATTTCTCTATACAATGAATAACAGGAGAAGACACAAACAGCTTGTCCACTTTTAAAAAGCATATAATAATTTCAACTTGTCAGTTTTAAAGCGGCATTCCTTGTCTGTGTATCCCTCCAAATTGCCTTCTGTTCTCTTCAGTGTTTTTAATACTCCAAGGACCCCTTTCTTTCCCTCTCACTCTTCTTTTTCCTTGACTTCATTATAATTTACTTCCAACCACCACTTCTTTAAAAAACAAATTAAAAAAACCCCTTCCTTGTGACAAGTAAACAGGGTCAGCCAAAGTAAGCCCACACCTTGGCTTTGTGCAAAGATCCATGCCTTGGTGGGTCTCTCAACCCTTTCACACCATAGATAAGAGGTGGGCCCTGCCCACTGCTCAAAGTTGTAGGGAAAGGGATCTAAAAACCTGAAGGTATATACCCGGGAGAGAAACATTAACTGTCAGAGCTTTTTTGTAGCAAGAGGATGTTGTCAGCAATAGAAGTATTCAGCCTGGGTCTGACTATTCATCTGAGACTTTGGGGGGAGGGGTACACTAGGGGCCTGGCAAATGTATTTCAGGGATCCCTTCCGCCTCTGAGTTTCTATCATTCATGGGTTGATCTCTCAGGTCCCTTCTAATCTAAATACTGTGATTCTACCATTAGTTATCCCAAAGGTTGTGCGCTGCTGTTGTGAGTCATTGAAGAAGAATTGAAAAGAATTTTTGTCTTGGAGTCAGAAAAAATGTATTTAAGTCCCAGCTTTGACACTTAGGGCTGGGAATGACTCTGGGTAAGTCCCTTAATCTTTGTTTCCTTATCTTTTAAATGACAATAACACATGTACTACCTTTTACTATGAGGCATCTAAGTTTAATTGGGGAAAGTACTAACTCTGTCAAAGGGACTGTGTTTTGATTATTGGTTCCTCCATACAGCTGTGTTCCTGTGCCATTTGCCTTCTGTAGTGTTCATCTATAAAATGGGGATACAACTTGTCTTTCAATTAATCAAAAACCTCTTGTAACTCCCACTATGTGTAAGGTGCTGGGGGGAGGGATGTGGGAGAGAGAGAGAGAGAGATACCTACTCCCATCCTATACAATTATGGTAAGTCAAGAAGCTTTTATTAAGGCCTTCCTATGTAGTAGGCTCAACGCTAAGCTTTGGGAAGTCTCTGCCCTCAAAAAGCTTACATATTAATTGTAAAAAATACATAAAAGGAAGCTGAAAAGGGGTGAGGGTGGGGATAAATTTGGGTGCCCCCAGCTCAGGGGCATGGCTGAAGAGAAAGAGAAGCCAGGGTTGGTCTGGGCTTCCTCCTTAAAATGGAGGTTACGGGAGGAACCAGACAAATCAGAGGCAGAGGCCTGGTTCAATTCAAAGGAGATAATGCGTCAGACTTTGAACTACGAAGTGATACATGTCAGGACGGCTGCATCTCACCACTTTATGGTTCCTGCTCCCAGAGTTCTTCTGGGAAGAAGATACCTTTGTAAAGCATTTGTGTACAAGGCTCTTTGTATAAATACAGGCTCTTTGTACACACCTGGGCTACGCATAGCGGACAAGGTAATCAGATGATGGCTGATTAGGGCGGTGCCCCGAATACAGTAAGCGCTCAAAAGAAGCTTGCTGCCTTGATCTTGGATGCCCTCCAATCGAAGGTTTTGCAAAGCGCTTCATCTCGGCTGCTCTCTAAGACCCCGCGCAGGCATTTCTGATGGTGCCTGGCACACAGTAGGCGCTTAATCTTTGCAGCGCTGCCCAGCCTCACGCCGAAGGGAGGTGTCTGGCCCAGGCTGAGGTTTCAGAGGTGAGGACCGAACCAGGTCTGGGCTGAAGGAAGCACCCAAGGGGATGAAGTCACGGACTCCAGAAGAATGCCCGGGGCGGGGGTGGGGCACCGAAACCTGCCGAAATTCCAGGCCGGGGCAGGTGCAAACCGCGATTACATTGTCTAGAGGGGAGGTGCGGTCCGTGGGGCCCCGCCCCCAGCGCCCTGGCTCCGCCTCTGACGCTCCGCCCCGGCCGCCCCGGCCACGCCCCCTCCCATTGCTCCCTGAGTTCCCATTGACCGGCTTGCTCCGCTCCGCCCACCCCAGCCTGAACTGCGCACGCGTAGGACTGCCCTAGCTCCCCCTCCGCCACTTGGTATGACCTAGCGGTTGGCCGCCTCCCCCCGCATGGTAGCCTGGTCCAGAGCCAGGGGGCGGGATTTTCAAATCGCCTTGGGAGGGCAACTGGCGGCTCCGAGTGAGGATGATCTCTGGACTTTGCGGATCTTGCGGGACGGACCGGGCGCACTGGGCGCACCGAGACACGGCAGGCGGGCCTGGAGCGTGCAGCGCGGGCGCCGGAGCCATGGAACAGCCGCGGGCCGTGCGGGCGCCGAATGGACCGAAGGGGATCCCCGCGCAGCAGCAGGTCAGTGAGGAAGGGCCGGCCCCCTTTGTCCGCGCGCGGGCGCGGGAAGCTGGCCCCCGGCCTCAGGCCTCAGTTTCCCCGTCTGCAGGAGGAGGGCTGGGCCGAGCGGACCTCGGAGGGCGCTTCCTGGTCTTCTCCCCCTGCCCCAGAATCCTCCATGCAGCCCTGGAAGGCAACCCCTCCTTTTTACAGAGGGGGAAACTGAGGCCGGGGCGGCGAGGCGCCCTGCCGGCTCCTCACCCCGGGCACCTGCCTGCAAGCCTCGGTGGGGGGAGGGACCTCGGGGGCCTTCTGGCGGACACCCCTCCCAGTTTACAGGCCGGGAAACTGAGTCCGGGGGAGCCGAAGCCACTGGCCAGGAAGGCACCCCCGAGAGTAGGCGACGGAGGCAGAGCCCCTCCCGCCCATGCACTGGCCAAAGGGGGTGGTGACAGCCCCACCCAGTGTGAGAACGGGGAGCTGACACTGATGAAAGCTGCACCTGTGCGTGTGCCGGCTTCCCAGCTCCAGCTGTCCTAAACGTCCCTCCAAGGTCTCCAGGTTGCATTGAGATTTCGGGGACACCCGTACCAAGGGGTCCTTAAGTGCCTCCCTTGCCCGAGACTTGTGCTGAGCCCGGGGACACAAGCAGGGAGGGGGGTGGGCTGGGGTACTTAGGGGGCTTGTTTCTGGTTTAGAGCTAAGCCAAAGGGGAGGCACGAGTTTGCCCAGCTCCGCCTTCTGCAGCCCGCTGAAGAAAGAGCCTGGATTGATGAAATTGACTAGAAATTCACTGTTGATGAAATTGATTGGAAATTCAGTGTTGATGAAATTAATTGGAAACTCAATTGAAATTAACCTATAGTGAGAGGAAGTTGGGTGGTCTTTGTTCAACAGATGTGTGGGCTGGAACAGGAGAGAAAGGTGCCAACATCCTTATTTAGACTGTTCACAATTGGAATTTTATAGAGAAAGCCGAGTTTGAAATGGGGACTCTTACTCCTTTTATGCAGCAGGTGAACAATTCAAACAAGGTCACTGAAGGAGGGAAAACTTTTTTTTTTTACTCAATAGGGTCGATGAAAGTTGATCCAGTTAAAGCTATTAAAAACTTTAATAGCTTAAAACTCACTAAGACTTTTGGGACAACCCTTTATTTTGAACAGATCAAAATGATTTCTCTAATGTTTTGAGGCTTACAGAATGCTCACCTTATATCTCAGTGATATGTTGGTGGTAAACAGATAAAGAAATCGGTTCAGAGAAGGGCAGCATAATATAACAGAAGTCTTCAGTTAAAGCCAGAAGGCCTGAGTTCAAATTCTGTTTTTTTGCTGCTTTTACCTGTGTGAACTTGAGCAAGTCTCCAGCTCAGTAGATCTCCTTTTCCTCCAAGGGGTTTGGTAACAGGACCTTCCAACAGGTCTTTTCTGTAATCCTGTGATTCACCTCATTGGAATCCCGATGGACTCACCAGCTCTTGATTCTATTGATGAGCATAATTCTAGAGAGGGGCAGGGGCTTGGTCCCCCAGGTTGGGGGTCTGCCCCTCACTCCATGTGGCCTTTGGCAGGAGATGTCAGTTGTGGGGCCTCCTGTCCAGCAACCTCGATAGGATGCCCTTGTGGGGGTTAGGGTTAGCTCTGGTCAGAATCCCTGCTCCATATCTTTATTTTGCAAATGTAAAATGCAGATAATAACTTTAAAATCCCCACAATGCTCAGAAATAAACACCATTGTGTCGTAACCTGGGATCCATTTGCTAGCTGAGATGATTTAATTAGAGCAAGAATCAGCTGTACTTTCAATCAAGTCTTCTGACTTCCGAAGTGAGTGTGATTCAGTTTACTTTCCACGTTTCCAAGTACAAATCCATCCTGGTAACTAAAACTAAAACTTGGCTTTTGTAACCTCACTGAGTGTCTACCATCACTTTTAGAACCTTGCAAAATCGACTGCTTTTTCAAGTGGATTTTCACTTCTTTTCATCTCTGACTCTTATACTAGTTTCTGATACATCTTTTGGTTTACAAATGCCAAGTTTTCTCTGTAGAATTGTAAGATCTTTGCAAGTAGAGATTGTTCCATTCATTTTATTGTGGGACAGTGACTATATACAGTAGGTGCTTAATAAGTTGACTGATAAGACTTCTGGACTTTTTCCCAGTGATTTCTAAGATGCTGTAATGCCTTGAATAATTTTGTGAGTCCTTTTTAGCTATCTTAATGTACCAGGAAGAGAATCTCACTGAGGATTTCCAAGTTTTCTCAAAGGGTTGTTTTGAAAATTGCTGGAGCTAATGTTTAGGCTTTCTAAACTGTAAAATGCCATGCAGATTAAAGGTGGAGTTGCTATTATAATTTAACAGATTCCCTAGCACCCTCCTCATGCACAGTGCGCCAGGGATTGAGGCCGGACCAGATTGTCCAGTGGGTCCTGTCCTTGCTGTTATTCAGACAATGATTTTTAAAGTTGTCTTTGGCACGTTGCTCTAGGGACAGGATAGTGTGATAACAACTCATAACCCACATTTCGATAATGCTTTCAGCTTTACAAAGCACTTTTCCTTGCTCCAGCTGGATTATTATGGCCATTTCATAGCTAGTGACTAAATGGACAAATACCGTGTCAGTCCTCATGCAGGTAGGAAAGGTCCAAGCTGGAGTTTAATTAAAGGCTCTGATTATGAAGGCCTTTTTCTTTCCGCTGTCCTTTTTGCCACTGTTTGGTCATTTTTCAGTTGTAACCAACTCCTTTCGGGGTTTTCTTGGCAAAGATATTCTGGTGGTTTGCTGTTTCCTTCTCCAATTCATTTTACAGATGAGGAAACTGAGGCCAGCAGGGTTGAGTGACTTGCCCAGGGTCACACAGCTACAAAGTGTCTGAGGCCAGATTTGGACTCAGGAAGATCTTCCTGACTCCAGGCCTGGCTGCCCTTCACTATACTCTATTGCTTCCCAAAGAAATGAGACTTTAATGTGGGGAGATGCAGACAAAATGCCCTTTGTATCATCATAATAGAAACAATAATAATGGTTAGCATTTATATAGAACTTTAAGGATTACGAAGCCCTTTACATATTTTAATTTCCTTTATCCTCACAATAGTCCTTTGAGGTAGGTGCCATTAATTACTCCCATTTTGTGGATGAGGAAACAGACCCAGAGAAATTAATTGATTTGCCTCAGGTCACCCAGTAAGTGTCCTCCTGAATTCAAGTCTTCCACTCTGTACCCACTCTGACACCCTACTTGCCTTAATGCAAATTTATGAGTGTCTGGGAGTTAATTTATTTGGAAATTTAATACAAATACTTGCTGGGATGCCCTTGTGGCCTTGTGGGGGTTAGTGTTAGTTCTGGTCAGAATCTTGGCTCCATATCACCATGGGTAGGGGTTCTTCCCTCATCTACACCTTTGGGTAAAAGTGTAGTTTTTATTTTGCAAATGTAAAATGCAGATAATTACTTTAAATTTCCCAGAATGCTCAGAAATAATTCATGGAAATTGAGTGTACTTTGCATACCTTGGAGTGCCACAGGGTCAAAAACCTTGGGGTCCAGCCAGTGGAAAGCAGGCTCTAGGGTCAGGAGACCTGTGGGTTCAAGGTCTGCCTGTGATACTTAATCCTTGTGTAAAGTCCTTTGACTTCCTTGGGAGACCTCAGTTTCCTTATATGCAAAATGAGAGGGCTGGGTGAAGTAGGCTGAGGGGATCCCTCCATCTCGAGGGCTTTGAACTTCCATTTGCTAGTCATGTGGTCTGGGACATGGATCTTCTCTGTGATATGGGAATGGTAAGCCCTTTCCACCTTTTCCTGCAGAGGTGTTATGGGGCCCAAATGAGCTAATGTTAGTTGTATGAGTATCAGGAGTGTTAAGGTTCTTTTCCTAAGTGGTTAATACATCATGTATACCGCCTACCCCCCAAGTTGGGATCTTGCCTTTCTTGTAGCTGGATTTACAATTACATCAGTGTGGGCAATTCCCAGTACAGCCCTTGGAGGGAGTACCCACATAAATGTCCCATGGCTGCCTTTGTAGGGCCTTATTCTGGATCTTCTGGCAATTCAGGGATACCTAGGGATTGTGGGAGCTGTCTCGTGGGCCTCCCCTGCTCCTCCCCCTTCTCTACTGAAGCTGTGTGATGCAGAAGGCATGGGTGATCCTGGGTGACCCTGAGGCAAGTCAGTGACTCTGTCCCAGTTTCCTTATCTGTAAAATGAGGAGGTTGGATTCCAGGTCCCTCCCAGCCCTAAACCTAAGAGCCGTACACCCCAGCTTCCCTTTCCCTAAAGTGAGTCGGTCCTCAGTGCCAGGGCCACGCTCCTTCCTGCAGTGGTTTGAAGGCATTTCCCCTCCCGGGGCCTTAAGGCTGGTGACAGAGGCTGCTCTCTGCCTGTTAGGCATAGCATCATCAGCTTCTCTGCCCATGGCAACCCTGGATGGAGTCTGTGTGTCCTTCTGGTGGTCCTGCATCCTTCTACTATGTATGAAGGACTCCCAGGAAAGGATAAAAGTCAGCTGCTGGCCATCATAGGACTGCCAGGGCTGGTCAGGCCATGGTGGCTATGGCAGCAGGCCGCAAATGTTTATTAAGCACCTACTTGTAGAGGGCTAGTGCTGAGCCAGTCCAGCCATGGGTAGAGTCTGGGTCAGGATTTCCCTTGGCTGGCCTCCTCATGAGGGTTCATTGTTCATCATTGGCGATTGGCTCACCATCTTTCCTTGCCTGATTACCTGAGAAGGGATCATAGGCACACACAGTGGAATAAAGTGCGAGGAGATAGAATACCACATGCAATCACTTTTGCTCAGTCTGTAAACCCTTACCCACCCACAGATGCCTAGACAGCTTCATCACCTCCTGTGCCCAGCACTGCTAAGAAGTGGGGAGACATAAAGACCAAAGCACAGTCTCTGCCTTCAAGGAGCCAACATTCTAGTGGGGGAAACAGCATAGAAAGTACTGTTCGTACAAATCCTACACAGTGTGAAGAGAACATAGAAGGTGGGATTTCAGCCAGGTTTTAAAGGGAATCGGACAAGAGGAGGGAGAACACCCTAGGCATGGGGGAAGTAGGGGGGACAGCTGGTGAAAAGGCACGTGTCCCAGGGGCAGCAAAGCCAGTGGATCTGGACCATAGAGGGCACAGAGAAGAGTCAAGTGGAAGGGGACTGGAAAGGCAGGAAGGGCCAGGATGAAAAAAAGGATCCTAGAGGCAATAGGGAGCCAGTGCAGTTTGCTAAGGAGGGATGGAGGGGCGACATGGCCAGGCTTGTGTTTTAGGAGATGTCTTTGGCCGCGGAGTGGAGGATGGTGGGGAGAGCCTGGGGCAAGGAGGCCAGCCACAGGGGTAGCCGAGGGTCAGTCTGTGACTCTTTCCTCCTCTATAGGAGGTCAGCAAACACCAGGGACTCAGTGCACCCTCTGGGACTTGCATTCACTTATTCAAGAGTTGCCAGGACCTTGGGCATAGTCACCAGGCATCTCTCCTCCTGGACACTCTTCCTATTGGTAACATTGCCCCTTTGGCTCCTCAGAGGCCACAGAGCCCCTCTTCCTTTGTCTGCCCTATAGCCAAAATTAAATATACCTCCACACCCCCGGTCAGTGAGGCTTTTCTGCCTGCAAAGTTACCTAAACAGGAATCTATGTGTGTACTTCTCTCCCCCCTCCCTCTCCTGCCTGTCACATCTGATCTCCATGTGACCCTGGGCAAGTAACTTCACTTCCATTTACTTCAGTTTCCTCATCTGTAAAATGGGAATTATAAGAACACCTGCCTCCCAGAGTTATTGTGAGGATCCTATGAGATCATTGTAAAGAGCCAGTGCCTGGCATATGGTGAGCTCTATACAAATGGCAGCTATTGTTATTATATATTTACCTCTGATTCTATCTCTGCCTATTTGACCGCCTCTGTGGAGAACTAACTTGCTGATTGATCACGTTTTTAAAAAGAGTTGGTTTATATTGGCTTGGAATGTGTCCAGAGACTCACATACTTACTGGTCCTTGATCTCTGTCTCTGTCTCTCCCTCCCTCCCTCTTTCTTTGGTCTCTGCCTCTCTGTCACTTCTCTCTCTTCCCTCCTCTCCTCTCTCTGTCTCTATCTGTCTCTCTCTGTATCTCTCTGTCTCTCTGTCTGTCTGTCTGTCTCTACCTCTACTTAACCCCTGTTTCCCTCAGCTTCCTCCTTTGTAAAATGGGGCTAATTCTCATCACCTCCCAAGGTTGTTGGGAGGACCAGATGACATAATTAGGGTAAAAGCCCTTTGCAGACCTTAAAAGTGCTGTCTACAGAAATATATCCCGTCTGTTCAGTGTCAGACGGAGAGAAGCAGAGGTCCACACCAGCTTTCTCTGCATTTTCTCTCAGAGCTGTTTTTGGCCTTGGGGGAGGTCTTGGGGGCACCTGGCAAGAGCCTGGCACTTTATTTACAGACCTGGAAATCCTCCTGTGTGGGTTAAGAGCTGCTTTCCCCCATGTAGCTATCGCCATCTGGTGACGCCTGCCCAGTAGGACAGCTTTCCAAAGCCACCTGGAAATGATGAGGGACCATGGGGTTTTAGACTTTACAGATTGTCTCCAGGCCTTCAGAGCCTGGGGAGCATGGATAGACTTCAGGGGCTCTGTAAAGTTGAATGGGAAAAAATACATCGCTCCTTCCCTTAGCTTCTAATAGAAGTTTGTCATTTTCTGGAAAGAGAACAGTAATAAAAGGCCTCACCCAATTGCCATCAGGTCCATCACACAAAAGAAGGTTAAGTAAGCATCTAGACTCTGGACTCCTCTTATAGAGATAACATGTCTGAGGGGTTCAGTCACTTGCCCGAGGTCATCCAGGTAGTAAATGACAGCTGGGACTTAACCTCATTTTCTCTACTGGAAGATTCTGCTCCCTCCCAGCCTCAGGCTTGGTCCTTGTTGGATGGCCCCCGGGCTCCACAGTAGGACCTGGTGGGACTTGATCTGTCCTTGGCGAGGCTCAGTCTGCTCCTCCCAACACCTTGTGATGCCTCATGCACATCTCTGGTTCCTCAATAAGTTTGCTTTTGCTTTTCTTGTAGCAAAACAGGTCACGTTTGTGTGTAATGCTGTACAATTTATAAAGCATTTCATTCCAACTAACATCTCTGGGGGAGGTTGTGCCCATTGTATATGGGGGTGAAACTGAGAAACTGCAGACCTCCTGGCCAAAGAGGACAAAACTGAACCATTTACTAGTTGTTTTAAAGGAGGTTTACTTGGGGGGCTGGTAAGGGTTGTTTGGAAAGAAGAAGAGACCTGGGATAATTAAAATTAAACAGATATAAAGGCATTATTGGGTAGAAAAAAACTGCATTCATATGACATTTACATAGTAACTTCAGGCTTACCTTACCACAGTACCAGGGTGTTTTGCAATGTATATAATTACACCAAAGGACACTGTTGTTAAATAAATGGTTTTTTTTTGTCATGTGTTAATGCACTTCATTTGGATAGTGAAGTTGAGAAATCTAGTTTTTATCTCTCCTGGTAATCTTTCCAAAATATATTCATGCTCTTACCCATCAGTTTCCTTTTCTTGTAAAGGGTTTCTTGTTTCCTTAAAATGGTGAATTTCTAAACGAATAATTCCATTCATATTTTCCGATTAATTTTAAGATAAAAAGCAGTTTAAATTTTTGTGTGTGTGTGTCTTTTAATCATCCTTTTTATTCAAATCATTTCATTTATCTATGTTAACTGTTTAGAAGGAAGATTTTACTTTTAGTAAGAGAAATGTTAGGATGAGCTTTGAATGTTGGCACCTGGGATCATGATTCCTTTCCTTCCCTTCCCCACTTCCTCCTCCTCCCCAGGACACCAGCTTAATTAAGAGTCACATAAGTGGAAATGCAATCAGCCCTTTGCATTCTTATAGTAAATATGTAGAATCAGCCTAATTCAATTCCATAAACGTATGAACTACTACCAAGTACAATACCATATGCTGGGGATACAAAGATAAAATCCTTTCCCTTCCCTTCTCTTCATAAAAAAGCGCTCCTACCCCCCAGTCTTTTAACCACCAGTTTGTTTTCCTGTAGGATGTCAGCATCCAAGAAAAACTGAACTTGGAAACACGCATGCGAGAGGGAATATGCAAACTCCTTTCACTGAGTACTAAAAAAACCCAACTCCTTCAGGCGGTTAAAAATCTGATGGTCTGCAATGCTCGAATAGAGGCTTATACCAAAGAGCTGCTGAATCTGGAAGAGCAAATTGGGAATGGAGCTGCAAGTCGGTGAGTTCAAGTTTATGGCTTTGAACCAATTTAAACATTTGATTCAAAACGGCATAATTTAGATTCAGGTAGAAATGTCAAAGCATCCAATATTGTTTTAAAGGTGAATGCTGAAGAAGGGCATGGCTAGCTCCTTCAGGGTCACCAAGTGCTTTCCTGACTTCTGTCCTGAGGGGTAGAGAGGGGGAGCTCACTTCCTCTGGAGTCACTTTGGGCAGCTTTAATTGTTAGGAAGTTTTCCTAGTAAGCAAACAGCTATGGAAATTGAGATGGGGAGGCAGAAGAATTTCATAGCCTCTTAGAGCAGGAGGGGGCTACAGAGATGATCTCATTCAGTACAGAAAAGGAAACTGAGGCTCACAAAGGCTGACTTGCCCTGACTCATACATCTAGGCGAAAAAAGATTTGTCTGCCTTTCCACGGATTCCTCATCTGCTGCACCCACAAGTGCTTTCTCAGAGCATCCAGAATGGTACCCTTGTCAGATTGAAGGCTGAGTGTTATCTTGGCCCTCCCTATCTAATGCGCCTTCAATCTGGAGGCACAGGGAGGTAGGGAGCGACTGTTTCATAATCCAGTGTTACCTCTGCTCTAAAATTATTCATTTATAAAAATGTTACATAAGGCTGGTCCTAGCACGGCTGTCTGTTATGTAACAAAGGCGGGGGGGGGGGGGGTGGAAAGGGAAAAAAGGCTGCTGAGCAGAGAACACATGTGATTTCCCAGCTCCCTACTGAATGCTGTTGGGAAGGTTACCTTCTTCTGCCTTTACATGTAGAAAGGGGAGTGGCAGATGGGAATTATCAGGATAGCTGAAGCAAAGTGACAAACCAAAGATTAAATAAAATGCTTTAAAACACAACACACACACACACACACACACACACACACACACACACACCTCCACACACCTCCACTCAATTATCTGTCCATTTCTGATCCAAATTTCCATTCTGAATTATTGAAGTGATTTCCTTGGTTTCCCTTGATTTTCCAGTCTCATCTCATGCATAGAAGGCTCCTGAGTTATTTAATTTTCCAAGGATAGGGGTTCTTAGCCTGGGGTCCATGAATCTCCAGGGATCCATGTAGAGATTTCAGGGGACCTGTGAATTTGGATGGGGCATTTATTTTTACTAACCTTTATATCCCCAATGATTTAATTTTATTCATTTTTTAATCTGAGTAAAGCCCAAAGGCTGCTAGAAGGATTCAGACAAAAATAAAAAAGTTAGAAATGTACCATGAAGAAAACCACACCCATTCCACATCAGATAATTGTGAGGATTAAAGAGACAGTGTCACAGATTTAGGGAAGAATGATTTTAATGTGTAGCTCTGTTCTTAGGTCAGTTAGGCAGTCAAACGCTCACTGAAATCTGCTGTATACAGGGCATGTTGTTAACTGCTGCGTTAGGATTTCCCCGTATCACAAGCTGGGGAGTTCTTCTACCATAGGAACGTGGCAAGCTTGGGGCGAGTTCGAAGGTCGCCCTGACTTGTGGCATTTGTGTTGTAGAATAACAGGATAGTTGTGTTGGTCAGCTGACGACCAAGGCTTCATGGTTTGACCAAAAGGAGTCTCCCTGAGACAATAAAGGAGAATGTGGTTCTATGGGAAGAAAGAGGATCCGTGTGGGTGTTTTAATAGTGAGCTACCCTAGGCCTTATGACTGTTCCATGCCTCAGTTTCCCCTTCTCTCACCCTGACTGTTGTATAGAGTTGTATAGATAATGTAGGTGAAAGTCTCTGTGGCCCCAGACTGGAATGGTGCCCAGAAGTGAGTGAGACCTTTGCACCTGCCCCAGGCATCTGGACAGGGGCTGTCTATATATGAGGGGCTTCCAGATTTTTCCAGGGCCCCATTCCTTCTTTCTGCCTTATTTTAGGAATGCTTATATAAAAGAAACGATTACAGTTATTTGCATAAACTGCTTAGTTTTTATGCCCTGCCATGCAGTGAGAGGCTGGTAGTGCAGTGGGCAGAGTCTGGCTTTGAAGCCTAGGAGCCCTGGGTTCTAGTCCTGCTTCCATCACCTTTTGTCTGTGTGGCTCTGGGTAAGTCACTGAGTCTCAGCGTCTTAGGCAACTCTCTCTTTTATTTATTTATTTGTTTAGGGTTTTTTTGGAGGGCAATTGGGGTTAAGTGACATGCCCAAAGTCATACCGGCTAGTAATTATGTCAAGTGTCTGAGGCCAGATTTGAACTCAGGTCTTCCTGACTCCAGGGCAGGTGCTCTATTCACTGCGACACCTAGCCGCCCCTCTTTTATTTATTTATTTGGGGGGCAGGGAGCCATCAGGGTTTAATGACTTGTTTAGGGTCACACAGCTGGTAAGGGGCAGAGGCCAGATGTGAACTCCGTCCTCCTGACTCTTGGACTGAGCTATATCCACTGTGGCACCCAGCTGTCCCCAGGCAACTCTTAAGACAGGGGTTCTTAACCTTGGGTCCCCACAGACTGCATTGTTTTCGGGGAGTCCGCAAGCTTGGGATTTATATATACATATATAAAATATATATGTGTATATCTCCTGGTCATTATTCGGTGTATTCCTTTGTAATCCTACATGCTTAATTTCATCATATGTTATTCTGAGATGGGACACAAAGATTTCAAAGGAGTTAGTCATCCAAGACCCCTTGTTCTAAGATGGTCAGGTGTAGACAACTGTCAGCCCGCATGGAGAGTCTTCCCTCTCTGAGAGCCCCGGTCCTCATCCCTCCCAAGCATCTCGTACAGGGGCAGGGCTGCATTGAGTTGTAAATACATTGGGTTAGCTTCATTACAAGCTTGACTTGGTTCTGGCCCAACCTGGCGGGTTATTCAGAAACCACTTCCCAGCATCCTGGGCACCACTGTGAGGAGGCAGGAGATGTTCTGGCCCGAGGGGAGCATGTGGCTTTGTGTCCTTCAAGCCTTGGTGGTTTGGTTTCTGATGAGAGGGCCCAGCCAGTCTTCTCCACTTTGGATGCATTTGCTCCCCTCTTTTTCTCTGTCACAAAGGACGTTGACTCTGGGGAATGACTGATGTACAGAGATGAAAACTGTCAATAAAATACATTTAGAAAATAAATGTCTCATCACTGCTGCCGCGTCTGTGAAGGATCAAGAGGTGAAGCACAGACAGACGTGTCAAGAGGACACAGATGTGTCGGGAGGACCATGCATGACCCGTGTGGACCCCTTATGTCTGCTCTGTCCCGAGGGCCCAAAGATTGTCCAGCCTGCCCAGGAGGCAGCCCTTTGCCGGCCTTTCCTTGCCGAGCTGGTCTGTGCCGTAATGTATCATCTCAGCAAAGGGACCCCGTATTAGATCTCCACCTGGAAGACTAAAATGTACACATCTATTTACTCCATTTAAAATACATTTTGAAAGAAAATGGCTAATTGGTGCCCTCTGCTGCTCATCTCCCTTCACTGCAAGTGGATTAGTACTGACATTCAGAAATAACTTCCATCCTTAGTTCAACATTTCTTTATATGTAAAAAGTAAATATTCACCTAAACTCAGCACACGATCATCTGCAAACTGCTTCCAAGAATGAAGAGTGCCGCCGGGGGGTGGCTTTGGCCTGGGGCCGGGTGTCTTGTCTGTCCACTATTGGCTCTTTATTGATAGCAACAGGAGATTGGTCAAACAGATGTTTGCTTAACCATCAGCCACTCTATTGGAAGTTGTAGTTTAATTTCTTAGTCCCAGAATCCACTGGGGTTTTGGATTTTAAGTTTATGTAGCACTTCAAAGTGCTTTCCAAATATTATCTCCTTTGATCCTCATAACAAACTTGGGAGGTAGGGTAGTATTATTAACATTCAGGTTCCCAGACAGGTTAAGTGACTTGCCCAGCATGACCTAGATAATATGTCTGAAGCAGAATTTGAACTCTTGTCCTGACTCCAAATGCAGTTCTCAGCCCACTGTGCCACCTAGCTGCTCCTATATGTAAAACATTAATTTAAGCTAATTCCCATTTTTTCTTTGGATAGCTATATAAGTAAAGCAAAATTATAGGGAGACCTGATTTATCCATGTAATTGGCTGTTTTCTTCTGGATTTTTCTAACCTCTAAATCACCTTAGCCAATAGGAGTTTAAGGGGAAATTCAAGTACCAGATAGTTTCAGAGATAGTCAGATGGTCCAGATAGACACATACATCACGGCCTAGGATGGGTAACATGTTGAGAGGGATTGCTAAATAGCCATCAGGGATCTGATTTTTGTGGAGCAACAGAAAAGGGCAGAGGTTCCTTGGGACTGGAGTCAGGGAAATGGATGACTCAGTTTTCAAAAGAAGAAAAAAGGTTGATTCATCCAATAGATGCCAATTCCTGGAGAAAAAAAAATTTGAACAGATTATTAAATAGGTGGTTTGAGAGTGCTTCAGAAGGGACCCAGCCATCACTTGGAACCAACATGGGTCTTACTAAGCCAACGCTTCCTTTTTGACCTTTATTTGTTTGAACTGGAAAGTTTGAGCAATAGTAGAGAATGGGAGAGGTCCCACAGGACTGGAGGGAGGCAAATGTTCTCTTTTCCTTCCCTTCTCTTTTTGTTATCAACAAGATTTCTTTCCCCTCCTCACTCCTCACAAGCCGCCCTACGTAACCATAAAAATAAACCGATCCGTGCTTAGAAAAGTCTGACAATATGTGGGGTGTATCAATGCAATGTGTTACTACCCTTGTTGACCTCCCACCTCTACAAAGGGGTGGGTGTCCTCTGTTCTTGGGGGCCATGCTTCTTTGTCATTTGGCAAACCTTCACTTTGTGCCATTTTGTGGCTTTTTCCATTTCCGTTATTGGAGTCATGTGATTTTCTTGGCTCTGTTGACTTCACTGTGCATCTGTTCATGTAAATCCTTCCTTGTTTTTCTGTTGTCATCCTCTATCATTTCCATTATATTCATGGGCCATTCCCCCCTGGATACGAATAGTCGATATTTCAGCACATATGTGGTATAAGCCCGGTAGTGGCACCTGGGTGAAAGGGTGTTTGGACAGTATTACTCACTTTATTTGCATAAATCCAAATTGCTTGCACCATTTCACAGCTCCACCCCCTCCACCAATAACTATTACTGTCTTTTGTCTTCTGTCGATTAGTGGTGTATGAGATGATACCTCAGGCTTGTTTTGGATTTCATCGCTCTTATTAGTGATTTGGAGCCTTCTTCCATGTGGCCATTCTTCTTTTGAACTGTTTGTTTATAACTTTTGACTACTTCTCTCTGGAGGGTGGCTTATTATAATAATAAATAATGATAACAATAGTATTTTTATAGCTCTTAAACATTTACAAAGGACTTTACAAATATCTGATTTGATCTTCACAGCAGCCCTGGGTGGTAGCTGCTATGAGGAAACTGAGGCTCAGAGACTTTTAAGTGATTTGTTTGGAGTCACATAGCTAGTTAGTGTCTTGAGGCCGGATTTGAACTCAAGTCCTCCTGATTTGAGGCCTAGGTGCATTAATTTTGTTTGTGCAGAAGCTTTTCAATTTCATGTAATAAAAGCAATTACTTTTATCTTTTTGTGATTGTTCAGTGAAAAATACATCTACCCTGCCAGGGGACAAGTAGATGGCACAGTGAATACAGTGCTCGGCTGAATCAGGAAGCCCTGGCTTCAAATGTGACCTAGCTGTGTGACCCTGGGCATGTCATGTCATTGATGTATGCCTCAGTTTCCTCAACTATAAAAGGATGATACCAGCATCTACCTCCCACGGTCGTGGCGAGGATTAATGAGATCATAATTGTTAGGTATTTAGCCTGGTGCCTGACACACAGGGTAGGCATTTAATAGATGCTTCTTCAAGTTCTTTATATCTTTAAGGAGCATTTTATAATGGAAGCTGTACTTTGGGTACTTCTGTAGATTAATCTCCAAATATTTTATGCATTGCATAGTTGTTTAGAATGCAATTTTCCTTTCTGTTGTCATCTCTTGGATTTTGTTATGTAGAAATGCTATTTAATTTTGAGGGTTTAATTTTATAGCTTGTAACTTGGCTGAAGCTATCAATTATTTTGTCTGAGTAGCCTTATTACCTGGGATTTTCTAAGTATACCATCGTGTCACCAGCAAACAAGGATAATTTTGCCTCCTTATCTTTATGCTTTTAATTTCTTGTCATGGTGTTATTATGAGCATCTCAGAATTATATCAGATAATAATAGGGAGAATGGGTTTCATTGCTTTCTTCCTGTATTTAATGGAATAACTGCCAGTGTATTTCTATTACATGTGATACTTGCTTTTGGTTTCAGAGAGAATCATATTTTAAAAAGGTTCTCCCTCAGCCTGTAAGGTTTTGAACACATGCCTGTTGTGCTGTGTCAAAGGCTTTTTTCTGTATTTGTTTAGGTAATCGTGTGGTTTTCACTGTTTTTGTTTTTATTATGATTATTTTGAAAGAAACCATAGAGAACAAAATAATATCAATATTAACCTTATATTCTCTGAAAGCCTTAGTATCTAAGTTCATAAAAGAAAATTAACTGAATTACAAGTAAATAAATAGTAATATAGTGGTAGGAGAACATCTTAATGTTCCTGGACAAACATAATACAAAGATAAACAAAGGAAAATATAGAAATGAACAAATTGCTGGATAAACTAGGGCTAAAAGACTTATGTATATTTTCAGTGGCACTGCTAAAGAATATACATATTTCTAAGGATCACATAGAACTTTGTCCACAGCAAACAAAGATATTGCAAATAAATTTCAGAAGGAAGAAAGAGTAAACACACTCATTACAGAACGTAATGCAACAAAAATAGTTCAGGGAACACAAACAAAAGATACACATACAAATGAAGATTGAAAATGAAATTTTAAATAATGAATCAAGGAACAAATCATAGAAACAAGAATTATGTGATATTCTCAGATTTTTCAATGTATTTGTTTTACAGATTTTTTTTCTTTTGTCTTTATTGTTATAGGGAAGCTCTTTGGGAGAAAGAATGGGAGGGATAATGGAGGAAATTCTGGCATTATAACAAAATCGGTAAAATTTATTTTTAAAAGATTATGTAAAAAAAGGATAATGGTGAAACACCATAGCAAATAAACAAATTTTGGGATACAACTAAAGCAGTTGGCAGGGGAAAAATAATTATATCCCTATAAACATACATTAACAAAATAGAAAAAGGGAATAGTAATGAACTGAACTTGCATTTAAAACTCCAACAAATAACTTTAAAATAAACACAAAAGAGAAGATATTAAAAATTAGAGTTACTCAGTCAGTAAACATGTATTAAGTGCCGGCTGTGTGGCTGGTTTTGTGCTAACCCCTGGGGATACAAAGAAAGACCTTGTTCTCAAGGATCTCCCAGTCTAATGGGAAAGACAATAGGCAAACAACTATATATACACAAAGAAAATATATGAAATAATGCTAGTGCTTTTCCTCTGTTAATTAAGTTAGATCAGTAAAAGTTTCTTGTAGAAAATGAGATTTAACTGGGATTTGAAGAAAATTAGGGAAGCTAGATGGTAGAGTTAAGGAAGGAGGGAATTAGAGGTAAAATGTTTAGCCAATGCAATTAAAAAGGAGAGGGTAGAAAGTCAAAAAAGTAGCAAATGAACAAAGTCAAATCCTGTCAAGACCTGGAGAAGTAAGAAGCACTAGCAGAACCTTTAATCACAGTCATCTAATACCAAAACTGAGAACACACCAGGGATAGAGGGATACCTTAAACAATAGAAATACCCAAACTAACAGACCAAAGAGATTATCTTAGGAAAGGACGTAGAACTAGCTATTAAGAAACTACCAGAGGAGGGAGGGGGAACTCTGGTGTCCTGACAGACTCATAGAATTGTATCAGAGTTTTAAAGTGCAGTTAGGCCCAATGTCATACATATTATTCTCAAAAGCAAATGAAAAAAACAAACCACGCTACCAGACTCCTTTTATGAAAGAGTGCTAATAAAACAAAAGAAGGAAACTATTGAGTCTATAGACTAATATCATTAACTAATTTTCATTCAGATTTTTTTCATAAAATCTTGGTAAACTGGGGCGGCTAGGTGGCGCAGTGAGTAAGAGCGCCGGCCCCGGAGTCAGGAGGACCCGGATCAGTTCCAGCCTCAGAAAATGAGCACCCACACAAATAATGACTGGCCATGTAACCTTGAGCAAGTGACTTAATCCCAATTGCTTAAAAAAAATCTTGGTAAACATCACGTCAGTTGATCCAAAAAAATCATTGATCAAGTTGAATTTATACCAGGGATGGTTTAACATAAAGGAGTCAACGTAATTAATTATATTAAATAAAAAATATCCAAAACCACGTGATTATTTAATCATCTTCCTTTTGGGGTAAAAAAAAAAAATAAAAAAACTAAAAGGGAGAACTCTTTAGAGACAGGTAAGTTTGAGTTTTGGCATAATTCTTGGTTTGTGAATATTTAGAAAGGTGAATAGTGATTACTGATACTCAGTATAGCTTTATCAAGGGCTGGTCATTTCATTCTGACTTAATTACCATTTTGTTAGATTGGTTAATGAAGAGAATGCATAGACATAACACTGGGATTTTTGCAAAGCATTTGATAGGTGTATGCTGTACTTGAGATGGAGAGATGTGGGCTAGAAAGGACAGTTCTGTTGAATGAATGGACTCAAATCATAGGTTATAGGTTGATGTTTTACTTAGAAGTTCCTAGTGGATTGCCCCAGGGATCTGTGCTCTGGCTTTTATTTCTTTCCTTTTTTGGGGGGGAGAGGGGATGAGGATAGAGATACTATGCTTATCAAATTCACAGATGACACAGATAGCAAGGAAAGTTAATACGCTGTATGACACGGGTCAGAATCCAAAGATCTGGAGGCAGGAATGCTGATTGCAATCTAGTAAGATGAAATTTAATAGAGACAAAAGTAAGTTCATGAGTACAGGGTGAATCGAAGGTTGTAGTGGACTACAAGCTTGATGTGACTTATCCCTAGAAATGAATGTGAATTCAGGCTTCATTGAGACAAGGATATTGTCCAGAAGGAGGGAAGTATGGTTGTCCTGTTGTGTCAGGTCTGTCCAGATCATATTTGGAGCCTTACGGTCAGTTCTAGGGGCTACCTTTCATAAAGGACATCTACAAACTGGAATGTATCAGAGGCCAGTGACCAGAATGGGGAGGACACAGGAAACTGCCATCTGAGAACTGGTTAAAGGAGCTTGGCCTGCTCAGCCTGGAGAA
The DNA here is from genome assembly GCA_011680675.1 of Gymnobelideus leadbeateri. Classification (NCBI taxonomy): domain Eukaryota; kingdom Metazoa; phylum Chordata; class Mammalia; order Diprotodontia; family Petauridae; genus Gymnobelideus; species Gymnobelideus leadbeateri. The sequence goes on along the minus strand of WOXC01000183.1, from coordinate 966,837 downwards.
GAGGTTTTCTTGGGTGGGGATTCTGAAGAGGAACAGACAATTTTCAGAAATGATATGGAAAGATCAGACTAGCTTTGTTTGCCCTGCAGAGGGCAGAACCATGACCAGTGAGTTGAGACTACAAAGGCAGATTTAACATGACCTAAATGAAAACCTTTTTTAAAAATGGCTTTCTAGTACTTTTATTTATTTATTTTAAAATTATTTTATTCTATTTTCTAAATTAGCAAACATTTATTTTCTCTATTCCAACTCCTCTGTTAAAAAATGAAAATGTAAAACTTTGTAACAAACATCCATAATTAAACCAAACCTTCTCTCAGGGTTCATGCTTAAAAATGGGTGTCTTGTACACCTTATGTCCCTTACCTTTCTGTTGGAGGATAATCTTCATCATTGGTTCTCTGGAATCAGAATGGTCATTGAGTTGGTCACAGTTTTTTCCTAATAGCCTTCTGACTAAGTGCCCGGCTGCTTCTCTTCCCCCCTTCCTCGATTCTGTCCCTTGTGGCACTGCCTTCTTCCTCATGGAGACATTTGATGAGTTACCAGGCTCAAAAACTACCAGGAGTTCTGCATGCCTGCCCAAATAATCAATAACCTACTTAAGTTGGCATTCAATGCCCTGCCCAGTTCATTTCACCATAAAGCACTGCTTCCAGGCAGATGACTGAGAAAGAGGCTTTCTGATCTCCTCTTGTCCTCTCTTGCCTCTGCATCCTTCCAGGCCTCAGGTTCACTCCCTTAGAGACTTTACCCGTTGAAGTTCTCCTTGGCCCCGGGGCCAGCTCAGTCCCTATACACCACCCCTTGCACAGGAGCTCTGGGAAATCCCTTCTTTCTTGCCCAGTGCTCTTCACTAACTTGTAGCATAATTAACATTCTTATTCTTGCTATAATTATTTGTATTCATGGCTCATCCCTGTCTGATTTTTAAAGTTCCTTAAGGATAGAGGCTGCCATTTTTTCACCTTTATACTCTGAGGCACCTGGCACGGGCATTGGGGCCTTTTCTATGGTATTATCTGGATTAAAATGAATGGACTGCACCTCAGGGTGAGCCAACCATGTGACTTGGCAGGCAAACCATTAAGTGCCTTCTTAGCATGTAGTCATAAGGGGTTGTCCCCGGGTGTACTGCCTGCCTCACTCCCACCACATCTAGGTTCTTACGCAGTTCTGTGCATTACATTTTTAATGGGACAGACTAGAATATGAGGTGAAGGAATTAGGGAGAAGATGTTGGTTGTAGGTGTCCAGTCTTTGGAAAGTTCTCATTTGCATTGAAGGGGGGCGTCAGTTTAATTCTTGGCCTTATAGGTTAGAGCTTTAGAACAACTGTGTAGATACTGTAGGGGATTGGGGGGGGGGGACTGCAAATTGTTGCCTCTGAGTAATACTGTAAAATAATTGAGTCGTTTTCTCTGGTCTCTAATGATATCAACACTGTTGGCCTTCTGTCTAGAGACATGTATGACTACTTTTTATGAAGCATTCATTGGACAATCAATGCTTCAAGTGGGAATTAGGTCACTTGACATTTGAAGACCCTTTTATCTACACTTTTGTGATTCACTTATGATAGCCTTACTGATTAGAATAAGACAACTTTAAATGTCTGTTTTTTTGTGAGATTTTACAGTGTGTTTAATACCCATTAAGATTGTTCCTCTTTTTATTCAATAAATTAATAAATATTTATTATATTAAATATTCTTAAATAATGAATAAATTTCTATCTTTGAAAATTTGAGTAAACATGGCTAGAAAGTAGGATAGAAAACTCATCTGCTGCCGTGATGCCAAGGAGAATGGAGGAGGCCTGGAAAAGGAACTAGGGGTAGGTAACATCCAGTGTTTCCTTCAGGAAACAAACACCTCTAAACTTTACCTGCCTGAGCACACCATATTCATCTAGATGCCATCCTTAATTAGATTTAATGGATTTCAACTTTAGAATAATTCGCAGACCCTTCCATTGCATCTCCTCGGCTGTTGAAATTACCTGGCTTATTAGGCCTTCCCGTTATCTCCAGTGAAATTCATATTTTGATGGATTATATTGCTCATTGCTTATTATTGCAGAAATTTGAAAGAAATCTCATTTATATGTCAGAAAAGATAGGAGTTTGAATTTATGAATGGTAATTCTATTTCAAAGGAAAATGAATTTCCTTTTATGTACTATAAAATGTATTTTATCTGAGATTTGATAATAAGTGCTGAGGCTGATGACTGGGTTACGGAATTAGTCTCATTATTTTATAGTCTAGTTCAGGAGGGTTCTGCATATGCGAGGCCCGGGGTCCCACTGCTGGCCCCCCCCCACCCCTCACCATTGTCCATTGCAGCTCTGACCCAGGCCTTCTTAAATCTCCCCTGTCATCAACTGAAGTATCCCAGGGAACAGAAAGGGTTCTTAACTAACTAAAATATTTTACCAAAAGTATTTGCGTGCCCTAGTATTTGAAGTGAGAGATTAAAGCAGGAGGTTAATATATAGTCTTTAATTAGAGATACAAAGTAAGCTGGGCTGTTGGTTCCCAACTGTCTGTCCTGCTCGCAGTCAGTCCTGTTGAAAAGTGAGAACGTGATTTTAAGCTGTAGAAAATGAATGGGATGACTTCCTTCAAGCACTCACCTGATCTTTCCCCCCAAAGTCTTTGTTTAAAATCTGATAAGACTTAGATACACACACATTTTAAAAATACACATATCTCATTTCACCATGAATTTGGGAATTGGCCCTGAGGAGTTAGAGAAGACACAATATTGGAGGTTTTTAGGACCTGGAATGTCAGGGAGAGGCAGGGACAGGATTCGATGTTTATTCTCAGGAGTGTCATTTGGTGCTACCCCAAGGCTAGAACCTTTGCTTTAGCATCTCTTCATGTCTTCATTTTAGTATATGCTTTGTACTTGGGAAGTATGTATATGTAATATGTACACATAATGATGTGTGCGTGTGAGTGTGATTATATATCTCTTGCATAAACTGATCTACTCGTCTGGCATAACTCGTTCTAAGTGAGTCCATGATCGCCTCCCTCCCTGAGTGTTCGTAAACCAGCCCTTTAATTCATTTCTAAATAGCCAGCCTGGTCAGTGTGGTATATTGCAGTGAAGCAGCAGGACATCTGCGTTCGAATTCAGGCGTTGATACTTTTCTGTAGCCGCGGGCAAGTTACAACATCTGCCTGGGCCTCAGTTTCCTTCTCTGTGAATACAATAGGGTGCAAAATAATATGTGAAAATATAATTATACAATTATATATAGTGCAGTTATATGGTAATTTAGATTACGTACAGTAATATCTGCACTGCCTCCCTCATAGTCTTGTGTTGGAAGGGCTTTGTAAGCATCAGTGCTATATAAGGTGTGTATGTGTATATAGACATTATATATGGGCATTCATTATTCATAAGATTATATATGTATGTATGTATATTTATACATACCACACATATGCATAAATTTTAAACTATCATCAAACAAGCATTTGTTAAGACCTTACTGTGTACCAGACACTGTAGCCCTAAGGATACAAAGAAAGGCAAAAAAAAAAAAGTGTTCCTGTCCTCGGGGAGCTTGTATGCTAATGGAGGGGGAAACAATATATGAATAACTCTATGGATACTAGATATATACTGTGTCAATGCCAGGGAAAGGAACACCTTGCTGGTCAGAATGAGTTACTTCCTGGTAGTAAGTTATATACTTGGTAAGGTAATGAAACTTTGTAAGTTAATATTGTGTCATTTGGTAAGGGGGTGTAATAATTCAGTCTCCCTTTTCTTTTGACAGATGTGTGGATTCCAATACTGAACAACGAACTGCTTGTAAAGGAAAGATTGCACTCTCAGGTACGTGATACATGGGCATTCATTATTCATAAGATTAATGACCTTGTTCATACTATAAGAAGTTACTAAATGTGTATAGTTGGTTTTTTTTATTCTTTGTAATGCTGTCAGATTAAACTTGGTAAAACCCCTGTCTCATTCATTGCTCTCCCACTCAGAGACTTGAAGAGAGGTGTTAGTGGGTCACTGTTCTGAGCCTGATGCTCCGGCCCAACCATCACCCAGTTCATCCCCTCCCATTACTGTGTGATGTAAACATCTGGTTTTGTTCACTGCTTGGCTTGTTGCAAATTCTCTCGTTTCCATGGCCCATCCACCTATCCTATTTGCCAAGTCATAGAACCATAGGCAGACTTGGAAGGAACCATGTAGTTGATCCCTACTCAAGTATAGATCCTGTCCATAGTTGGGGTTACCCAAACTCTGCCTGAAGACCTCCAGGGATCCTCATAATAACCAGTATGCAGATGGTGCATTAAAATGTTTTACAAATATTTCATTTAATCTTCACACAGCCCTACAAGGTAGATGCTATTATTCCCATTTTGCAGAAGAGAAAACTGAGTTTCAGAGGTTAAGTGACTGGTCTGGAGTCTCACGGCTGGGAAATGTCTAAGGACAGATTTTCCTGTTTCAAGCCTATGGCATCACCTTGCTGCCCAGAGATAGGAAATTTTTTATTCTGAATTGCAGCCTTTTATATTTCAGGACAAGTCTGTTTTTCCTACCTAGATGCCTCATTGTAGTACCAAGGTGTGACTCTAGTCCTAGCCAGGGGAGTGTCCGCTCCAGCAGGTACTAACATCTACTGTCAGAAAGGCTTTACAGGTGGTCGCAGCAGCAGACTTCATCTTGTTTTTGAGGACCAGCCTAGCTAAGTTCAGAGAGTCTCTTCCCAATTAGCCTGGCCACTTGGTGGTGAATTACTGGGCCCAACAGCCATAAAGAAAAATTTTGAGTGACTCTGTATAGCCACACCCCTCCCCTACTCCACTGTTGGAGCAGAGCAAAAAAAGTCACAATTTCTGGACCATTCCTAAATGGGAGATCCCTATCAGTGACCAGCAATTGAACTCACTTCGAGGAAGTGAGTCATATAAAGCTTGACCTTTTCACTTGACTTGAAACCAGTTTATAATTGCCATTCAATGCACGAGGGACTCACAGGTTTGTCTTGAAAGGCAAATAAAAGAGTTGGTTTTATTGCATGGATAAGCACATCAAGAAAGGGAACTTTTGGAGACATTTGTTCATCTTCCTTAGCAATGCAAGTGATGAACATTTTCCATTGAGCAAGACCATTGTGAAAATAATTGTCAATTATGCACTGACATTTGGTTCAGAGAATGAACTTAAAGGACCCTACTAATTAGATCAACATCATCAGGAAAACTGGAAAGCAGTGTGGCAGAAACTGTGCATAGACCAATATTTTATATCATTTACCAAGATAAGGTCAAAATGGATACATGACCTAGATATAAAGAGAAGTAGTACAGGAAAATTAGAACATGAAATATATTACATATCAGGCTTATGGATAGGTGAACAATTTATGAATAAACAAGAGATGGAGAAAAAAGTTAGGTATTAAGTGGATAATTTTGATTGGATGCCATTAAGGAGTTTTTGTACAAATAAAATAAATGTTACTGGGATCAGAAGGAAAGCAGAAGATTGGGGGGGGGGGGGTTTATAGACAGTTTCTCAGAGGTCTCATCTCAAATATGTAAAGAACTTGTCAGATCTATAAGAATGTGAGTCATTCCCCAATTGATGAATAGTCAAAGGATATGAACAGGCAGTTTTCCAATGAAGAAATCAGAGCAGTTTATAGTCATATGAAAAAATTCTTTAAATCATTATTGAGTAGAGATGCAAATTGAAACAACCTTGAGATATCATTTTTCATCTACCAGAATGGCTAAAATGATTGAAGGGGAAAGTGACAAATGTTGGAGGGTTTGTGGAAAAATTGGGACATTAATTCATTGTTGGTAGAATTGTGAATTGATCCATCCATTTTGGAAAGCAGTCTGGAATTATGTGCAAAGAGTTATTTATTAAACTGTTTATTATTCCCTTTGGCCCTGCAATATCACTTCTAGATCTGTTTCCAAAGATGATTAGGGAAAATACTTATATGTTCTAAAATGTTTATAGCAGCTCTCTTTGTGGTGGCAAAGAACTGGAAATTGTGGGGATGCCCATCAATTGGGGAATGGCTGAAGTTGTGGTATATGCTTGTTTTAGAATACTACTGTGATATAAGAAATGATGAGCTCAGTGATCTTAGGAAAACAAGGAAAGACTTGCACAAAACAAGGAAGAGCAAAGAGCAGAACCAAGAGAACATTATGTACGGTAACAGCTATATTGTAAGAATGACTTTGAGGGAATAAACCATTTTAACTATTCTAAATACCCAAACTAACTATAAAGGACATGTGAAGAAAGACACTATTTGCATCCAGAGTAAGAACTGATAACCAGAAGTGTGCATGGAACAATTTTAAACACACACACACACGTGTGTGTGTGTGTGTATCTTTATGCCATTTGTGCCTAATGGTAGCCAATGGTAGGGAGGGGAAAGAAAAAGCTTTATATGATAACTTTCATATATTTAAAAGGAATAGCAAGTTGTGCATAATAGATTTGCAGTTTCATGTGTAAACTGTGTTTTATACTATTATAGAAATGTTTGTTTTATTCCATAAATTAAAAATAAAAATTTTAAAATAATTAGATCAACATCTACCTGGTTATTCAGTGGTTCTAGTCAGATGTGACATGCAGAAGTGGGCATGGGGAAAGGATGGCCCCAGATACATTGGAAATCATGGTTCAGGAGTAAGAAAGGCTTGTAGATGGTACCAAAGCCTTCCGCCTCCATATCTTGATAATGGCCTAGAGAATGGCCCAGAAGACTTCTAATTTGTCAGGCACCTGCTGCATGTCTATGCCCTGTGCTAGGGGCTGATGATACAAAGACAACAGTGAGACAGTTCCTGCCCTGGAGCTGCTCACACCACCTGGGGAAGACAACACACGTAGGGAGAAGTGTATAAAATAGGAACAGGAAAATTCTGGGAAGAAGGCATTAGTATCTGGGGGAATCAGGAAGGGATACAGTGGTACCCGAGCTGAATCTTGAAGGAAACAGCAGAGGTGAGGGAGAAATGCATTCCGGGCAGAGCCACCCCCACAGTATACAAGTGTACAAGGACTGGTAAGAAGACCAGTTTGGCTATATTATAATGTATACAGAAGTAATGTTTAATTAAAATGGAATTGGGCCAACTGTTGAAGAACTTCAGATGCCAAAGCCAGAGCTTTATACTTAAACCTGGAAGTAATAGGAGACTCCTAGAGTTAATTGCGTGGGACAGTGACATGGCCAGGCTGCATTTTAGGAAAATCGGTCTGGCAGCTGTGTGTAGGATGGACTAAAGTAGAGACAGACTTATGGCACTTGAGAGACTAGCTATAAGTATTGGCAATAAATAGTCCCTATGAGAGATAATGAGGGCCTGGACTAGCACAGAGACCATTTGAGTGGAGACTAGGAGATGATGTGAACTGTGTTGTGGAGGTAGAAGCAACAGGATTCAGCAACTGAGTGTATGGGAAATACAAGAATGAGAAGTCAGGCATAACTGAGATCTTGAACTTGGGTGATACCCTAGACAGAAATAAGGAAGTCTAGAGGAAGGCTGGGTTTGGGGTGGGAGGAATAAGGAGTCCAGTTTTAGATATGTTGAGCTCAAGATGTCTGTGGGAGGGAGATAGTCTAATTTTTATGCTTCCAGAAGGCTACTGGATATGTGAGGCTGGAGTTTCAGGCATAACCTAGGACTGTGTTTATAGACCTGGTAATTAAAACCTATGTGAGCTGATGAGAGAGAAGAGGGCCTAGAATAGTTAGAAGATGTGATATGGATGATAAACTCGCAAAGAAAGAATGGTCAGATATCAAAGGAAAGCCGTGCCATGAAAATTCACTGCAGAGTGTCCAATAGGAGAGAGTGGTCTATACCACCTGCTGTGGTAGAGAGTCAAGAAGGATGAGAAAAGGCCGTCATCACATTTAGCGGTTCAGAGATCACTGAAAACCTTGGAGAGAGAAGGTTCAGAAAAGAGGAAATCTCATTTTAGCAAATGAAAATAACTAGTTTTTGATTCAGATTCTATATTTTCTAGACATAGATCAGAGGGTTCTAAGAGCAAAGGTCAAGATCAATACTAAACTAGATGAACAAAACAAAATAAGGTGGCATAGCTTATCACCGAGGTCTCCTTCCTGACCTATTTAAACAAGCTGTTAATTTTGCATAACTAGAAACAGATAAAAGAACAGACTTTGACACAGACGGTAACAGTTTCTAAAGGAAGTTTAATCGGTGCAAATAAAGCACTTATCACAATGAAGAGACTGAATGACCCTAGAAACTGTCTTGGGAAGAAATATTTGGTCTTCATTGTTCTAATTAAATTTCACCCTGTTAGCTGAAGGCCACTGGTCTGGCCTGCTGACATTTTTAGATCTAAATGCTATCAGCCAATGTCTTAGCTGGCCTTTCCAGCATTGTGCCTGCCTTTGATTTTATTCGCATATCATTTGTGCCTTCATCTAAGTCTTTGTACAAATGTTGAGGAGAACAAGGCTAAGGATAGATAGACCTGAAGAGGGAAGGGTGATAAGGAGGGTAAGTGGTTCTGCCAGGGATACCTCTCCTGGCATCCAGTCTGGAAGGAATTCACCAGGATCAAGCAGACTTTGAAGCCGAAATTGTAAAGTTTATTGACGCTGTAGAGAACAGCGGGCTAGATTCTTATGGAACCTGCAAACTCACAGAGACTGCAGGCATAGTTTTAAGGGGTCAATTATGCTAACTAGGTGAGTAAGGGTGGGATCAGGGAGGAGTTAAGGAGTGGTCAGTGCTCAAAGGACCATACACTTTTAATATCAACTGCGCAGGTATATTGCCCATGATTCACTGGGAAATAGCTCAAGAGGGGCTTAACTGGAGGTGTGGTTTTAGGCCTGACATGTCACTAAAGAGTGCCCAGTCTGCCTCCCACCAAGGTCATCAGAGACAGTGTGGGTATATAATTGACTAAGGAGTTACCCTATAGATAAGGTATTGAAGAATCTATGGTGGGGCTGGCCACTCTAACTAAGGGAGATAGCATTTACATAACTTATTGTTTCAAGCAGAGATAAACAGGTCATGAGTTGTTGCTGGGCAGAGTGCTGGGAGGGGGAAGGGGCAGAGTCAATGCTCTGAGGCTGGGGGGGTGGAAATATGATCTTACAGACTGCTTTTACAAATTGATTTTACAGACATAGATCCCAAAGCACCCCATTTACAAACTGATGTTACAGATTGATACTACAGACATATATATATCACAAGGACCCCATCATTCCCCCCTTAAACAGATAGCACCCAAAATCATTTGGGGACAAGGGGCAATGGTCTCAGCTTCCCGAACTGCTTCTCGCTGGGAAGGGGCATAGAGCTGTCCCTGCCTCACAGGGTTCCATAGTTCAAGGGGTGGGGTCCATGGCCAATGTCTGGAATCTGGCTGATGCTAGATCCAAGGGGTGATGAGTAGCAGCTTCGGGCAACAGTTGGTACTCAGTCTGAGCAATCATCTACAGATAGAAAGCACTGAGCCTAGAAGAGATAAACCTAGCAAGGAGGTTAAGCAGGCAAGAGCCAAAAATAAGTAAGAGAAAATTGACCAGAAATGGGGTGAGGATGGGCTAGCATAAGCCATTACTCAGACTATTTCACTTTCCTTCATATTTCTACATACTACATATTCTTTTACCAACATAACTGTACTGCCTTTAACAAAGGAGATTCCTAACTAGGTTACTTAAGCTGAAATTACAGTGATGTAGGCTGAAACTCCAATGATTGGTCAGTGTACACTTGAATTTTCCACTGGCGGGGGAAACCTTAGGCTGGGTCTCCCACCCACAGATTAATCAAGGGTAAGCAAGGGGTGGGGGTTCTGCCTGTTTACAGATTAATCAAGGTGGAGTTCTCTGTTTTACAAATCAATTAAGGGAAGGTTGGGCTGCCTGTTTTACAAATCAAGGAAAGGGTGAGTGGATTTGTGTCTGACATTCAGGAAGGGCAAAGTGACAAATCTAAGAGGGAAGGGTAGAGTGGAGCTGGGGAATAATGGGGATTGTGGGGGGCCGCGCAAGGAGGTAAAAGGGGAATCGGGGAGAGGATCAGATAGTCTTAGCTTTAGGGGATGCTCATGGACTTCTGTTTTCCATTCTGAGGTGACAGCAGGCTTCACTCTGGTGTAATGTTGTCATGTGGGGATAGAGTCCACTTTGACAGCAGTAGGTGTAGTGGGGATCATGATGTGTGGTCCCTTCCACCTCTGCTCCAGACCATGAATTTCTTTTTACCAGCACAGAATCCCCAGGTTGAAACAGGTAAGCTGAGGCAGAACTCCAGATCGGGATCAGGATCAGGAGAGCTGAGGGAAGGAGTTTTTTTTTTCTGAATTGCCTGCAGACCCTGAAGGAACTTGATAAGGGAAGAGTTAGTGATTTCAGCTTTTAGGTCTTCCCAGATTAGAGGAAGAATGGGTGGTAATCTTCCATATGTTAGGGAATGGTCTGGACTTTCTCAGCCTTGAGTTCTGAGCTCTGAGAAAATTTCAGATGCCGGCTGCTCAAGGAAGTCAAAGCTGAGAATCCAAGGACCTGATCATCTCCCCCTTAAACAGTTGGGACCCAAAATCATTTGGGTAGATCTATGTTTCATAGGAAGCTGGGTACACAGATTATATATACAGTATACAGTATATAACAGTGAATACAGATTCACTCAGGAAGGAAGAGATAATTCAGAAATTGAATCCTTAACATACATTCAGTTACAAATGTTAACTTTTGCTTAGAGCATGAAACAACTACAAATTTGCATCAAAATAGCCAGATCTCTTCTGTTCTCACAACTCATTACATTAGTTTAGCAATAAGTTTATCTTGCAAATGAAAGTTTTAAAGGCCTCTTAAAATGACACTAGAGATTTGAAAATTTCTTCTGAAAGTATTTTCCCTTCTTTTAAAACAGTTTCAAGATTTATAATTGATCACTAAACTTTTAGGAAGAAAGTTAGTTGAAAACTTTTAAAATGATCTTAAGCAATTTGCATACTTTCTGCACATGTTCCAATTCCCAATGAAAAATATTAGATTTTCCAGTGAGCTTACACGAAAGAACCCATATCTGTTACTACTTGCTCTGATCATGGAAACTTGCTATAGAAGGAGAAAAGCAGGGACATGTGACATCCCAAATAGGACAGGATAAAACATCCTTGACTGTTTAAATTCAGGTAAAGTCACAGATATCCAACCATGCAGTATCTGTTCCATCTTATAGCTAGACTCAGGAATAGGTGGGAAACATTCCTTTTCAAAGGAATTCCACGGGTAAACTGAGCCAGGAGGGATCCCATCCCAGACAGAGGCTAAGATTGTCCCTTCGGCCTTTACCAAATGTAGACTTCCACCTATCAGCAGTACAGGATCACATTCCCTCTGAGTAGCTTGTGGCATTTTCTCTGAGATACTGATTTAATGCAGACAACTATACCCAAATTCAAACTCAAAATAAAATTTAGTTATGGTCCCAAGTGCCTTTTACCTTAAACAACAAGCTTCACCGATCACAGCTTAGAGCTAGTTAGTTATTTTTATTTTCATGGAGCTGCACTGAGCAATGATGATTCATCAGGTCTCACAAATGTAAAGAATTCCATTTACCATCTTTCCTTCTGAAATCTAAAAGCCAATTGATAGAAATCCTTCTAATCTTTGCAACTTCTTAGCAAGTTAGGTTCATTTAAAACTACACTTAAACAAGTTCCTTTCCCAGGCTGAATGACCTTGCCTAATAGAGATAGTTTTTAGGGGATTTGGCAGTTTTACAACATAAGGAAAATGTATATGAATTCTAAGGAGGAGAGACTGGGGGAAGGGCTAATAATGATGCCCGCTTAACCAATTCTCATACAAGCAGGAGGACTGTTCAGAATGGGCAGAACTAGTCAGAATAAAGTTTTCATCCAATCTCCTCCTTTCCACATACAGTAATCAATTGACAATTTTAGATTTTAACATTAAAATTGTAGCCAAAATAACTTAGTTAACAATCTTACAAGTTTTAAACAGTCTTAACTGAAACTTCCTTTTAAACAAAGACAGACTAGGAAACTTATGATTTCCCAAATTACAATACTCCAAGACTTTAAGAAAACTGCTTCTTATACAGCATAGATAATACAACTTTTTACCAGTAACAATATCATAAACAATTATCATATTCTTAAATTTGAACTTTGAAATAAAAACAAATGAATTACCAATCTGGTGACCTTAAAAATCAAGTTTTTGAAGTTACACAGAACTAAAATTTTCTTGTTGCCACACACCTGATCAACTTATCACTAAAAATTACATTCTGGAATCTCACATAGATGGTGAATGTGGTGATCCATAAACCTTCAAATTAACATAAATACATCCTTAGATGAAGCAAGCTTGAAAGCCACATCTCTATATTTTTTTCCTTTTTTCCCCAAGTTTCTCATTTGCTCAATAAGAATTCTACAAAATGCCTTTCCAGTTCCCTGTGTACATTCACTTCATCATTAGTTATGTGGAAACTATTACTTTAAGTCACTGCATATTTCCAGAATAGCCAAAAAGTTAAATGAACAACCAGCTGTCACAATAAATATCAGCAGCATTATTACTACCTATTTGTATCCCAAATATAACAGCTTTAAATTGTCAAATCTTATAACATAAAAAATCCAATTCACATGAAATAAACAGAAGACAGAATTAGCAGAACTGATAAAGTACCATAGCTGGTTTTACAAAACTTTTCTCCATCTTTTAGTTTCAACAAAATTCAGAATGAAAATTGCTTTATCTAACATTTCTGGCTCACAATGGTCACTCAAACTTTTACAGTATAAGAGGATTTTACAATTTAGAGATACCACAATAACACAATGACATTATGACATTAATTGCATTTCCAATTCATCACATACAAAAATTACTGATAGAAAAATTGGGCTTACCAAGTACAGAGGCTTTTCTTCTCTCCCCACAACTGCAGAGCCTGGTTGAGGACCCAGGCGTTTGAAAGGAGAGAGGGTCATCCTCATGCCTGGAGGTATGGGCTTCGGGGTACCATGGGGTGTTGCCAGGCCCCTCAATATAGCTGCAGCTCCCCCTTCTTTTTCAAGTGGGGGAGCTTAACTCAAATTCCCTATTCTTTAGCACGCTCTATTTTTCTTCTAGAATGAAAGACTTTAATAAATTTTTGTAAAATGTTTTCAGCGATTTAACTTTTACTCCAATAAACTTTAATTTATGTGTCCACTCCTTATAAAACCTTTGAAAGTGATATCTTTGACCTCTCCAGCAAGTGATATTGGGGGGGCGCCTTCCCCCTTTCTCACTACTAGAGAACCCAAAAGAAAATTCACTTTTTCTTATCAAATCTTAGAAAATATTCCAATTTGCCTAAATGCCAAATAGTAAAATGAATTCTGTGACTTATCTTTAGCATCAAATCAGGAGTGACACTTTTTTTACTTCTCACATGAATTCAATTGACTTATAGTTTTATTCTAATACACAGATTTTTCCTCTTTTAGGTAGAGGCAGGAAATAGTTAAATTTTCGTCTGCCTGCCTCTTTGATTTGAGGGGAGAAGATTCCCTCATTATTTCTTATCACCTTCTCCTCACTCCACTTGGCCAGAGTGGAATGAAGAGGAGATTTTCAAACTTTTAAAGATCTTAAAACTTCTGTTCACACTTCTCAATAGCAAATACCATCTCTATCTTAACTTCCTAACCATGCTTCTTCCTTTGCTACATGCTTAAACTTTCTTGCTTTATAAAACCTAAACAAGACAATATTTACCTCTTTTCTCTTCTTCTCCAGCCTGCATTCAGCATCAGTGAAGGGAGGAGGGAGAGAGAGCTAAGAGCCTTCCAAAGGAAGGTCCGGCAGTCCAGCTGCAGTTTAAACCTTCCATGATGTTAGATTACACACTCACTCATTCACACAAACACACAAAAAAACAGAACAGAGAGAGAAACTGACAGGAACGTTCCAAAAGCTCACAGAGGATTGTTAGAAATCCCCAGGCACAAATCATGTTTGCTTGGCTTCCAGATACATGCTAATGGAGGCCAGGTACAAATCATATTTGCTTGGCTTCCAGATAGGTGCTAATGGAGGCCAGGTAAGACTTGCTTTAAGATAACCTAGGTTCAGATCCCCGAACGTAGGGGGAAACACTGGCCCATCCTTCCTTCTTGGGGTTGTGAAGACCGAGTTTTTTCCAACTGCTCAAGAGACATCCCGGGAGGGAGTCTCGGGGTATGGAGAGAGACTGACGGATTGATCCTTTTCCTGCCCTGACACCAAAATCCCTGTAGTCCAGCTTCAGCCCTGCATCCAGGGAGAAGCTCTAGCCTACTTTTACAAAGTAGACGAATAACCAAAGCATCCCGGGGATGAGAGCATCCTCTGTCCCGAATCAGGAGCGAACCCAGGGTCTTACAGACCCACACCGGCCTGGCCCAGACCGTAGCGTCCCCACAAGCCTTCTTAGGGCTTGTGGAGGTGAACCCAACTACAGGGAGAGGGGGGAGTTTAAAGGATAAAAGCTTGAGACCTCAGACTTTGTCCCTAGTGGTCACCATCTGAAGAGGGAAGGGTGATAAGGATGGGGGGAGGGTAAGTGGTTCTGCCAGGGATACCTCTCCTGGCATCCAGTCTGGAAGGAATTCACCAGGATCAAGCAGACTTTGAAGCCGAAATTGTAAAGTTTATTGACGCTGTAGAGAACAGCGGGCTAGATTCTTATGGAACCTGCAAACTCACAGAGACTGCAGGCATAGTTTTAAGGGGTCAATTATGCTAACTAGGTGAGTAAGGGTGGGATCAGGGAGGAGTTAAGGAGTGGTCAGTGCTCAAAGGACCATACACTTTTAATATCAACTGCGCAGGTATATTGCCCATGATTCACTGGGAAATAGCTCAAGAGGGGCTTAACTGGAGGTGTGGTTTTAGGCCTGACATGTCACTAAAGAGTGCCCAGTCTGCCTCCCACCAAGGTCATCAGAGACAATGTGGGTATATAATTGACTAAGGAGTTACCCTATAGATAAGGTATTGAAGAATCTATGGTGGGGCTGGCCACTCTAACTAAGGGAGATAGCATTTACATAACTTATTGTTTCAAGCAGAGATAAACAGGTCATGAGTTGTTGCTGGGCAGAGTGCTGGGAGGGGGAAGGGGCAGAGTCAATGCTCTGAGGCTGGGGTGGGGGTGGAAATGTGATCTTACAGACTGCTTTTACAAATTGATTTTACAGACATAGATCCCAAAGCACCCCATTTACAAACTGATGTTACAGATTGATACTACAGACATATATACATCACAAGGACCCCATCAGACCCATTAGATGATACTGCCCAGAAACCCTTCTCCATTTGGCCATTAATCAGCATTGAATGTGTCCTAGCAAGTCAGCCAGTTTCAATCCTACCTAACTTTAGTTTCATCCAGTCCATACCTTATCATGAGAGACTGTCAAAATGGCTTACTAAAATCTAAACTATGTCTGTGGCCTTTCCCTGGGCTGCCTGTCTAGTGAGACTTATTTTAAATGAATTCTGGTTGGCTTTTAGTGGTCACCTCCTCCTTTGTCAAATACTGATGAATCATTTCTGTTGTAGAATTTTATTTTTAAGCAGAAATTAATGTCAAGTTCACTGACTATAGTTTGAAGTATCTACTTTCTTTTTTTAAAATTGAAACATCTCCCCCATCCCCTGGCTAGTTGGCCCCTCTTCTACCCACACTTGTTCCTCAGAGATCAAGCACCAGTAGCTATTCAATAATCACATCTCTAAGTTGTTTCAGCACGCATGGATAGTAATGAAAGTGGACCAAGTGACCAGAACTCTTCCAGGTCACCTAGGTTGTTGCCCCGTCTTACCATGGCCATCTTTTGCCTTTTGAGGCTCTTATAAGCAATTTTGTTTTTATCCTTCCCAGTACGAAGGTCATTTTTGTTGGCAGAAAAGTAGAATTAAGATATGAAGTATGCAGTTGCATTTTATTTCTTTTTTAATTCAGTTTTATTTTCAGTTCTGATTTTTTCCCTCCCACAACCACTGAGAGATATGCTTCAATCTTCACCTCTTCATTTGGAGATGGATATCATAAATTTCATCAGTACTCCTCTGGGATTATCACTGGTCGTCGTGTTGATCAGAATTCTTAGTCTTTCAAAGTTGTTTGTCTTAATATTTTTTATTATGTGAATTGTTCTCTTGGTTTTATTCACTTTGTATGAAAGTTCACACGAGTCTCTCAAGGTTTTTCTGAAATCATCCATATCAATATTCCATCATGTTCATATATCATAATTTGCTAATTCATTGCCCAGTTGATGAGGTACCCCTTCAGCTTCCATTTCTTTGCCACCACAGAAGAACTACTATAAATGAGGGGCCCCTTTTCCTCAATTTTTATCTCTTGGGAGGGGGGTGTTAGTAACAGACCTAGTAGTGGTATCACTGGGTCAAAGGGTATCCACACTTCAATAATTCTTCAACACAGTTCCAAAATGCTTTCCAGAATGATTAGACCAATTTACAGCTTCACCAACAGTGACTGATTTAGTTTCTAATTTTTAATCTTTACTTCAAAGACCCTTGATTGAGTGTAATTTTTATTACATTTTTTGTTGGTAAAATGATGCAGTAAATATTTCTGCATTTACTTATGAGGTTTTTAATGCTGTAATACATGATCAGTTTTTGGAAGGTTTCACCTTCCTTCTGATCTCTTATCTTCTCAAGCACCCCAGATAGGTGTCCTGTCCCTTCCTTGTTTGCTTCCTTGGTAGCTAAATCACTTTTAACTTCAAATACATTGTCTTAATGAATCCTGGAATTTTGCCTTCTTGTCACTATCCTTAGAAGAACTTGTCATTCTGTTTTTTTTTTTCTGTTATTTGAGCTTGCTTTCATTTTTTTCAATCTGTGTCTTTATTAAGTTTGCTTTAGTTGATGAATTATAACCTATTCCTCAAGTTCAGTTCCCTGATCATTCCAGGACAAAATGATCTCTGTTTTCTGAGTTTAAGTGGCGTTTCCTCTTCATATTCCTCTTGTAACTTTTAGCAGAGATTTCTTATTTTCATTAATTTTTATTTTCATTATTATTTATCTCCTTCATAGAGAGTAAGTTCCTTGAAGGAAGAAATTGTTGTTTGTATTCTATGTAGCACTGCTTCACAAATACGAATTCAGTAAATATTTATTGTATATTTCTTTAAAAGGGAATTTTCAAAAAGATCTTGTACCTTTATTGTCAAGTGAGCTAATTCTTTTATCCAAATGGCACCCTTCAATGTACAAGGGTAATAAATTACCAGTTGGGCCTTGAGTGACTCAGTGGAATTAAATCCTTTCTGAAATAACTAATTTTTAGCTTATGACAATCAAATAGGAATTGAGTATCATTGTATAAGTCCCTCATGCAAGACTGCTTTGGACCTGGATTTTTCTTTAAAGACATAGATAGCTCTCTTGGCTTTTGAGAAGCAAAGATTCTTTTACTTCTCTGTTAGGAAAAAAAAATGGGGAATTCAAATAGGTGAAATATAGAAGCATGTTTTCCCCCGGTATATGATCCTTTTTATCCAAAGTTTAATTCCCAATCTGAGTACTGAGGGCCTTAGGTAATGGATTGTCTTTTTCACCCTCACCTAATCACTTTTTGACATTGGATAGAGCATGTTGTGAATTTTAAATTATCAAATGACTGTTTTGTTATAAGGTTTCATAATTTCTTTTTTCAGATATAATTATTGTGCTGGAAACCTCCAATTCCTATTTCTATTCTGCTAGTTAGGGGTTAGCTCTCCATTAACAAAGTAAAATGGATAATTGAAGCATTTATCCTTCTAATTTAAGTCAAACGCCAAATTGTTGTATCTCACTGTCCACTCCATCCCCCATTTTGGCTTCTGTTTTCTCTTCAGACAATTAGGATTGGCAAGGCTGCCCTCTCCCTACTCAATAGGAAGAGTGTTGTTGGTTTTTTTCCCCAGAGCCATTAGATATTCTCAGAGATTGATGACGTTCAACAGATGTGCCTTACTTTATGGCAATAAATGTGTTTCCTAAAGGTCTGTAAATCACACTTGTACAAATTGAATCATGCCCTATGTGAGCCAAAGGAGCTTACTATTTAGAGGACTCTTCCCTGGAATCTTTTCACAGAAATAAAAAATCCATTCCTAGTGTGAATAATTAGTTCAGTTTACCTGTTTTCCTAGTTTCAATTTTGAATATCAATTCCAATGCTAAGTTGAGATCAGAGAGTAGATATGGAGCCAACATAGGGAGGGGATGTTGATGACAGACTGATAAAGTTCTAATTGAACAGTCAAGGTCTCAGGGGGTCTAAAAGGAAGGCACTTCATAAGTGTATCCAGCTTAAATCCATACAGATTTGTAACTAATTAAAACTGACATAATTAATAGGTGTGAAAATTTCATGTGTAAACTTGGTAAGTGATGATAGAGGGAAAAAAGTTTTAAGTAGGGATTAAAGATCTGCTTTAGGCAGTTTCTCAGGAAATAAATTGAAGTAGAAGGTTGAAGCAATTATCTAGATAATTTAGGCAAAAATCTCCAGGTATTTCAAGCTGAAACTCACTCTCCACTTGGCATTGTCTGTGGATACAGTTGGATGATGCTCTATCCTCCTTCAGGTTGGGGCCCATGCGCCATTTTGTCCACTTAGTGGCCACACTTGTGGCTTCTCTACTCTGTGATTATTCCTAGACACTCCAAGGAAGAATTCTTGGTAGCCCCCATGAAGCAAGTTCACCTCTTTCAAAGTAGTGTGGAAAACTGAAAGGGCTGTCCAAATAATTGGAACAAAAACAGTTTGGGATTTCCTAGGGATGGGGAACCTGCAGCCTCAAGGCCACATGTAGACTTCTAGGTTCTTGAATGTGGCCTTTTGACAAATCCTGTTATTAAGGGAATTTGTCCAGTGAAGTTTGGATTCAGTCAAAGGACCAGGCTTGAGGACTAGAGGACCACATGTGGCCTTGAGGCTGTAGGTTCCCCACCCCTGATTGAGTTTTAGGGTCTCTGGAAGGAGTATTATAAAAACCCCATATCTGGGATTTAAAGGAGGCTCTGTTCAGGTATTGGCTGATACCCAGCTCACCATTCTCTCTCATTTTTTTTAAAGGCAGCTCATTTCACTCACTCACAAATGACTTTAGCCATTTTCAATCATTCTGGCCACATCAGTTTGCCCAAGGCCCCTCTCATCAATGTTTTGTGTATTGCTGAGAGCCATGGGATAGAAGTAGATGCAGCTTGAAAAGCAAAGGTCCAAAGCTGCTCCTGAGCTAGGACTCCGAAGCACTGTGACTGTAAATGGGACTTTGTGCAAGGCAAACAACCTCTGTGGATCCCAGCTTCCGCCCCCTAGGCCTCCAAGGGCCCTGTGCAATCACAGAAGGAAGTGCAGTGATTCTCAGGAGTACTAGAATAATAGTATAGCCAGAACAGTCCTGGGTGCTCAAGTGACCTAAACCCTCTGGGCCTCAGTTTCCTTCTTTGTACAAGAAGATTGGACAAGGTGGTCTCAGGTTCCTGCTGGCTGAGTCTATAAAATCATATATTGCTGCCCTGTCCATTCCATCCCATGTGTTATTAATGCCTACACAAAACAGAAATGCAGTGAATGGGTTTTCCCACAGCTGATCTCCTTTAGGAGTACAGAATGTCACAAAATGAAAATGTTACACTGTAAATGTATTACAGTTCTTTCCTGACTAAGAGATGCTGTGTTATTTTTAGTAATCTTTCATTAATATTAAAGACCTGTAAGATTTAAAATGTCTAACTTAACACTTTTCTGAAAAAGCAAAATGGTAGCTTATACTGGGACATTTAAATAATAAACTTTCTTCTGGCATTCGTAGTCAGTATCCATTATGGGATTCACAGGCTAAGATTACTTCAAGGGATGAAGTCTGGAAGAAAATTATTACATGTAGTCATTTCTTTTTTTTCCCCTCTAGATATTCGAATACCATTAATGTGGAAAGACTCTCATCATTTCAGTAATAAAGAAGGTATGTGTAAAAATTTTCTTAGTTTAAATCAAATGTGGGATTATTGAAAGCCAGTCTGTTTCTACAATGAGATGCAGATATCATTTAATTAATTGAAAGAATTTTGCTGAATTATTTAACAGGCTGATACTGTCTCTCAGTTGTAACTTCCCACCAATTAGGATTATGCATATCTGGTATATTTTTGGTTGTTGCTGGGAAAATGTGCAAAACTATAGTTATGGTTAAAGTAAATAGGAGAGAAGTCATGAGAGGAAGAAAGTTGATATTTATAATTGGACTGGCAGCTAGAAATACTTTACTGTCTCTTTACTTATTTATAACTCATTCCAATATTTCCGAATATGCAGCACAGGGTAGGGAAAAAATCCGTAGCTCAGTCTCTGATTTTCAGCATTTCATGGCATCTTGGATGGTTTTTACAAATTCATGTACTTTCCAAGGTCACGGAGATTAACCCCAAATCATTTCCAGCTGTTATCCAACATAACATTCAACTTTGTTGTCAATGAGTTCAGAAAGTCCACCAAGAAAAAAACAAAACAGTATCTTTTATCTAGTTCACTTTTTCTACTGTACTATATTAGCACATTTTTCTATTGATTGATATTTCTTTAATAATTAGATCACATTAAGTATGATTAATTTTGCATGGAATGTCTGAAATTTGGTTAGTTTTCTATTATTCCCTTTAAGGAGTTATAGGCACCTTTAGAAAGGATCATATGTCAAAGTGGAAGATCATCTTTCCAATGATTACAGCAAAATCTCCCTCCTGATTTGCTACATCAAGTATCCTCTATGTGTGTTTAGAAACCAGATAACTCAGCTTGTTGAAATTATGTCCAAATCAGCATAAACAGGTCTGAAGTGAGAAGAGCTCTAGCAGAGTGACTCTCCTGGGACCAAAATACATGAGCATTTTATTGGTTCGCGGACTTTGTAGCATCAGTCTTGGCAGCTTAGCAATCTCGTGTTTACTTGACTGGTTTTCAGCTGTGTTCCAGAAAGGTGAGGCATTGCTTTGTGTCGGCGGAGCTGCTGGACGAATTCAGTGACAAACTATGAAGTGTGATACGGGCAGTGTTCAGATTAGATGTGCCCTCCATGCTTAATGTGACCGTCCCTTACACAAGTGTTCCATTGGCCTTTCTCCCGCCCTCCCTCACTACAGCCTTGTTCCCACTTCTTCTCCCTTAGCTCTAGGATCTGGCCTGGGCCTGGTGAGAAGGAAGCATGTCAGCGTTGTAGTTCATCCTTACCTTCTACACCCCTGCTACTCCCTAGAAGCATCGCCAGCCTTCTATTCCACCTCTTTCCTTTCTTCCATAAAGAACATGCAGGGAAATAAGTGCCAAGGATAGGCTGGATCTTCCTCTGAGTCCTTGTCAAAGGCTCAGCCTTAGTAGTCCTCCAGGCCACCTGCCACATATGACACTGATCCTATGAGAAAATGTGCTTTAAGTTTCAAACATACAAAGTTTAGCACCCACCCTTCACACCAGCTGGGGGCTATCTGCGTTGTGTTATTTATGAAAATAAGAACTTATGGGGATAATGCCTTCGATTTCCACTTGCATTTTTAAATGACCACATTAAAGGACAAGTTTATCATTGTGATTTAACCTCATTTGCTAAACATTGTTCTGTTTCTTTAGGATCACAGCGCTATGCAGTTTTTTGTTTGTTCAAGATGGGAGCTGAAATTTTTGATACCGACATGGTGATTGTCGACAAGACAATCACTGACATATGTTTTGAAAATGTAACTATATTGTGAGTATTTTTTATCTTTCAAGACTAAAGACAGGCTGATTTCTTATTAAAAAAGGCATAATAGGACATGACTTAAGAATTCAGGTTTTGAATTATTTGGGAGGCAATAAGACATTTTATTTCAACTGCTTCAATACTTTCAGGTAGAACACATGCTGAGAAGTCAATTTGAAAGTAACATGACTACAGAGAATGAATCTCTACATTTAATTTTAAACAATTTTAAAAAATTTTAATATAAAATCCTTTATGTGGATGGAAATAGTATATGCTTAACAATGAATATTTAAAAGTTTATTGAATTGGATCAGTGTTTATAAAATATCTATCCCCATAATTAAATTATGCCTAATTTAGAACTCCATAAAAATATTTTCTATTAGAGCAGGATCTCTTAACTTTTCTGTGTTGTGGACTCACTCAAGGGTGTGCTAGAGCCAGCTCAAACCAGCTTGTAGGAACCAATTGTTATAGTTTCAGTGTGAGCCTTTATACTTCAGAAGTGGACAAATACTACAAATCATAACTTGATTTATTGTCATTGCTTAGACATAGAAAAGTGATGGAGAAAAAGGTACTAATGCAGATTAAATTTGTATCGAGTACATTTCCTGCTCCCCCCACCCCCTTACCCCTCAAAGTTGGTTTTAAACATTTACCAGGACACTCCTGCATGGACCCACCCTGGTGAAACTTACCCTTCTCCAAATAGTGCTTTGAAATGTCTAAAATAAAATTTGCAAAATTTCAAAAGAAACCATATCATTTATCAGATATTATCATTTGATATATGAAATATGTCAAAATATCAAATATTTTTATATCATATTTTTAAAATAGTTTATATCAAGAATTCAAGTTAAGAGCCCCCAAATAGATTCACATTTGGTCTAAGGCAGGTGCGTCTTAGATCCCAAACAAGTCAGATCTTATCATTATTAGGTAAAATTGCCTTCAGCGATGCTGAAATACTGGACAACAGCTCCTATATCTAGAGATTTCTTGTCTGTTGAGACTTTTTCCCTGATGCTACAAAAGAATAAAAATGGGCGTGGTGATGCCCATGGTTGTTTTACAGGTTTATTGTTGGCGGAATGTAGACCAGATAGGATGGGCTTAAAAATCACTGTTGGCTGAAAGACTTCTGTGGCCCCTTTTGGATCCTCTTGATTCTCTTCATCCTGTGATTCCTAATTATTTCTAGAGTCTCAAAATACTGATAGCAACCTGGCCTTGTGCTCCTGTCCTGCCAGACTCCCTGTGGAGCCAGAGAATGACAATAGCTCACATTTCTCTAGTGATGGGCATTGTCTGGTTTGCCTAGGTAACTTCCACAGGCATTATCATCCCCATTTTACAGATTAGCATACTAAGGCTGAGGGAAGTTAAGAGAGTTCCCTTATGATCACAGAGATAGTCAGTGAAGGATGCAGCTGGACGCCCAAGTTTTGCTTGACTATGCGTTGCCTGTGGTTTTGCTGCATTTAAGATGACCACTGGCCATCTTGGCCCAATGTGTGTGGTCCTGGGGCAAGTGTTCTAATTAAGTTGTAGGGCTTATAGTGCTTTAATCCTCTCCCTGTGTTATATTTTACACCCAGAGAATTCAAAACACAGAGAGCTCACATCATTGCCAGTCAGTAGCAAAAATGGGTGTAACCCAGCTTGGGTCTGTGAATACCAAAAGCATTACCTGGAGAGATCAGACCTTGAAAAATACTCTCCTAAAAATAGCCTGGAAGTTGAGGAGCAAGTATCTTCTTTCAGGTTCCCTGAGATTATTTTCACCCCCATTAAGAATTTCTTATCTCTTTTTAAGGCCAGAATTATCCTGAGCTTCCTTCTGTTTTGCTGGTGTGGTAAGATGGCCAGTAAACCTTTTTTGTTTTTTGCTCTGAAAACTCTTTTGTAGGAAAAGAAGCAAATTAAAGGTTATTTTGAAAAAAAAAAAAAAAACAAAGCATACTTTACAACTAAAAATCACCCTGGTAAATATTTTAAATTGTTTAAAAAATAAACCCTGACAAATGTTTAAAATGCCTTTTTAGAATGTGCTTTTTGTTATGATAATTGTTTCTTTAATAAGAATTCAGTATTTATGAATCTCTGTTTTTCCTCTAAATATTGACATTTGTTAGTCATTACTAGGAATACTGTATGTTTAAAAGTTGCCAAATAATAAACTACAGAACTTTCTGGAAGTTATTTCTTGGGTTTATCCAAACTATAGATTGTTCATTTAAATCTTAAAAGGCTAAAGCTGCATTTTTAAAGTCTCCAAGGCTTTTCTTTATTCCATCTGCAGGCAGCATCTGCTGCTGATGATCCACTTATTTAGGGCCTAAGTACAGTTTCTTGTTGGTTATAAACACTCTACTTTTCTGTTTAAAGGGGCTGGTGTAGTGGAAAAGGCTATCTCTATCTGGAGGGGGCCAAACTGGCCTGTGCGTACTTCTGTGGTTTATGATATCATCCTCTAGGATGTCTATACCTACCTGTGAGCACCCCAAATTAAACCGAATCGTGAAATATGGATTGTAGCCGCAGGCCAGGGGGCGGGCTGGGCTGAGGATGAAGAATACTGCCAACATCGCAGGCTTTAGGGGGAAAACTTACAAATGAGCCCTTGTGAGGGGAGTATTGACATAAGATCTTTCAGCAAAAGACAGTGTTTTGGAGTAATAGTCATTAAATAGGCATTTAATGTAAATACATCAAAAGTATGTCCATGATAGAAATGACAAAGGAATAATAACATGGGAAAAACAAATTTCCCAGACCATTTGCAATTTTTTTTGAAGCATCTATTCTGAGCTACTGTGCTCACTATGTAAGCTATTCCTTGGAAACTCCAAAAATTTCAATAACTCATGTTATTAAGGTACTAAATAAGGACTTTGAGGATCAGACTCATTAGTATATATTATCATAAGTCGATTTCAAATGATGATTTAGAGTATCTGTTAAGAAAACATCAATGAGAAATTTCTTGGCCCTTATCAATAAGCCTTTTATGTCATTTCTACATTTTCATTTTTTTTAAACTGACTGAAGCCACTAAAGTTGTGCATGTGTTTGTTTGTTTTTAGTAATGAAGCGGGGCCAGACTTTCAGATAAACGTAGAGGTCTATAGTTGCTGTGCTGATGAGTTGTCTCCAGCAAATGCACCGAAAACACTTGCCAAGAGATTGAGAACATCTTTCAGTAAAACTACAGGGAAAAAAATCAGTTGTATACTTCAAGATGACCTTGAAACTGACACTAACTTCAACCCAGCAAAAGTGTAAGTAGTTTAATATATAGTTATTTCAACATATACGAATATAAGTATGTATTTATGTCACATAGTATAACATGTTTTTTTTTTTACTCTGTCTAGTACACATTTGTATTTTAAATGGGGAAAAAAATCCAGATATAGAAAGGAAGCTGCTGTTGTCCCGATAATTAATCGACTAGGGTACTCCCGATGAAGTCAGGAAGTTTAGAAGCTGCCTATTTCATTGAAGAGGCCTTGGCTGGGGAATCTCAGTGTCTGCATTTCTCATAAGGGTTATCTGTGTGTTGAAGTGTTTACATGCTATCTGTCTTAATAGTTGGGGACCCCGCTGCTTCTAGTAGACAGTAAGTACATTATACTTCCTCCGTATCACAAGGTATGCTGTTAGCCAACTTAACAGTGTGTCACTGAAGAAAATGTTCCTTTGTTGGCCAGCAAACATTTGCCATCAGGTCCATGATCCTATGGCAAACCATTGACCAAAGTTTTGATGGGTTTAATGTCAATGGGTGCACTTTGGCATAAGTCAATAGTTTTAGTTCTTGGAATTATCAATCCTGAAAATATTTAATGAGTTTTCTCTAAAATGAATAGCTGCAAGGAAGGCAGTGACAGATTTAATGTTGCAGGCACTTGACTGTCTTAGAGGGGAGCCATTCAGCGTGATGGAATCCAGTGATATCAAATTCAAGTAGATGCAATGGTTGATAATCCTTATTAAGGATCTGTGTGTGCATTGACTTAGAAAACTATATATTCACATCAGTTATATTCTATTGTAGCACTTGGGAATTTGGCAGGCCACACGGGGCCATGTGTATAAAGGATAGTATACCTGATTTAGAGTTGGGAAGCCCTGGGCTTGGATCCCAGCTCATATACTTCCCAACTGTATCACCCTGGGACAATAGCTTCATCTCTCTGTATCTCTGCTTCCTCAACTGTAAAATAAGGAGTTGGATTGAATGGCCCATCCAGCTTGAAGTCCACCAGATCTGGTGCCCAGTCAGGTTAATAGACTTAGCTCTTAAACCAGTTTTAACCCAGGTTCTGTGTGTCCAAATTTAGGGTTCTTTCTACTCTACCACATCACCTTTATATCATTAGGAAATATTTTCTGATTCTCAAAGCAAATCTTTTTTCTTTTTTTTTTTAATTTAAGCAAAGAATTTTTATTTAGTAAACTTTTTTTTAATCCTTCTGGGGTTTTAAATTTTTTTCTCAATTACATATAAACACAGAATTTTAACATTCTTTTTTTTAAATTTTGGGTTCTAAAATTTTTGGCCTCCTTCCCTTCCCCCTCCTTGAAGGCAAACACTTTGATATAGATTCGACATGTGCAGTCATGCAAATCATTTCCATATTAACCATGTTACAAAAGAAAATGCAAACCAAAGGAACCAAGAATAAAAATAACTTGTACGATTCAATCTGCATTCAGATGCCATCAGTTCTTTCTCTGGAGGTGGATAGCATTTTTCACCTTCAGCATTCTTGGATTATTACTGAGTATTACACTATTACTGAGAGTAGCTAAGTCATTCACAGCTGATGCAATATTGCTTTTACTGCGTTCAGTGTCCTGCTTCTGCTCACTTCACTTCTTAAAGAGACATAGCCAACGTGTTGGGAGTAACAGTCCTTGTCTAGACTTGTTTAAGCTCCCAGATGACCGTTCTGAAGGGGACAGGGAGCTTGTGTGCATTATAGTCGATTTGTTAAAAACAAAAGAACTAGCAGGTGACTTTATAATTTATGCCACTTGGATAAGATAGGTTTTTCCAGATTTTTGTAGCACTGAGAGCTAGATGTCTAGTCTGGTGATATTTTACAAAGTTCATTGGTAAATCCATTTTAACCACCCATTGAGTGAGTTCCTACCACCCTAGTTCCTACTTTTTGTATGAACCACTTCATTCATTCATTAAATAGGCTTTAGGCTTAGAAGTATTAATAACTTTTATTAATATAAGCCACCAATGTGAAATACAGGAAAAATAAGCATATAGTTTAAAAATATGCTAATCCTTCTATTCCTGAAGTATATTCTCAAAAGGGAAATGTAATTTTCATTTTCATTAAACTTCATAGACTTTAAATGTGCTAGTTTTTCAGGTAGGAAGATAGACTCATACATATAATGGGAGAGCTGGGAAGGACCTCAGGGATCATCTAATCCAGTAGGCATTTTAGAGATGATGAAATTGGCCCAAAGAAGTGAGGAGACCTGTGGCTAGGTCATGGTGGAGCTGCAGTTAGAGTAGTTGTTGCCTCCCCATTGTTCTTTATTTAAAAAAAACAAACACCTTTTTGTTTGTTTTGGCATTCTTTTTAAATTTTGAGCTCC
Source organism: Gymnobelideus leadbeateri (assembly GCA_011680675.1). NCBI lineage: Eukaryota > Metazoa > Chordata > Mammalia > Diprotodontia > Petauridae > Gymnobelideus > Gymnobelideus leadbeateri. The sequence goes on along the minus strand of WOXC01000183.1, from coordinate 939,309 downwards.
AAATTCTCTCCCTCCTTCCTGCCCCTCCCTTACCACTGAGAAGGCAAACAATATGATATCAATTATACAAGTCAAGTCATGCAAAACATTTCTATATTAGTCATATCACAAAAAGGAAACCAAAAAAATAAAGCAAGAAAACGATACTTCAGTTTGTATTTAAGAGTTCGCTCCTGGAGGTGGAAAGCCTTTTTTCACCATTAGTCCTTTGCAATGGTCTTGGATTATTGCCCTGATCAGAGCAGCCAAGTCTTTCCCAGTGGATCATTAACACACCAGTGCTATGACTATACACTCTCACTTCTCTTTGCATCAGTTCATAGACATCTTCATATACAGAATCCTCCCTGCCCTCCTCATATCTTATAGCACCGTCACATGCCACAGCTTGTTCAGCCATTCCCCAATTGATGAGCATCCACTTAGTTGTTCTCCAGAATGGCTGGGCCAGCTCACTACTGCACCAATAGAGCTGTTATTCCTGTACCTCTAGGTCCTTTTCCTTTTTCTTTGATCTTTTTGGGGTACAGACCTAGTAGTGGTGTTGCTGGATCAATGCCCTTTAGGCATAGTTCCAGGTTGTTCTCCATCAGTGATTCATTAATGTACTTATTTTTTCTCATCCCCTCCAGCCTTTGTCATCTCTGGTAGTCAGTGAGATTGTTTTAATTTGCCTTTCTCTAATCAATAGTGATTTAGAACATTTTTCATTTGACTATAGATAGCTTTGATTTCTTTCTAAGAAGACTACCTTTTCATATCTTTTGACTTTCAATTGAGGAATGGCTCTTATTTTTATAAATTTTGTAAATTTGACTCAGTTCCCTATTTGAGAAATGAAGCCTTTATCAGAGAAACTTGCTATAAAATTTTTTATATTACTTCATTGTCCATGAGTGAGGTATCTTTTCCTACTTTCTTTTTTTTTTTTTTAGGGGGGAAGGCAGGGCAATTGAGGTTAAGTGACTTGCCCAGGGTCACATGGCTAGTAAGTGTTAAGTGTCAGGTCCTCCTGACTCCGGGGTCTTCACAGTGGCCACTTAGCCACCCCTCTCCTTACCTCTTTTAGTTAGATTGCTTTTGCTTCGTCTGAGATAATGATTGCTACCCCTGCCTCATTTACCTTAGCTGAAACACAATAGATTCTGCTTCAGAATCTTCACTTAACTCTGTATTGTGTATTTCTTCAAACTACTTGTTTATAGGAAATTAAATTGTTGAAATTTATTGTTGGATTCTGATCCCTGCCACCCCCTCCCTAAACTCCCCCAACCATTCTCCCTTCCACTATAAAAGCTCTTCCTTATGTGAGAAAATTTTTCCCATTTTTCCAGTACATCTCTCTCTCTCTCAGTCTCCCCCCCCCCCCTTTTTTGGAGGCCATCCCAACATAATTGACTCATATTCATGCCTTCCATCTATATAGAATCCTTCTAACTGCCCTATAATAAAGTTGCTAGGAGCTAGGAGCTGTACCATCTTCCCTTAAAGGAAGTGATTGAGTCCCTTATGATTACTCATTTTTGTTTACTTCAGTTTGAATGTCACATTTTCTGTTTAGCTCTCCACTTTTCATCAGGAATGCTTAGAAGTCCTCAATATCACTAAATATAACAGTTTGAGTTACAAAGTTTAACCTTATGTTTTCTCTTTTCTGTTTACCTTTATATGTTTCTCTTGAGTCTTGTATTTGAAAATCAAATTTTCTATTCAGCTCTGGTCTTTTAATCAGGATTTTAATTGCGTTAAATGTGTAATTTTTCCCCTCAAGGATTATATAGTTAATTTTCTCGGTAAATTAGTCTTGGTTGTAATCCTAGCTCCTTTGTCCTCCAGAATATTATATTCTAAGTCCTCTATGCCTTTAGAGCAGGGGCTGCTAAGTTTCCTGTCATTCCTACTATGGCTTTATAATACTTGAATTGTTTCTTTCTGGATGCTTGCAGTATTTTTCCTTGATGTGAGAACTCTAATTTGGCTTGTAATATTCCTGGGAGTTTTCATTTTGGGCTGTCTTTCAGGACGTAATCAGTGAATTCTTTCAATTTCCATTTTACTCTCAATCTAAGATATCAGGGCAGTTTTCCTTATAACTTTGAAATATGGTGTCTAGGTTCTTTTTGATCATGGCTTTCAGACAGACCAATAACTCTTAAATTATCTCTCCTTCAGAGCTTTTCCCTGTCAGTTTTTCGGATATTTCAGGTTTTTTTCTCTTTTTATTCTTTTGACTTTTTAATTATTTCTTGATGTCTTACGGAGTCATTAGTTTCCATTTGCCCAATTCTAAATTTTAAGAAATTAATTTTTTTAGTGAGCTTTTGTGCCTTTTGGTACAATTTGGCCAATTTTGCTTTTTAGGGAGCTCTTTTCTTCAGTAAATGCTTATGCTTTTACCGTTAGGCCAAATATTTTTAAGGCATTTTCTTCAGTATTTGTTGTGCTTCTTTTGTCAAGCCGCTAATTCTCTTTTGGTAATTTTCTTGCATCACTCATTTCTTTTCCTGATTTTGTCTGTACCACTTTTAACTCTTCCAGTAATTCTTTTTGGGCATGGATCCAGTTAGTATTTTTCTTTAAGGCTTTGCTTGTAACTGCTTTCACATTATTGTCTTTCTTCTGAGTTTTGGTCTTCCCTGCTCCCATAGTAGATTTTTATGGTCCAGCTCTTTTTCGTGATTGTTGTTGGCTCATTTTACCAGCCTATTTCGTAACTTTGAACTTAAAAATAAAGTTGGGCTTTGCTCACCTTAGCACCATTCCAAACTTCTGGCTTTTTTATGCTATTATTTTCAGAGCTAGTTTTGGGAGTCTGCAAGTTTTTAGTGCTTCCAGGGTGATTTCATCCTGGGAGAGGTATGGTCACTGCTCTCCTGCTCTGTGCTCTGGTCTTTACCCAGGAAGGGCCCCTTTTTCCCTGTAGCTACAAGTATCAGTGCTTCTCTTGGCCCTGGACCTGTGACGAGGGACCCTGCTCCCTTGTGACTGACCATAAGTGCTCATTTCCACCCTGGAACTGGGTCTGAGAACTGCACACAGGCAACAGAGTTGCCGGTCAGTGCCAGCTTTACTCAGTGCTGCCCGAGGCTCCCTGTAATCTCTTTCGAACCCATTGTCCAGCCCACTTACTGTGTGACCCAAGCTGCTGCTGTTATTACAGTTACCCCTAAGGTCACTACTGCCTGTTGCTGCTGAGCTCCAGGCTTACTTACAACCTCTCCTGCTGAGCCTCCTTAGCCTAGAACAACCTCACTCTGACCTCTTGTTGGCTCTGCTGCTCCACAGATTTATTTGAAGAGATATTTTAAGGTTGTTTAGAGGGGAATGGTGGAAGAACTCAGCCAGATTGCTGCCTATACTCCACCATCGTGTTCCCCAGTGTTCTTTAGAAACTTCTTGAACATGCCCCAAGGCAATACTGTTTAGAATACTGAGCACAGGCTTGGAAATGGAGAATCTGTGTCTTAATTCATATTCATCTTGTGCCAAGAGATGACCAACTAATAGAATCAATAAATACTTTTGAGAGGGATTTTTGAAAGTTGCATCATTGACTAATATGTCTTGAATTAAATAATTTGGTGATCAAGGCCAAGCATGTTATTCTCGGCAGGAATCATTTCTTCTTGTCAGTCAGACTGAAAACCTGTGAGTGATCTTTGTGCCTCTGATATATACAGGCTGTGTGACCCTGGGGGAGTCACTTAACTTCCCAGTGGCCAAGGCAACTCTCTCAAATGAGACTAAAAGAATTAAGGTCAGTAGGCATTGTTAGGGGAGTTGCCTTCACCCAGGAACTGTCACTTCCAATGAAATTACCATCTGGGATCTGTCTCCAATTCTGTATAACAAAAATGCTATTACCATGCTGAGTCACATTCTGTTTCTCAGCATAATTATTTACCACTTCTGGTAGATCCCACTTAGGCTGTTGGTTGAGAGGCATTTTGTTGACATAGAGACCTTGCACCAGCAGAAAACCATCCTCTTGGCCATATGGGAGACCCTTTGTGCTGCCCAACCCTACTGCAGCTCAAGAAAGTGCACACAACCTTATTTCTTGGCTTTTTAGTGATGATGGTTTTCTTTACATAATGCAAGAAAAGAGGTGTCAAAAGAACAAGTCCCGTCCTTCCCAGATGAAGTCAGACATGGAGACAGCTGTGGCCATAATTCAGGAAGAGTAGAATCATAGTGTCTGAGCAGTCATCCCTGGAAGGAACATTAGAGCATTGGAAATTGGCCATTGGTGTTGAGAAGCCGTGGTGTTAGCTAACCAGCCTGAGTAGAGAAGTGTGCCCGTCTCCATTCATGAGCACTTGGAGAGAAGGCCATCTAGTTTATGGGAAGATTGGGAACCTGGAGTTCTAGTGCTGGTGCTGGCATTGACACAGACACTACCTGGGTGAGTGTCCTTGGGAAGGCGACCTTTGTGGGCCTCAGTAGCTTCCTCTGTAAAATGTCGAGGTTCTTTCTCTTAACTCAGAAATCAAAATGTCTAAACCTAGTTTTTTTCTCTCTCAAATGAAAGGGTTGAAGTAGATGAGCTAATATCCTTTTCAGCCCTAAAATCATAGGATTTTAAAATTCTACAATTCTGTCTTGGTCCTCCACTAATGAGAATGCCAACATGACAGTGCTATCCTATAGAACAGCAGGACTGCTGACATTAGAAGTGGTTTGTGTATGAAAACAATGTCCTAGAAAGAAGGTCCAGGATCATCCTTCTTGACTGCCCATCCTATTACCAGAAAGGGAAATAAACAGCCGAGATGGGGCTCCTTAGAATGAGAAGTTGTGATCCATCTTTTAATAATCAAAATAGGCATAAAACATATGATTTGGAGAGAAGCCAGCTTTGTAGTCAGGAGACCCAGCTGGGTCCAATCCCACTTTTGCTACTTACTGGCAGTTTAGCCATGAACAGGTCTCACCTCCCCGGGCTTCCTCAGTTTCCCCATATGAAGAATGACAACATAGGCCAAAAGGATCTCGGAGGTCCCACCTTGGTCTCTGTTGTAGGATTCTGTGAATGTTAGAAATGTGGCAGCGTTTCTCCAGGGTGCCTTTTAAAGTACCTTCTGTTTTCCTCAACACTTTCTGGACAATAAATTGCCATACTGATTAGCCTGTTTGGTTTGAAAAATGGTCACTGATTAAATTTTTGGAATCTTACTGTTGAGGTTGGCTGAAAGGAATGAATGTCATGTTTTAGAAAGAAAGGAGAATACGGACAAGAATATTTTTAAAGTGAGGTCACTGTTGTTTTTGGCAGAGTCCGTATAATTAGTCGTGTTTGAACAATGAGGTAACTTAAAATATCAACATGCATTGTTTTATTTGAAAGAAGACACAGAACTTTTAGGGGTAAATTTTTAATATGCTTCCTGATTGGATTCATTTCTCCATTTTATTGGCAAAACGGAGGACTTTGGTCTTGTGCAACTTGTAGCCAGATTCTCAGCCCCTCAGCTGGCTGCTCGCTGATTGGGTGCCTTTGTGGACTCTCTCTTAGTGTCCTTTGGGTTTGATTTCAACAAATCACTGCTTCATTGTATTAGGCATAACTTTGCTTTCACAAACAGATGATAATTTTATAAAATGAGTCACCTTAGGATTCCTTTAAATAGCAAGTACCCCTAGTACCTTTAACAAAAAGATTAAATTTGGAAACGTAGCTTCATGTGGGACTTGTCAAGAATATGAAGCTATTGTGTAAAGTGAAGTGCTTACCTGAATCCTTGGAGCATCTGGGATTCTATCAGGGAGGATGCTGCCTCTGCTGATATCGCCCCTCCTCGTGGTTTTTGTGAATGATTGTGATTTCATCCAAATCATCCCTTCCACCAGTGTCCTCTCCTACCCCAGCAAGGCTGCCCTGTGGTCATTTTCTACCTTTAAGGGGGTACCTTTTAGAGCTTCTCTTGATATCTCTTTGGAGGTCCCGTGGGTAACTTCCAGGCCATAATGAGACATAGAGGAAGGGTGAAATAGACTTTCATTAAAATACTTCACGGCTGTGAAAAACACTGACGATTTCTGAAAGGGATTGAATTATAACAAGTCACTCACAGAGAAGCAACATGAATGTTAGAGTGGAAAATGTGCTAGCCTTAGATTCAAGAGAGTCCTAAGATTCAATCTAGCCTCTGACATAAGGCTGCGTGATTGTTTCCTCATCTGTAAAATGGGAGGGCTTCTGTGAAGATCAAAAAATGAGGTGCTTTATCAACCTGAAAGTGTCCCTATACGTGTCCAGAATCTCATCTTTAGGGAAAAAACATATCATCAACTCAAAATGTTTTCTTTCCTGATATTTTAAAGTGCCTGATGTTTTTTTCTTCATTCTTTCTAAAAATAAACATTTTTTACATCAGTCTTTTTCCCCTGAACCCCAACTGTTATTTGCTGAACCTTCTCTTGAACAAAGAAACACATTTAAGTAAAGCTTAGTCTCCTTCTATTTCCATAGTTGCACCTCCTCTCTGCTAGGGGGAGGAAGGAGTGCACCCAACACAGTCACATGTTGAACTCTTGTATTGCAATCAAAAGACTTTTTAGTTACAAAGGACCAATGGAAGAGGGAGAAAACCACTGCCTAGAGACCATTGAAAGAACTGTAGGAAAAGTAGCTGCTGGAGACCCCCGAGTTCAAAGGAGACAGCAATCCAGAAAAGCATTCCAAGCTAAAAACTGGGGCCTCCAGTATCTTGACAAGCACCAAGGGGAAATGGGTATTGGAGAGAGCTGGGGAGGATGAGACCCTCGATAGGAATGTAGCTCTGCTAGTATTCCTTACAGGAAAGAAACCGGACAGGGCAAAGGGGGAGCAGCCGTGGAGATCATGTAGGTCTGGTTCTATCAGGACTTCTAGGAGCCAGAACAAGGATATGAAGGAGAGCACTTGATTGGATTTCAGCTGATGGGGGGCAGCACGTGGGAGCAATTTTGTCATCAGAAAAAAACACGTGACAAGTTAAGGAAACAAGCGACAGGGTTGGTCCACTGGCATGATGTCATGGTGATTATGGGCAACCTCAGTTATCCAGACATTTGCTCTGAGGGCTTTGTTCAAAGCAACTAGTAACTTTGTGATTTGTTTAAATGATAACAAAATGGTAGTCGGCGCACAAGACCAGAATGGAGATAGTAAGAGACCGTTTAGGTCCGTCATTGGAAACTGGAAGGGATGGCAGGTGATTAGCAAACAGCTGGCTGATAGTCACGGGATTGTGGCAGTAAATCAGGAGATATAGTGAAGGCTTGGGGAGGGAAAATAATGTCCCAGTTTTCAAAAAAATGGAAGAGAATAGAGTCTATAAACTAGAAATCAGTGAGCTTAACTTAAATTCCTGGGAAAATGAATAAAAGGAAGTGGTCATCCTAAAAATAGCCACTACAACTTCATCAAAACAAGCCAGGCTAATCCCTTCCCTTCCCTTCTCTCTCCTCTCCTCCCCTCTCTTCCCTCCTCTCTACTCCCTTCCCCTTCCTCCTCTTCCCTCCTCTCCTCCCCTCTCCTCCCCCTTTCGTTTCTTGTTTTCTTCCTAGGGTGACCAAACCAGTAGATGAGGGGTAGATAGTTCAGGTTTTCAGCTAAAGGTTTGAAGTATCTCGTTTTCATGGATACGATGGAGACGTGTGGGCTGCTTGATTGTGTAGTTAGGTGGCTTTGGAATTGATTGAGTGGATAGACCCAGAGAATAATTATTACAACTTCACTGGCAACTTAAAAAGACGTCTATAGTGGGATTTGCTCCAAGGACCTGTGCTTGGCCTTGAGCTAGTATATAAAGGCATAGATAACATTCTTCTTAAATTTGAGGGGCACAAAGCTGAGAGTGATAGTTAATGTAATGAATGACAGAGTTTGGATCCTAATGAACCTAGTAAGATGAAAGTTAATAGGGGAAACTGTAGCCTAACACTGAGATGTGCATGGTTCAGTAGCCCTGGCTCTGTGAGTCTTCAGGGTGACATGCGTGATCTTGGGTCTCCTCTATCAAGAGATGTAAAGAGGTCACAGGCCCCGTGTTCTCCACCTCCTTCTGTCACATCTGCAGTATTGTGTTTGGTTTTAAGCAAATCATGAAAGGCATAGATAAGATGCTGAGTGTCCAAAGAAGGCCAACCAGGAAGGGAAAGGGCCTTGCATTCACCCCATGAAGATTGGTTAAAGGGGCCAGGGACGTTCATCTTGGAAAAAAGGAGAGAATTGGTGGCTGTCTTCAGGTACCTGAGCTGGCTATCAAATGGAAGAGGGAATAAGCTGGTTCTGTCTGACCCCAGTGGGCAACACCAGGAACAGCTGGTAAAAAAGGCCCATTTAGGCTGAATTTGAGGAAAAGCTCCCTAATAATTAGAAGGCTTGAGCTGCCTGAGGAGGTGGCAAAGGCTAGATGGCTGCTGTGTGGGGCAGCTTTTTCCAGAATGACTTGAGCCAGGTGGCTGCTGTAGGTCAGAACAATGCTCCAGCGCTCCCAGGTCTCAGGTTCTGTCACCCTATGACTGGGTGTCTAGATTGGTCTAGACTGGTCTAGATTGGTCATTATAATTAATCATAGTTCTGGTATCTCTTCATGTTTCTGTTTGAATTATTTCAGTCATTGGATAGAATATTCTTCTGGTTCTGTTTATATCAAACTAGTTCAGTTCAGCTAAGTCTTGCTATGTTTCCCTGAATTCCTAATCTTTACTATAGTCATTCATAGGCTACAGTTTATTCATCCATTTACTAGCTTGCTGGATACCCACTTCATTTACATTTCTTTATCTGCCATAAAAAGTGTTGCTGTAAATAATTTTGCTTTATGTGGGATCTTTTCTCCTGTCTTTGACCTCCTTGGGGGATCAGATAATATTTGTAAAGCTCTTAACACAATGCCTCTTCCCATATACTTTGTAGTGAGATCACCAGGTCAAAGAACACAGTTTAATGGCTTTTCCTGCAAAATTTCAAATTATTTCCTAGAAAGTCACAGTTCCACCAGTGATACCATGAATACATCTTATACCCCCTCCTTTAGTTTCATACTACTTTCAGGTTAAGAAACAGAAATAAAGACTGAATGTTTACGTTAGAAATCACATAGCGAGGGTTGTTCTGATTTAACATGATTTCTAAAAGATTTCAGAAGATTTGTATTATCCTCTGATTTTTTTTCATCAAAATAATTTACTGGGTGCATTTCCTGGCCCCAGCCATTGAACCGTCATTCTAACAATGAGCAAAATAAAAGAAGGAACAAAAGCAGTTCAACAGAACTAACCTACCTGTTTGGGAGGGACTTTCTGTGCAGTGCTCACAGCCCGGTTTCCTGCGTCTTCAGGTACATTCCCTGAGATCCTATGGCTCTTTCTTGGGGATAAACTTAGACTGTGATTGCAGTGTTCAGTTTCTTTTTTGTGATGTTTTTTTCCATCTTCACTGTTGCAGAGTTATTGTGTCAGTTGTTTTCCTGATTCTGCTTATGTTATTCTGCATTATGTCATCCAGGTTTTCTCATACTTCTCTGAATTCTTCATAGTTATCATTTCTTAGGATACACTTACATCCTTTGTCTTGCCATTCCATAATTGACAAACATTTAATTTGTTTTTAATTCTTTACTTTGGCAAAAGATTTTAGTTACATACTCTTTAATGATCTCTCTTGCCTCATTGTGGTATGGAGGTGACCCTCAATTCTTAAAGGCCATGCCAGGGGAGTGGAGATCCTACCAAACCTTTCTGGTTTTTGAGTATGGACTTCGTGACCAGTCAAAACCTCACCATGTGGGGAATATGACAACTTTCAAAAATACTGACTACATTTGTGAGCCTCATCAGTGGAAGGATAACCTGTCCCAGTGAGATGACCAGTCCTTGCTTTGTGGACAGTTCTATTTGCATTCACCTTTTACCGACTCTCCGGTTTATGCCACCTTCCCACACACACCTAACATAGAAACAGGCACATCAGCACAAATACTCTGCTTGCCCCTCAGCACTAGCATTATTAGAACTCTGTAGTAGTATCACACCATTCTTGGACATCAGTGGAGACAATTCCACTGTGATCAGTTATATATATATATATATATATACCTTTGATTCTTAAGCCAAAGACTTAAGTGACGCTATCTTTTAAAAAAAATCAAAGTGTTCATGAAAGACTAACAAAGATGTTTTTAGAACATGATGAAGAAATTTCATCCATTGATGCAGTTTGACACCTACTCCACAACATATGGTTTTAGTCTCCTGCGGCAGCTGAGTTCAATAACTTGCCCAGGGTCTCACATCTAGAATGTGACATGAGCAGGACTTGGACCCAGGTCTTCTTGATGCTGGAGATGCTAGCTTCTTCTCCATTATACTTTCTTATTTTTATATTTGGTACAAACAAAAAGCAGGAAAATTAACTTACTTCTCTCATCAATTTTATGTGAGTATACTCAGTGCAATATGATGAAATTGATTGCTGTAATTCCTAAAAGCTTTAACAAGGGTGCTATTTTAGCACATAGCAAAATGCAGAAGACAAAAATTAAGAAAACAACTACTGGATTTAAAAACAAGTTACCTAACCATCTCATGGCATGGAGGAGAGCCCAAAACTTTGAACTAATTAAACCTTATAAAAAGAAAAATATCAGTTGTTTGAGTAAATGTTCCAAAGAAACGTCTATCTGTGTGGTTATGTGTTTGCATATCTGGGTTTTTATAGAGAATTTCTCAAATAATTTGTCAACATTACTTAAAAACATGGAGGGAAATAAGCATATGACACCATTTGGTTGTTAATAAGTATTGACTGGAATGGGATCAGACACCCCCACACTCAGCACTACCTCTCCCTGCCTTCTTTTTCCCAATGCACTCAATGTCTTATCTCTGAAATTGGGAGCTGTTCTGAAATACTTATTTATAATTTGTTTCTTAGTATTAGGGGTGTAAAGTACAGTTTGCTAGCTCATACTACTTTGGCCCTGGAAAATACCAATGACGGCTTCAGGACCCACACTCTTACTATTACTGGAAAAGGTAAGTCTATTTAGTTTCATAAAACATACAGATAATTAAATACAATGCTCACATTTTAACATGTTTCTCTCAAAGATGTCTTCAGTTTGTCAGTGGATTTGTGTTCATGAGCGCTATTGAATGACCTCTCAAATTGGTCTTTAGACTTGAGAGTTTCTCTCCTCTTTGCTCTTTCTAGGGACAGAGTAATTCAGGAATGGGGTGGGAAGGGAGGGGAGTGTTTGAGATATTCCCATTACAATGTGAGCCACAAGGAAGATGTTTTGGGTCCATTCCCCCTCTTATGAAATAGACAAGCCCATTGCAGTTCCCCTGGGCAGCTTGAGGGGCCACTGGAGCCTTTGCCAACAGACTTGAAATTGCAGTCTTGCCTGTGTCCAATTTAAGGGGATGGGGGTAGGCCAAACCTTCTTTTCCTAGTACCATCTTGTGGGCAGTAGCAAAAGAAATATGGCTGGGGAAAGCTGAGTAGAAAGAAGTGTCCGTTACCTCACATCTGCTCAGCTTTGGGAGAAAATGGAGAAGGGAAGGGGAGTGTGGGAATTTAGGAGGCTTACAGAAGGTGTGTTGTATAGCCCTGATCCTTCCCTTAGGTGGTTTCTAGTGAAGGTAAAAAAATAATTTTGTAAAAGTTTGATTTGTTCTGGTTTTTTTTTTTTTTAATAGAACATAGTTCATGAGTGAGGCAGAAAAATCAGCACAATAGTAATTTAATGAGTAAAGCTCACTTTTCAAGTGGAATGGCTATACACTGATTAGAATAATATTTCATGTTCAGGTTCTGATGAAAAAGTATCTCTGAAACAGAATCTTTCTTTTTTTTTTTTGCATTGTCATCTTTCCCAGGAAGCCATCCAAACTCAAAAATAACTATCATGGTCTCATCTAATTTAATGTTTAAATTCCTTATCTGTTAGGATCTGGTATGATAAAGATTGGACAGAATGTTGTGATATCATAAAGTACAAAATTAGTGGAATCAACCCCACCAGTTGTCTCCAGACTTGAAAATAAAAAGGAATGGCCACCATTTTGTTTTTCTGGCTTGAAAATGCAGCAGTGGTATCAAGGGGAAAAAAATTTTGCAAAAATACTGCTCCTCTTTTTTTGAGAAAATCAGCCTCAGCCTTATGGGAGATAGATTATTCCACTTTCCTAGAAACAGATTTCTCTAGGCTGCCTGGTTTGCCTTCCAAGTAGCTTATATTCTGTTGGATCAGTACTGTGCACATTTGGGGATTAAAAGTTTAATCAAAGTTCAGTTAATTCAGGAAAAAGAGAAAATAATCAGAAAAATAATAATATTGTATTTTGTGTTATGTTCCATGATATACTTGAAGACTTTTGACCTGTCACCTTTTTAGCACATTCTTAATAAGTTTGCAACAATAATGTGCTAACAGAGTATTTTAAGGTCCATAAAGAATAAGAAATACTCCTTCTGAGGTGCTAAGGGGGCTGGGTTTAGCCGTTAAATGTAGCAACCAGTGTTTATAGGAAACTAGATAAAAACAGACAAGACCTGTTTCTTTCATTGGTTGGTATGGGGAAATCACGGGGGAAAACTCCTCAAGTATTGCAGGTTGACACATTATCTGCAACCCTCAGTGCAGGCTGAAGTAGATTTAAATGTGATTGGGGGATATTTAACAAAATAACTAAAAATATAATAAACATAGTTAATATTACATTTTAGAACTTACATCAGTTTGCATCCTGCAGGGATCCTTATGTACAGATTTGTGACCTCCTGTCTTTATTGAGTTTTGACACCATTGGCTAATGACACTGAGAAGTTAGGTTGGATTGTACCCCAGAACCTTCTGGCTTCCAGGCCATGCTGTCTAAGAAAGCTATTCAGAATCTAAATGCAGGGAAATGCCTGGGGCTAAGTCCCTTAATGTGACTGGCGATCATGGGTGGTCCATGTACCTCAGTCCCTTCCCTCTTCCTCTTGGGCCCCTAGGGATGGCCTCTTTGTCCATTTTTTCTCATTTCTTTTCCCTCTTCTGTGGATACCCTCATCGTAGGCCCTGTTCTCTTGGGTTTCCTTTTGTCAATTTGCATTATTTTTCAAAAGTCTTTCTAGCTTTATTCCTCTTATTTTTGTTCCATTCCATTCATTAGAATGTAAGCTCCTTGAGGTCAGGGACTGAAATCATGGGTGAGCCAGGAGCTCCAGCCCACACACGAATGTCACATCCCACAAGCGGTCCTCCAGCCTGTACTTGAATTCCATCTTGGATAGCTCTAATTGTCAGGAAATTTTATTTTCTGATGTGGAGTCTGTGTTGTCTTCTTTGCACCCACCATCACTTGTTCTTGACTCACCCTTTGGGGCCAACCATAACAAATCTCTGCACGTCCCCTTGGAGTGTTCTCTTCTCCAGGCTAATAAATAGACCCAGTTCCTTCAAGCATTTTTTGTATGTCATGGACCCAAGACCCTTCGCCAGCCTGGTTGCTCTCCTCTGGAGACACTATAACTTATCTGTGTCCTCCTTAAACTGTGACGTCAAGACCTGAACATAGTCTTCCATGTGTGGTCTGATGAGGGTCTGCCACGCCGTCCTTCCTCCTGGAAGCTTTTCCTGTCATTGCAGTCCAGCTGACTTTTTGACTGCTCTGTCTTTGTGAAGACCTGTTGTCCAGTCAGCCCCCCAGATCTTTCTCAGAATCCCTGCCCGACTATGCCGCTTCCATCTTATACCTACACTTGTATAAAGCTTTATACCAATTCCAATGGAATGTCCCCTTAGTTTTAGTCCAGTGTCAAGCCTGTCGAGAGCCTTTTGGATCCAGACCCTGTCATCCAGTGTATTGGCAGTTCCTCTCGTTTTTATGTTCTCTGCAAATTGGATAAGCATGCCATTCATCTATTTATCTGAGTCATTGCCAAAAGTGTGTAGCCACACCCAGCCAGGCACAGGTGCCTTGGGCCCTCCACTGGAGACCTCCTGCCACGTTGACTGGGAACCATTAACAACTACTTGAATGCTGCTGTTTGATTGTTTCTGAGTCCATCTAATGATACTATCATCTACTCTCTGTCTCCCTGTCTTCATCAGAATAGCAGCTTTATCAAAAGCTTTGCTAAAACCTACGAGAACTGCATCCACCACATTGGCCTCACCTCCTAGTCATGTAGTCATGTCTGAAAAAAGGAAATGAGGTTAGTCTGGCATGATCTCTTCTGATGAAGCCGCCTTGCCTTTTCTTTGTAATTACGGCTTCCCTTTCTAGATAATGATCAACTGTCTCTTTAATGATGCTTTGGAAATTTCCCAGGAGTCAAAGTCAAGCTTATGGACTCCAGTCTGCAAACTGGAAATTGGGTCAACCATGTGGCGATTCCCCTGTTCTCCATGATCTTTCCAGCCTGGGTGACAGAGTCTTGGCCATCACATTGGCCTGTTCTCTCGGGACCGAGCTTGGAGTTCATCTGTGCCTAGTGAACTGACTTCATCAAGGGCAGCTGGGTGCTGTCTCATTCTCTTTCTTGGGCACCAACTCCCTCTTAGTGACTTTTGTTCTGTCATTTCCAGCGTGGTAGTGATTATCCTTGGCAGAGAAATCAGAAGTAAACTTCTAATTGAGCAGATCTGCTCTTTCATCATTCTTAATCAAACCTTCTGCCTCAAGCAAAGTTTCTGTCCCCAACCCTGAGCACAGTGCCTGGCACATGGGAAGCATTTAATAAGTACTTATTGATTCTTTAGTTAATATAGCACAATTTTTAAAAATAATCCCTATTGTTGGCCTTGGATTGATTCCCATTTTAATGCTTCTGTGAAAATCTTTAAACTGAGAGTTCTTCGTTTTGGATAACCTTTTCAGGGCACATTCCCCCAAATACCATTATTAGATCAAAGGATATGATTCCTTTTATAACCTTGATTGTGTACTGCCAGGTTATTCCAAGACAATATAACCTTCTTAAGGTTATTTTTTTTTTCAGTCACTGTTACCTAACCAAGTGTCCTACAAAATAATTTTTTTTGAGGGGCTAGATGTGGGTCTTTGGTTAAAACCTATGATTTGATCCTCATAAAGACCCAGTATGGAAATTTCCTCCACCAATCCAGACTCACTTCTAAATTAGGTTCTTAGAGAGTGTCTGGGCCACTGAGAGGTTTCATAACGTGCCCGTGGTCACAGAGCCAGCATGGTTAGGAGGAAGGACTTCTGCCTGGGTCTTCTTAACCACCATAATATTGCCTCTCATCTCTCACATTAACCCATGCCTAGCAAATACCTGTTGTCTTGGCTTGTTCTCCAAAAAAGCTCAACACATTTAAACCTATTTGAGTCAGCAGTGAAGAAGTAAGTTGATTTGTTTCTCCACAGTGCCACCGGCATTGACTTTCATTGCTTTTCATCATCTTCTTCCATTTTGATGGGTATGAGATTCCCATTCATTCTGAAAACTGGCAGCCACTTCCCCAAACTGCTGAGAAACCAGGTCTCTCAGAAGCCCAAGAAGTGGCAGTGTGTTAGTTACCCTGCTGTGTCATGTTGGAAAAGGCTTTGATCAAAAGACCCCGTGGTTTTTCCATTGACTCTGTTTTGTTTAGTTAAGCTAAGGCATTATTCTTTTCCCTTTAAGCCCCGCAAGCCAACCAAACAGAAGACAGAATTCTGTTACTGAGCATTCATATTTATAGTATTAATATTCTAACAGCAAGCAATTTTTCTTTTAAAGTTAATATTTGAAAGTTTTACTATAGCCTTAGGTATGATATTATTTGGGAGTCCCTTTTTAAAAAGGAAACCTAACTAATTTTTATTATATAAATCAGTTGGAAAAACAGTATTTAATGTAGATAAATTGGCTTCTTCCTAGCAACTTCTTAGGACATATCTAGTAAGTAAAGTGTGATATACAATAGACCAACCCCTTTTTATTGACTTATTAAGCAGCAAAAGAAAAGGTAACCTACCCAAAGTCCCTTGTTTATTTTAGCAGAAAGAATACAGGATAAATGCTATTAATACCCCTTCTTTCTTGTGGCCCTGCTGACCAAACCCACAAATTTCCTCCTGATCTCTTGGATTTATTCTAGCATTTGTTTGTATCTGATCATGCCATTGGTATTCTGTGTGGAATGAGCCCCAGACAGCACTGGAATAATAAACAGTCAAACAGCTTATAATGCTAAAAAATGAATTTTAAAACCTATTGTTATACAAAGATAAAATATCACAAAATTAAAATGGATTTTGTAACTGCTGTAAATGAGTTTCTATCGCTACACAATGCTTGTGATTTTTTTTTCTTTTAAACAGAAGAGTCATCATTTTGGCTCCCCTTGTATGGCAACATGTGCTGCCGATTAGCTGCTCAGCCAGCTTGCATGGCTGAAGATGCATTCAAAGGATTTCTTAATCAGCAGGTTCGAATGCTTTTACATATCCTTTAGCAGTAGTGAATGTCTGTTTGAAGTACTAGAGAATATTACACCCAATTAAATCTGTATATACGGATGTTGTTTTCTGGCCTTCTTCCAATAGGGAAAAGTCTGTTGTGGAATATTAGAGTTTATGGGCTTATTAAGGTGTTATGTCTAAATTTGATCAATCATTAGACCAATGTTGTGTGCTTACATACTCATTATGTAAACCAGGAAGATCTTTGTTGCAATTGGGCTTACAAGGGGAAAGTCCAGCACAGGGTAGAAACTGAAGAGGTTTTTGCTGTAAGGCTCTTTGGCTAGGAATTGTAGCCCAGTCCAGAGCTTGGCCCTGAGGGGTCTTGGGAAGGTGCTCAGCTACCCTTGAACATCTGGGGGATGGGAAATCATCAGTATCAAGATGGTGCTCATCTCTGCTTCTGAGTACCATGATTGTAAAGGGTGTGTGTGTGTGTGTGTGTGTGTGTGTGTGTATCTAGGTGTTGTGGTCCATGAATTTAAAAAAAAATTTTTTTACAACAGTTTAGTGTAATTTGTCTCCTATGTCATCCTATATATTTTATTTTATGGATTTAAAAACATTATTCTGAGCAGAGGGCCTGAGACAAACAGTCAAGAACTACATGTCTGTGGGAAGAGGAAGAGAGGGTTTGGCCAGAGGGAAACCATTTGTTGCATAAGGAACTCTTCCCCATTTTCCCCTATTCCAGTTCTACCTGTGCTGGATGTTCAGTAGTAACAGAAGGCCCCTTCTTGTGAAGCCCTGATTTGTGGAAGGGGAAATGCTTGACACCTTTCACATAAAGCAGTTATTGGCAGAGATGAGATTTTGGCACTGTTGAGGCCTGTGGGCTTCCAAATCTGCCTCTACCACCTACCACTGATTTATTTATAACCATAAATAGTTATTTCCATCCAGTAAATAATTCATTATGGACTATAGTGAATCAATAGCTTTTTTCCGAGAGATTCCATTAATAGAAGAAAAGAAAATTTGCATTCTTACTGAGTAGTTGGCCTTTGCAGTGTTCCCAACAAAGTGTGGCAAAACAAGATTTTGAAAATCACCAAGTTATTTTTCTAATTTTGCCAGGTCATTTGAGAAATTGCCACTGTGTTCAGAACGCTAGTTTTTAATAGACTTTCATCATCTGGTGAAAGATCTTCTAGAACAATGTATTGATTATGATTTTTTGTGGGGAGTAGCTCTGTGGTATTTTTTATTTCTTTTTTAGTCTAGATTCTTTGTGAATTTGGGACTTTTAATTCTGTGAAGCTAACTTGCTTTTTGATCTTGGGAAATTGATTTACTTCACAGGGAATTAAATTAAAAGGGAAATCTTTTGTTGGTTTCAAATTGCAGAAACAGGGTAAACTTGGAGAATTTCAAAATCGGATTAAAATTAGAAAAACTGAGAAAGTTGCTAATTTGTGATTATTTCTTCCTCAGCTAACGGTTGAAGGCCTGGTTATCTGGAGAAGGTTCTACTCTGTGCTGAGAGCAGGCCAACTCTTCTGCTATTATAGCCCAGAAGAAATCGGAGCTAAAATAGAACCCACTTTGGTAGTGCCTTTTAACAAGGTAAAGTACATGCTCTTAGGCAAGTAAGGATGGAAAAAAAAGTCCTAAAAAAGACATGACTTTTGGTCACTTCTGGGTTAGCTGGTTCAGTTCTGCCCCTAGATGTAAAACTCTTGAGTTTGAGGCCCTCCTTACACATTTTATTGACTAAAATCTTGTCATAATTTAAAACAGTGAAGCCTGTTCCTTTCTCTTCTTTCTGTCTTGGAGCTAGTCTTCTTAGTGGGAAATCTTGCACACCCTTTATGGTCCATGCACTGCATCTGTGGGTTATCTCCAGTTTATCCTGAATGTGCCTTGTTTGTTCACAGTTGTTGACATGTTGTCCCCTCTGTTAAACTGTGAGCAATATTGTATGATGTTTGTGGGGTCTCCATCATTAACTGTTGTTCCCCTTGTTTCTCTGCTTTACCACTTTTCTGGGGATGAGGTAAAACTTGGGAGTTGTATTCATTTTTTATTTCTCTTATTCTTACTGATTTGGGAGCATTCTTTCATCTGGCTGTGAATACTTGATTCTTTTGAGACTTGTTTGTCTGTCTTCTATCAGCCCTCCTATCTACTGGCAAATAGCTTTTGGTCACATATTTCTTAGTTAACCTTATCAGGGATGTTTATCAGCTCCTTGAGGACAGGGAGTGTCTTTTGCCTCTTTTTCTGCCACCAGCCTGGGATACTGTGCTTGAGACCTAGTAGGCCTTTAATAATGTTTATTCATTGATTATGGATTTGATATAAGCCTCAACCTCTTCCCTTCTTAGCCTACTTATATTAGTTTTATTCCCACTTCTAACTAGCTTACCCTGTTATGTGATGTCTGATTTTTAAAATTTTTCCTCCTAAATTACAGACAGTTCTTTCTTTTTTTTGTATAAAGTACACAGAGATGAATATTTGAAGGGAAAGAAAGGAAATTATTTACTCTGAAGGAAGAGAGAGAAATAATTAGGGCCTATATCAGAATATGTCATCCTTCAACATCATCAACAGCATCCCCCTTTCTTCCAGATTTGTAACCTTACTCTCCCATGATTCCCTTCTCTCCCTTTATTATATCTTCTAAAGTCTTGTGTCTATCCTCACCTCTCAACTCATCAGCCCATCACCTACTGAGGCCATCTTTATTTCCCATCTGGATGATTGCATGGGCTTCCTGCTTGATCTGTCTTCCCCCAATCTCCCTCCTCATTCCAGGCACACTGCTACAATTGTCAGATGCTGTTCTTCAAGCCTAGATCTGGACATATCACTCCCCTGCCTGAGAAACTTCAGGAGCTGCTTCTAGATTAAATATAAACTATGTTTAAGGCATTTAAAGTCCTTCACAAAATGATTCTAGCTGATCTTTTTCCTAGCTGTGTATTGGTAAAATCAGCCTGTCTTTATAGTTGATTTTTGGTTTTATCTTGGATAGGGAACATCGTTTTAGAATGTCAGAATCTTTTTAGATCTTGGCTCTGGAGAAGGGTGTGAGCTCTACCTTACTTAAATGCAATTAACAGGTAGGCCAAGGCATCACCCTGTGGAGAAACAACAGATCTTGTTTCTGTCATCCATGGTGTAACTTTTCCTTCCTCGCGTATTTCAAAGACATTCCATGTGGGCCTTATGCTCAGCAGTGATAAAATGTGGAAAAAGCAAAAGTTGTATACCCAGTACTTGTGTAGATTCAGTTATGAAGGTCTCCTTAAGAAAATAAAGAACCACATACACAATTGAAAGCACATTTACTGCTCATGGCTGGGCCGTGCCAGTAGAATAAAAATGGAAATACTTCCAAAGTTGATTTACAACTTTAATACTATGGCAATCAAACTATCAAAGGGACACTTTATAAAACCCAATAAAAGAAAAATAATTTATTTAAAGGAACAAAAGATATAGACTGTAAAGAAAAATAATGAAAAATTAAGAATGAAGAAAATGACACTTCTATACCTTAAACTGTATTATAAAGCAGCAGGCATTGAGAGCATTTGTTATTTATTTAAACTACATGTGAATAAATCAATGATAGGGAGTAGACAAGGGAGAATTGGAAATAATGTAACACAATAAATCACTGAGTATATGATAAACCTGAAAAATTAATTACTTAGAAAAGAACTGCCTATTTGATAAGAACCAGTAGTTAACTGGGAAGAAATATGGCCAAAATCTTATACCATATTTAACAATGACTCAAAATGGATGTGTGACCTGAATATTAAAGACTGCCATAAAAAAATTAGAAGGAAAGCACATTACATATCTTTCAAAGTTATGGTTAAGAGATACATTCTTAACCAGGCCAGGCATGGAGCCAATTATGAAAGATAAAATAGATAATTTTGATGAGATTGAAAAGCTTCTGCACAAACAAAATAAGCACATCTAGGTGAAAAAGAGAATCAGTCAAATGAGGGAGAGAGTGTTTGCATTAGATTCTTAGATAAGGGTTTGTTGTCCAAGGATTTTGGACAACTAACAAAAAGCCATCCTTCAGCTTATAAATGGCACAAGGATGTGAATATGAACAGTTCTCAAAAGAAGCATTCAGCCACCCGAACAAAGCTCCAGATCACTAATTGTAAGAGAAATGCTAATCAAAACAGCCCTGGAGTTGCACCTCCCGGCCCTGCCATTTTGGGCAGGGTCAATTCTGGAGGGAATGTGGAAAGGCATCACACACTAATGCCTTGTAGAGCAGTGAATTAGTGCAGCATTCTGAAAGCAACTTGGAATTATACAAAGTAACTGAAATATTCATGGGCTTTAAAACCGAGATTTCAAGGCCCCATAATACACCGACATATTTATAGTATCGCTTTTGGTGGTATCAGAGAACTTGGCCCAGAGCAGATGATCATTAGGGAAAATGACCTATGAACTGCAGTGTGTGAATGTAAAGGAATATGCCTATAATATATACATACACACACACATATATGGATAGGTAGATAAAAATGTGTGTGAACAATATGAACTAACACAAAGCAAAACAACCACAGCAAAGTACCATCTACCCACAATGACTACAACCCAGTAAGTGGGTGTCGATAAACACTTATTAAGTGCCTACTGTGTTCTAAGCAGAAGTGATGTAGAACACGGCAAAAGACCATTCCTGCCCTCAGGGAGCTTGCAGTATAATGGGGAAGACAACATGAAAACAAATAGATACAAAACGAGCTATCTACAGGATAAACTGGGAGAGAAGGTGCTAGAATTTAAAGAACTGTAGAAAGCCAAGGAACAAGCCAGGCACCAAAGAAGAGGGCAAAGGCAGGGATCCATGGGTGTAGAACATGACATGTATTGTCAGATTTTTTTTTTCAATTTATTGATCTATTTTTCTGAAGGGGAAGATTCTCTTTTTTTAAAAAATTAATTATTCAGTGGGATGATTCTCTGGGAGAAATAAGGGGAAAAGAAACAGGAAGCTTAGGCAGTGTCAAAAACAAAGATATCAATAAATGGTTTTAAAAATTGAACTGCACGGGGATCATGTCCCTCCTTCGTCCCACTTGTGATTCCCCCAGTTGAGATGACTTTGAAAGTCACTGCTATCTGAGGTCTGTCCCCTTAATAATTTTCAAATTTACCTTATTATATAATCATCACCTTTCAGTGGCAGGGTATGTTCCCCCAGTGGCTGAGGGGAGCCTTCTTCCCACTCACTCTTCAGATATACCTTGTCTAACAGCATGCAGCCCTGTGACTCCCCTCTCTTTCTGTGGGCAAATCAGGCCCAATAGAATTATTGTCTTTTCAGGGACTTGGATCTGGTTTTTTAAAATGCTTCCCAGCATTCAAAAATTGAATTTGAGCATCTTATGGGAGTAATATCGCTTTATAGACCTTTAGCTATGAGCTTTATAAATGAATGGTAGATATAAAATAAATGTTAATGAGGAAACCCTCACAACATCTCAGTACAGTAGACACTCTATTGTCCTTTCCATGTATCAGCTGATCCTTCTGGTTTTTAGCATGAATGTCAGAATGAAGAGCATTTTACTGATTCTTCTCCATTTTATTACTGTTGGAAATAGAGATAACTTATACTCCGCATTACAGTTATGTGCGTTTCTTGTTTCATTGCTCAGGTTAAGAGCTGCAAATAAAAGTGTGTCGTTCCCACCCCCCACCCCCCCATCCCCCTCAAACGTCAAGGAAGATTCAAACTGTGGCTGGGTTTTCATCTTAGTCAGTATAGAGAGCCAACTTTAACATGTTACTCATGGAAACTCCTGCGTTCTTGATACAAATTTGAGTATTGAAATCAGTCCTGGGAACACCTTTCAGGCCCACACTGATCAGCAGTCAGACCTGTCCTTGTGTCCCGGCATCTGGGCCAGCCGAGCACCATGGGCTTTGAGGTGGATTGTTGGTCTTTTCTCTGAACTTTTAGGAAACCAGAATCCGCATGATGGACACAGATCCCAAGAAGAGAGCCAACCGCTTCTTCGTCATCAACCTCACGGCCGGGAAGGCGGTCACACAGACATTTGCTACTGATAGTCTGGGAGAGCTCCACAAGTGGATGGACGCTTTCAGGCAGCATATTTTTGACCTGAGTAAGTAGACGATTGGAGCTTCCTAGGGGGAATAGTTGTGTGTAATGGTGCTGCTACAGGGTGCCCTGGTCTACAGAGCATCAGGGTTGGAGGGGTCACTCACCGTATGACTCTGGGCAAGCCAGCCTCACTTTCTTCACCTGCAAAATGGGAATAGTAATGGTAGTGATAACAGCCACTAGCAAGATTATTGTGAGGATCAAACAAAATAACACTTGTTACAGTGTCTGGCTCATTGTGGGTACTTAACACATCGTTATTTGCTCCCTCTCCCTTTTAGAGGGGGAATAGCAGGGCACTTGTGGTTAAGTGACTTGCCCAACGTCACACAACTAGTAAGTCTTATGTCTGAGGCCAGATTTAGACTCGAGTCCTCCTGACTCCAGGGACAGTGCTCTGTTCACTGCAACACTTAGCCTGCCCCATCCCTCTCCTTTTTCTTAAGATTTACAGTGATTTCCTCAGAAATCTTGAGATCTTTATCTCTTTCAATCAGTCAACCCATGAACAAGTATTTGTCAGCTGCTGTGTATGTGCACTGTGCTAGGCACTGAGGGTACAAATGGGGAAAGGAGCACACATTCTCTCCAAGACATCTGCATCCGAATAATAAGGATGTGCAAACCTGTACCAAATACATGAGTGAATGTGCTGCAGAAGGGCTTCCTGGAGAAGATGGGGGTGAGCAGGGCTTAGAAGGAAGCACAGGTGTGGGAGTGAGAGGTGGAAACATGAGCGTGAGGAACAGTGAGAAGACCAGTTTGGATGCACCATGGAGAATGAACTTAAAGGGGCTCAGGATGGGAAGGACTGTGAAAGCTGAGAGTTAGAGACAGAGGGAGCTATTCAAGTGTATTGAGTGGGAGAGTGAATGGTAAAAGCCATGCTTTAGGAAGATGTTTGGAGGATGGATGGGAGAGGGAGAGACTTGAGAGAGGAAGAAAGATCAAAACACTGAGAGGAGATAAGAACCTGGGTCAGGGTGGTGATCATGGGAGGGGAGAGAAGGGTCATTTTCCAGAGATATCAGCGAGGTAGAAATGATAAGATTTGGTGATGGGTTTGATTATATGAGTGAGGAAGCTGGAGTGGCCAAGCATAATGCCAGCCTGAGTGATGCAAAGGATCATGATGCCTTCGCCAGCATATGGGGGAGATGATGAAAGAACGAGTTCTTCCATGGGCATGTCTGCGTTTGAGATGGCTCCAGGCATCCAGCTGGAAACAGGCAGACCTCAGGGGAGAGAGGAGAGCCGGTGTGGGCATCATCTGCATGGAGACCATGTGGTCTCCAGGAGAGTGGAGAGGGAGCGTAGATGGGGACCCAGCATGGTTTTAGGGTCCACCCAGAGTTAAAGCATGTTGTGTGGAGGATGGAGACTCCCATGGAGCAGTGAAACCAAGAGAGCAGTGTCACAATGTCGGGGAGCAGGGGCTGCTCCGTAGGGCCGCACACCTGAAGAAGGTGGAGGGGGATGTGGATGGAGAAAGGTCATTGGTAACTTCCAAGAGAACAGTTTGAGTTGAGGGATGATGTGGGAAGCCAGATTACAAGAGGTTCAGAAAGGAGTGAAAAGTGAAAGCCGTGGTGTAGACGGGTATTTCCAACATGTTGGCCATGATGAAGAGACACGGGGAGGTGGCTTGAGTCTCAAGGTTTTTCCACGAGGGGAGACTTGGGCATGTTTGTAGACCGCAGGGAAGGAATCAATAGAAAGAGAGAATTTGAAGACGAGAGAAAAGGAGACACAATGGGAACACTGACTGAGGGGATTGGATCAAGGGCCCATGGAGTGGGCTTTGGTGAGAAAGGGTCACTGTCCTGTGGCTCAGGATCCAAGGACGGTGTTGTAACAAGATGTCTAAGAGCCAGGATCCAAGAGCTGTGTTTCTAAGTTATTGTCAATCCTCTTACCTCCCTGCACTCTTTCCCCAGGTACTAAAGAGTTGCCAGCATGATAAGGTTGTGTGTGTGTGTGTAACATGTGTGTGTGTGTGTAACATGTGTGTATATGTGTGTGTACACACATATGTGTACACACATACATATAATTGTTGTTGTTAAGCTATGAGCTCACCTTCTTTTGAAAGGAAAGCAGTTCTTGTAGAAACTCTTTGGCCATAGCAATCCATGAAAGAAAGACAGATGAATACAAACAAGGCTGCTAGGTTACCCCTTTCTACTTGGGTAATGATGGCAACCAATAGCAGAAAAGGAAATAGAAGTTCTAATAATCTTAGGGTTTGAGACCAACATTAACTCTTAGTATTCCACATTGGGGACTCTACATTGACCGATGAATGGACATAGGACTGGAACAATTGAATCCCATCAGTCTGAACATTTATTAACGAAGAGAGAGTAGTTTAGTAGGAATGTTTCTCACAGGTCCTTCTTAGAATGACAGATAAAGAAGGTGTTGCAGCTGGTTTTACCATGTGTCTCAAGGCAATAAAATACTATTTCATGAGAGACAGCACTGTCTTATATTGTAGGGGATTGAATGAGCATTTTCCAGAAAAAAACATGAAGGTAAAGCCAACATCTGTTGTAGAGAAGGACACAGAAAAATCCTTCCAAGAATTTGATAAGACTTTCTAAATTAAATCAGCATCTACTTAATATCCAGAGACTGTAGTGCAAAGAAGGACATGGGGGGGGAGGACTATGAAAAATGCACTTGGAAATATAGCTCAGGAATAAACAACAAATGGGGTGGAAAGCTTGTAGACTATACCAAAGTTTTACATACATCCTGAATGTTTGTCAGGGAGAAAGCTGGGAGGAACTGTGTGTATCAGGCACCTAAAAAAATCATGAAAAACAATACTGACTATATTTCAACCCACTTTTAGCATTGTGCGGATTGTTTCTGAACCAGATGTCCTCAGTATTCTGAGTATCACTGTTAGAGCCCCCAAATGAGATCCATTATCCCTCAGGAAGGTTTCCTCTTACTATCCAGGCGGGAAAAATCAGGTGGATGAAAAATGCTTGTGGACAAGTAGTTGATTTCTCCCCCATTTCCCCTGAAAATGGGCTGATTCAAAATATGTTGTAATAGGAGGTAAAAGATATTTCAGCAGAGAGTGTTGAGGGAGGCCCATGACAAAGTCTGGCCTGTTTGGATACAGAGGAGAATCGAGGTGAAGTTGGGGGGATCAAGGCTGTTTGGCTGGAGTCCAGAGGAAGCGATGAGAATGGAGCACTGGGTAGCTTCAGACACAATACAGCCAGCTGTCCTCCTCAGGCCATTTTGGACCATGACCAGTGGCTATTCACAGAGGCTGAGGATTTTCTGTGTTGTCCTAGAGACAGTAAGAGTGCAGCTAGAGGGTGCTATAGTGCATAGAGCAGTGGTCCTGGAGTCAGGAAGATTTATCTTCCTGAGTTCAAATCCAGCCTCAGACACTTACTAGCTGTGTGACCTTGGGAAAGTCACTTTACCCTGTTTGCCTCAGTTTCCTCATCTGTAAAATGAGCTGGAGAGGAAAATGGCAAATTCCTCCAGGATCTTTACCAAGGAAACCCTGAGTGGGGTCACAAAGAGTAGGACGTGACCAAAACAACTGAACAACAGCAAAAGCAGCCATTGGGTGCAGGGGTGAGTCAGGCAGTGGCATCAGGGAGATTGTGTCCAGGATGGATGGAGCTCTTCCTTCCTAGCTGCCACCATTTTTCCTCCCCCCTGGCCCAGCATTGGTCCACCCATCGCCAGGTAAGTGATGGTCAAGGGAGGGTAACCAACTGTAGGGCTAAGGCCTTCTGTTCCTCTGCACAATGGAGCTACCTCTGTGTGAGCTCAGTTTAATATTTCTTAGGGGGAGGTTTGGTTTGATGTTAAGATGCTGCCATCCAAAACCACATGCACCAGTTTTCTTCCCTTGCCAGAAGATTGGTGTTCAGTTGTGAAGATTTGGCCAGTAAACATTTCACCTAAATCTATGCTTCTCTGCCTGGAATAGAACTTGCTTTTGTGAGGGGTACAGTGGGGAAGGTGGTTCCAATTTCCAACAAGATTAGTATCTTTTACAAAATTCAGCTAGCAGTTTAACAATGCAACTCCTTCAGCTAAACGCTGCCCTTCAGAATTTGTCGAGAAAGGCAGCAGAGACATCCTGCTTGGCTTGTCCACAATCTGTTTCATTATTTTCTCATTAGACTAGAGGTTGATTTGCTGGGGGCGGGGGAGGGGAGCAGCTAGCTTTTATGTCTTTATTTAAAAGAGGGGGAAAGTACCGGGCTTGAGATCCCTGGAGATTTAAACTTGGCTTAGAGCACTCTCGAAGGTTTATCCTCGGAATTTTATTCCTTTCATAAATTGCTGTCTTGCTTGTTTCCATATCTTTACCATATACCATACTTAACAGTCTGTAATAAAATACCCTGAAAGGTTTTTCTATTTTCCTTATTTACTTGAGGTGAATGGATTGAGAAGTTGTAACTGTATTAATTAACCTGCAAGTATTTTAGAGCAAAACTCAGAAAACTGTACAGATAAGTTGACTGAAAATGAGATGTCTTTAATTTCTTAAAGCCAGGAAAACCAGTCAGACTGGATCATGAGCATGGATATTGAGAACATAATAAAATGCAGGGAACCGTAGGCCATAATTCAGTCTTTAAAAGTTCTACACTTTTGTTCTACAGTCATTTTCCTGGTTGTGTAGAGGACATAAATATTGTGCCCGGGGACGACTGAATGTCTTTGTATGGGGTAATTAATAGCAGTTGCACTGATGGGCAGTGATGTTATCTGTACATAGTGGGTCCTCAGAAAGTTCTGTAATGAAGGAATGAACAGACGAATGAATGTATGTTGCTGGATCCCTGCCAAGGGAACTCAATCTGAGGGTTTGATTTTAAAATAAAAGTTTTGAAAGAACAGTTAATCTTTCCCAAGCTCTTTAAATTTAACTTTCTCCAAGATTAGACTTTTTGAGATTCCAATGCCTACTCATTTTAAAACGTCTCTCCTAAAACAAATTTGCTCAAGTTAGAAATAGATTGTGTGATATCTCTCCAATCTTTTATTAATAACTGGTTTCACTTCAAGAAAAGAGAATCATTTTCCAACATTATATGGCTGTCAAAAGAATGATAATCATCGTAGATAATAGGACAATTGTTTATTAAATAGGCAGTTCTTACTTCTTAGTTACATTTTCCCACATTAAAATCATGCCTCAAATCTACTGGATTGTTTTTTTTTTTTACACATTTTCAGGTAATTTCATCTCAGATAATTTTTACTTTTGATTTTGTCTTAGACACTGAGTGCTTTTATTCATTATGTAAATGAACATCTCCATATTTTAACCATGAGGGGGAAACACAAAATGGAGGTTACTATCCTTTTAGTAAACAAGTAAAACATTTACTATCCTTAGGTTGTAGCTTAATCTCTCCACAAGGGACTTTTCCTTAAAAAAAAATTCATTATTCTATTTTAAAAATATTGTCATTATATCAAGATTTGGGTTTTTAAAATAACAGTAAGGAAAGTTATGGGCTTCATATAGCAAGTTTATTTAAAGATGATACTTTTCAGGTTTACTCACAAATCAAATTAAATTTACTGGCATCTGTTAAAAATAAAATATATGGATTTGCATTTATATTTTAGTCTAGTCTGTCTTTTCTTTCTCAGGCCAATGGAAGCATTGTTGTGAAGAACTTATGAAAATTGAGATTATGTCACCACGGAAACCACCTTTGTTCTTGACAAAAGAGGCGACCTCAGTCTACCATGATATGAGTAAGTGGGATTTGTCTTTTCCAAGCTGCAGGGTAACAAAAACAACATTGTCTGTATTCAAACAGCTTGTTCTATTGACATTAAAATGCTGAATTTTTTAGGGGCCGTCAGAATGAATGAAAAAAGACTATGATTACATCCTAAGGAGTTCATGTTTAATATATGAATTAATACAAAATTAATGAATACACATTTTTCATAGCTTGCATGCTTAAGATCAAACACAATTTTAAGGCTTCAGTATGAATAAAGGTACAGGGGAAATAAACATTAACTGAGTAGCTGATGAAAATTTTGAAAATGAAAGCTTACAATATTCCAAATTATAGTCATGTACTGTAATTTTTTCTCTTTTATTAAATTCATTTTTAAGTGGTTTTGGAAAATGAATATTAATGAATGGAAAGCTTTCATCTTTGGCCAAAGAAAATTGCAATGTTTGGTACTTGGGAAAGTTTGAAACTTTCAGTCTCATTGATATTCCAATCGCCCATATTTTGAAGGGTATTTAAGATCTAAGCTTTGTGAGTTTGTAGCCATATTGTGAATAGACAGGAAATCACAACTACCTTCTGTTTTAATCTGTCCTCATCGTGGTATATCCAAACTCGCACACTCCTCAAGCCTGGCAAAATGCTTGAAAATAGTACGTTTTGTTTAAGAGTAAATATTATCTAGCTATTTATGCTCAAGATACTTTCCTTACAGAAGAAGGTACATAAATGTGAGTGGGGAGGCCTCACTCTGTGTCTCTGGTCTTTTCCCCTCTGGCAAAGTCGATTGCAGTCTTGAGGCCAAATGTTTATTCAGTCACAACAGTCTGAAATTTTGTAATGCCAACCACTGTGGAAATGGAAACATGACCCTGACTCAGAAGTGAGCTGAAGCTTTTCTACCTAGGGTTGTTCATACGTGTATATAAATCTATGAATTTGTATGTATATGTTACATATATACTCTATAGATATGCTCACTAAAATATAATATAAAAATATATTTCTATACACATGCACATATGTATTCATTATGTTTATGTGTAATATGTACGTATAACATGAAATAAATGTATATGTATTATATATGTATATATAATATAAACATTGTATAATACATGTATGTTGTAAATAATATGCATATATTGTTGGTATACACACGTGTATATGTGACAGAGACTTCCAGATTAGAGGAAACACTTCAGGAGCAGTATTAGTTTGGGGCATTATGTCCCATAGCAGTGCTCCATATCCATTAGTAGGAGCACTTTTGACCAGATGATTCCAGGAGAATTATATTGATTAAGAAACAGAATCATTACATTTTAGACTTTGAGCTGAAAAGGGACCAAACCAGCACTTTACAGATGAGGAAGCTAGGACTCAGAGATGTTTGTTAACAAATGGGAATTGTTTTATTTTTACTTTTTATTTCTTAAACTTCATTATCTTTTATCACAAACATCCTAAAATGATTTAATTTTGTCTAAGGTAATGATCTAAAGTCCTTCCTAGCTCTTAAAGTTAGGAAATAGTCAATCTCTAGTGAAAAATTATTGTAACTTTGGATTTTATCACCATTTTTCCCCCTTAAAATCATTATAGGCATTGATTCCCCCATGAAACCTGAGAGTTTAACTGATATAATAAAGAAGAAAATTGAAGATACTGATGGGCAGTTCCTCATTGGTGAAAAACAATCCTCGCCCCCATGGGGTGCACTCTTTGATGGGACTCATCAGATGGTCTTCCAGAAAAATCTTGAGTTGTCTCCAACAAATGAACTATTGAGCAATTATAATGGGAAGGGGAAAAAAAGACGGGCACCTCTTCCTCCTTCAGATAAGCCGCCATCTGACATGAAAGGACCGATAGAGGCAGACCAGTTGGACAAGGAGAACATCTGGAAAAATGAGAGCTTTGTGTCTCGGACAGCCTCTTTTTGATACATCAGTTACACAAACCTTTGGCTTCGCCTCATCTGCTCCTTCCCAGTGGAGATAATAGTTTAATTGGTGGTGAGATCTTGGCCTCTTCAGGTACAAAACGTAGAGGCCAAGCCAGTGCCAGCTCCAGGACAGAAATCCGTCAAAAACGTTCTTGACCGAAGATCTTGGTTATGATCCCAAATATAACCTTGATGAGCACGTGGCTTAACAAGAGCCAGTGTTGGTTGCTTATTTTCTGTTGAGGTTTGTTGTTCAGAGGCTTTGAGATGTGTTGCTGCTTAATGACTATGGTAGCTGTTCATATTGTGATGAATGGTGATTTGTATCAATGTTTTATAATATTACTTAGGGGACAAAGCAGGTTTTTTTTCGGGGGGGGATATATTTATTTTCTATGCCTAATTGTCTCCATGTTGTTTCCACCACAGAATGAATGAGTCAGATTCTAAATGTAGTCTTAGAGTCTGGAAGAGTTAACTTGCACCCACCTCAATACCAGGGTGTCAACTTTGCCCCCAGGGAGAACAGAGCTGAGAAATGGAGGGCTGTTGGGGAGAGAACCTCTAGTTATGTTATTAAATATGTGTCATACATTCATCCTGTGAATTTTAATGGGAATCAGTTTGTTTTCATTCATATTTCAAAAGTTTTATTCAAACCACAAATTGCCGAATCCACCCAAGAAAGTTTCTTTAATATTCTGGAATTCTCATCTGACATTTCACTGGCTCCAATTCAGTGTTAGTCACCAGTTTATAGACCTGACCTTTTAAATTCTTGGGATAAATTCTGGAATCATATTGAATTCTTCATCTTTAAAAGGAATTTTTAATGCACTATTTAAAATTGTTTCCTTGATGAACCCCCTAGCTGTGTTTTACCATTAATCCTTGAAAGTCAAATATATCCAATTTTGGCCTTCAGGAGTTACACATGACTTCATGTTCTATGCATTATTGAACAAGAAATTCACTTTTCTCTATCCAGTGCTAATTTCCTATTGTGTAACATTGGATTTTCAAACTTTGGTTTGTAATTGAGTGCTTGGCCAACATTTTAACATTTAATTAGCAGTTGTGTTCAAAGGAGATGGCAGATTAGGAATTCTCTGAAAAGTTGACTATGGTATTAATTTTCCATATTTAACACAGATAAATAGTATTTGTATTAAACCTGATCTTCCTTTCTTAGTTAAAGGTTTATAATGTGTTGTCTCTGTTATCTACCTAAAGTCAGATTCTTATTATGGTGACATAATTTCCATAGGTGGTAATTTCCATAGCAACTAATCATGGTGACAGAAATGGGATTATGAATTCAAGGAGAGGAATAAACAGCAGGAACAGATGAACACCTTAAAGGAACAAAAAGCCCTTTTCTTGCTATAACGTTCCTTGTAAGCAAGAACAGAGGGTTGTTTCTTAAAAAATCTAATCCAAATTTCCAAACAAAGCATTTTCCATAAGGTGTCAGTAGCAACACTAACCATCTCAAATCTTACTGAATTCTAAATGTTATTGGAAGAAGGAAATAAAAATACAAGGATTAAATTACTGCCCTGTTCTCTAATCTCTGGGGATCTTTTTAAAGCTATTAAAAGCTCCAAATCTTGGATCAGGCCTGCATTATTACAATGCAAAAATAAGTGCTTGGCCAAAAGGGCTTCTGTTAATTTAATTGGAGCCTTTATTTTTTTTTCCTGATAATATCTGTTGCCATATATGTTATTTTTATGTGTAGAATATCAATGTGTGGTTTTATATGTGTGTGTGTGTGTGTGTGTGTGTGTGTGTGTGTGTGTGTGTGTGTGTGTGTATCTGTGTAAAAGTGGGCTTGTAGAATGATGCCACTTTGTCTGGGATTGGGACTTGTATGCACTTTTTTGTGTGTGGCCAAGATCTCTAGGGAAAATGAAGGAGAATTTCCCAACCACTGGAGGAAAAAGGAGACGGTCTTCGGTGAGAAGGCAACCCTGAACACTTGGCTAGTGTGGTTTATGCAAGATTCTGCCCATGAAATCCTAGAAATAAAACTAACTTCTTTCTCCCGTCAAAGAAGTTTATATTAATTACAATTTTGATTGCCCTTTGAACAAATGACATTGAAAGTCTAAAAGGAAAATACCAGCATTAAAATGTAAAATAATTCTTTAAAAAAAATAAGGCTGTTTTAGGTAGTATTTTGTGTCATCTGTTTCTACTTAATCGTATATCTAGACTATGCCAGAGGCAGAATGGCTTGTGTCACTGGGATTGGCCATTCTCTCTTTCCTAGTTGGAACCACTAACCTCTCTTGAAACTTTTGAATTCCGTCCTTCTCATTTCTCATGTAAATTGCAGCAGGGAGGGATTTTAGTTTGATGTGAGTTAAAAGTTCCTGACTACAAAAGTAATTTATACACCAGTCGTACCTTTCCTCAGTGAGCAAATTTGAAGGTCTCAAAGATAGATGTTGCCATTGTATCTATGCCATTGGAAATGGATTTACTGAAGCCTTTTACAATCCTCCTGATGACCTCTTACTGATGGGCTGAGACCAAGAATAAGAGATTCTCTTTATTTTAAAATTTTCACTTTATGCTTTCAGTTAACATCTTTTCTCCCCCTCTCACTATCCCCTCCCATGAAAGGAAGGAAAGAAGGAAGACCTTTTAACAGATATGCACAGTCAAGCAAAAGCATGCCCTGCATTGGCCAATCTAACTCTACATCTTGAATCATAACTTCTATTGTAAATAAAGCAAATAATTATAATTCTCATTTGTATAGCACTTGAAGGTCTGCAAAGTGATTATATATAGGTAGATTATGTGATAGATTCTAAATAGGTAGAGGCTGATTGATTATAAATAACAAAGGAAAATTTATATTGATGGTAATTTAATAAAAATGTGTATGAATTGAGTGACCATTAAGCAGAATACCCAACATCTGATTCAGTAAGGACTTAATCTAGAGTAATCTGATCCTACTTGTGAGCCCCAAGTAAATTGTTTGCCCTTTTGAGTTTCACTGACTCTGAGGTATCTCTGGTACCATTTGTGCACTGAAGGAAATAACTCATTATTTTTACCATAATGTCTGGAAAGAGTTAAATTGCCTCAACTCCCCCCCACCCCCACCCCCAAAGTAAGCAGTTTCCGCTCTTGCTATTGGTGAGATCTGAGCCCTGTTTGCTTGTGGTTTATTAGATTAAGTAGTACGAGAGCATGGAATGTAGTCAAAAGTATTTTAAGTTGTACATTTTTCCATGATGCTCTGGTGTAGACAACTACAGAATTACCATTAGGCTATCTATATTAGCTCTTAAAAAAATCTAGGATAAATTAATGAGACTTCTTTCCAAAGCTATTGTAATAGAACAGGGACTTTACTGGCTCATAGCTATACCATGGCCTAATAAATGTCATCACTCTAGATGATAAAGTGAAAATGTAACTCCATAAAGTAATATGCTTCTTTAGAAACAACTTCTAGGAAATATTCCTGTAAAAGGATTGTATGTAATAGTCATATTATACAAATGTTAGAAAAACATATAAAATACGGGAATGTACTACATTAGTGACTCCCAAAAATCTTCCTGTTTTGAGAATTGCTTATTTCTCAATTGGTAGGTACTGGTCAATCAACTAAACCATTCCCTAATCCAAAGCAAGTTTTCTAATTTAATTCTAAATTTCTTTATCCCCACAAATATACGGTCATCATTAGGAGATACTAGAAAGATTGTTATTTTTTCCTGCAGAGAAAAACACATTGAATTGATATTTTCTGGAATAGGATTTCTGTCTCCCCTTTGCCTCTCATATACACACCCTATGGAAGACGTCCTTGTCATACAAAAAGACTTCCATTCTTCTTTTCTCCCTTGAAGAAATTGTTGGAAAGTATTGAGTTAAACCCATGATAAAGTTCATCAAAAACCTGTTCGTTTTATCTCATTTCCAATAAAGGGTGGCAGTTTATGATATAGAGTAATGTATGCTGAGTTGTAAAAAAAAAAAAAATGCTTACTTAGCCTTACTGAATGGGCTGTCTTTTCACATTCCTTGTGTGCCCTTTTAAATTGTTTCTTTGTGTAGTCAGATAATAAACTTGAAACAAAGCCTTTTTTGACTCAAAACTTCAGCCCAGTCTTGGTAATGATAGTCTAATTGGTGAAACTCAATAGAGCTAATAGATGGACGGCAATTCTGTGATGATATTCTGATGTTTCAGATGACTCTGGAAACAAATTTGCATTTTTTTGCCCTGCTATGTGAATTCTCTCTAATAGCATTAATGTATTTTTAAGCAGTGACAGTCACAGTGTGGTTAAATACAAAAATAATAGAATCACAGAGTGGGAATGCAGATGTAAATCTAGAAGGCACTTGGTTAGCATATAATTTACACCTCCTAAGGTAAACAGCTTTTCAGAAAACAGCAGACATACTAATTCTCTGGTGAATTTTGCGAAATCCATTTTAACTTTCTCTGGTACCCCCTGACCTATGAGAGCGCCTTTTTAAGTGGATTCAAATGTATGTGGAAAGTTAAATCCATTTATAAATGCCTTATCTTTGCCCTTTAGGGTTCTATTAAATGTATTTTACCTGGTACTATTAAAAATGGAAATTGTGATGATTTAGAGACAACCCATGTAAGGTCAGTTAGACATGTTTGTATTGTATAAGCAGTCAAGTATTTCTTCAGGCATGGATTCAAGCACCTCAGCCACCTGCTGAGAAGTTAATTAGTTCAGCCCCAAATGGAATTATAGGGCAGTGTGGTACAATTTATGTGAAATGCCATTTTAAAAAGCAATCACCTGTAATGTGGGGTGAAGAGAGGAGAGGTAGTGGAGATAGAATCCTTTACTCTGAACTGGCAGAGAAATGCCATTGCTCCAAGAATTTTTTTTTCAATATGGTAGGAATTTAGCAAAACACAAATTGTGTTTTTAAGAGTGAAATATTAAAACACTAATTAAACTTTAACTGATGACAGTTTAATTTCCTGGTACGTCTTAAATGTTCCATTAGTCTTAAACTGTAATGTAGATGGCGATGTCTTTTTACATTTACATTTCAAAGGGATTGCTGTAGTTAAATGTTTACATATTTACTTTTAATTACTTTATGGGTACCAATCATAGGCAAAGGTTTGTTCTGGATGGTCTAACTTTGCAGTTAATGCTTTTTAGCCTTAACAACTTAGGAAGTACCACTTTGGTTTTGATTTAAAAAAAATAAAAATTATTTTTGTCTGACATGAAATTGTTTAAAGAATGTTATTTTTGCTGAGAAATATGTATAGTTTGTATTCTGTATGTTTTTCCCCCTTAAAATCTGGGTTAAAACTGAATTTCTGGATTAAAGGGATCTATTATACCAAGGACTTACATTTTCTTAGACAAGTAGAAGCCATACGTTCATGGCAACTAAAAATTCAAAGAACCAATTCATGAGTACATTTTTTTTTTGCCTCTTCCTCAAAGAATTTTTTTTCTGGGTTAATACTGACAATAATAAACAGTATGGTGACCTGAGTTAAGTCAGATGGATAGACATGCCAGGCGCTCATGTTAATTGTAAAACTGATGTCCTCATAGCCTTATCTAATGCAGCTTAACATTTGTCAGATGCAGAATTGGATGTATTTAGCATCCTATGCTCTTTGTATGTAACCTTTTCTTGACCATTAGACTTCCCTCTTTTCATAGTCCATACTATCAACAATCCATGAAATGGAAACTCTAAGCTTACTCATAGTTTAGTGATGTGGAATTTCCCCAATGTCTCAGTAACTGATAGTAAATTAGGCACTCGAGAGAAACTGTCTCTCCTTGCCACTAAGAGACCACTTATTTTAATGCCACCTCCCTCAGCACCTAATTTATTCCCAGGGAACAACTTAAGAGATGGGGGTGGGAAGAGAAAAGAGCAATGAAGTTGTCACTCAGTTACTACGTTAGGTCTCCACTTGATTTTCCAAACCTAGAGCATTACCCATGCCAAAAACCTCTCGCTTCTTGTGGGAACGAGTTGCTTACTAACTGAAGGAAGGAGGGACTACCATGAAGACAGACTGGCTCATCACCTGCCATGTTTTAGGCAGGCACTGTGCTAGAGATACACGTACAGAAAATGAAGGGACCCCACCTCTCATTGAGCTTACATTCTAATGAAGGAGACAAACACATAAAATATGTAGCATCAATGTAAAATTAATAAAAACATTTACAAAGTAGTTGGTGGGGTCAGGAAAGGCTTCATGTAGGAGGAAGTACTGAGGCTGCAGCTTAAAGGAAGTGAAGACAAATCATTACGTTGGGTGAATTTTCATATCTTAAAAATAAGGGTATTTTTGAGAAGTACAAACCAAATATTGCCAATTTAATACTGCATAAAATGCACTTGCAGAATAGTTATAAAGGCTGTGTGGTCATATGTGCATGTTCTCTTTATCATGGAAATTCATTACTGGCTCCATATATCACTGAGTGTTTTCAATCAAAATATGTTCCATATGTTTCTTCATGTAATCTTAACAAAGGGAAAAATAGACCCTACTAAATTACAAAGGATCCAGTGGGCAACAGGGAGATCCATTATGGTTTTAAGCAGACTCTGATATGTTATCAACACTACCTTGTGAATTAGATGGGGTAGAAAAGATGCTGAGTGAAGTGGGGCCTCTAAGTGTGCTATGGTTAGTGAGAGAAGCCAGGAATGACCAAGGGTGGAAGAAGAGTTGGAGATGAGAATAAGGACAGAAAGGTTCATCAGGTGCTAAATTTATCCATATAATTGTCTCTCCTAAGGGGCAGCCGGATTAAGTGGAAGGTGAACCTGAGAATCAAGAAGAATCTGCCATATGCTGGCCTCGCGCCCGGGGAGTCACAGATGGCATGCTCTCCATTTCCAGGCAGACTGGGCTATTAGCTATTAATTCCATCTAGTCCCCACTCTTTCCAGTCTTGGCACTGTTGGTTTCAGCCATCCCCATCATGAACACTGTACATCTTCAACAATTAAAAGCCTTCCTTCTTTGCAAAATGCCTCCTTTCCAGAAGGCAATACACATCTCTTATGCCCCAAACTTAAACTGGTCTTTCCTTCCTCCCATATCTTCTGTCTGAATTTTTCCTTGTTTACCAGATTCTACCAAGATATCTTAGTATATATGGCTTCTTCCTCCATTAAGATTTAAGCTTCATGGGGTGGCTAGGTGGTGCAGTGAGTAGAGCGTCGGCCCTGGAGTCAGAAGAACCTAAGTTCACATCCGGCCTCAGACACTTAACACACACAAACAAAAAAAACAACCTAGCCATGTGACCTTGGGCAAGTTACTTAACCCCAATTGCCCTCCAAAAGGCAAAAAAAAAAAAAAAGATTTAAGCTTCATAAAGTCAAGGACTGTCTAAATGTCCATGTTTATAACTACTCTAGTAAAAGGCCTCAAGGCCTAGTCACACAAGGATGGATAGAGGGTTGGCTTTAAAGGGTCAAGAAGTTGTATTCAGATTCTGCTTCGGACACTTAATAGTTCTGACCCAATCATTTAACTGTCCAGTGCCTTTCACCACCCTCTTAAGACTAGTTGTTGAGTAGATGCTGACCGGCACTCATGGAGAGACTTTCCACACCATTATACCAGTATATCCCTACACCAAGAAAATCATGGGTCCAGTTTAGAAGAAAAAACAAAACAAAACATGTTTATTTATCGACCATATATCTCTCAATAAAATGTACGTGCCATAAGGACAGGTCTTTCATCTTGAAACCTAATTAGACAGTTAACACACTTTGCTTGTATTGAATAAAGGATTATTAAATTAGAGATGTTCAGAGATGATGTTGGAAAGACTGGGTGCCATACTTTGCCACAAAGCATCTTGAGAGCCATCGACCAGCTGAATACTGCTTATGTTTGTCATAAATTTGTGATTCTTTGGAACACTAGAGTCTCCAAAGAAAGGAAGCTGATCATCCAAAGGGCAGTGGAAAAGAAGCACACTGTGGGTGTGAATTGGCTATAATCCATGCTAAATAAGGAATTAATATAGAAACAGTGGAAAGGATATTGTCAACAAATATGAGGAGTAAAAAATTAAAAGATTGGTCATGGAGGAAGAGGAAGGACTAACCAATGGACAGCTTGCAAACTCCATTGATATTTTCATGATGTCACAAAAATATAAGGAAGGTCTCTAGAGGGGTGAATTTATAGAAAACACAGGAAGAAGACAGGCAAGGACAATTTGTGATGAACATTGTTTGAGCAAGTATTCTTCATTTGTGTCTGATTCTTTACAACCCCATTTGGGGTTTTCTTGGCAAAGACACTGGAGTTATTTGCCATTTCCTCTTCCAACTCAATTGGCAGATGAGGACATTGAGGCAAATAAGATTAAGTGATTTGTCCAAAGTCACACAGCTAGTAAGTGAGTCCAGATTTGGACTCATGAAAATGAGTCTTCCTGACTCTATGCACTCTGGCGCCACCTTGATGCCCCTTGAGTGAGTGCCTATATTGAGATAACATCAATTGGGATATTTCTTGAGTGAGAGGTTTGTTCTTCCATAAAAATTATAGATTTAACCCACACAAATCATCGGCATTTCTATATGTGACTAACAAAATCCAACAGCAAGAGATAGAGAAATTCCATTTAAAGTTACTGAAGGCACTGTAAAATATTTGGGAGTCTACCTGCCAAAAGAAGCCCAGGAACAATATGAACACAATTACAAAACACTATTCACACAAATGAAGTCAGATATAAATAATTGGAAAAGCATCAGTTGTTCATAGGTAGGTCAAACTAATATGACAAAAATGAAGACTTTACCTATTTAGTGCCATACCAATCAAACTACCAAAAATTATTTTATAAAGCTAGAAAAAATTCATCCAGAAGAACAAAAGGTCGAGAATATCAAGGGAGTTAATGAAAAGAAATACTAGGGAAGGTGACCTAGCCATACCAAATCTTAAATCGTATCATAAAGCAGCAATCATCAAAACTATTTGGTACAGGCTAAGAAATAGAGGGGTAACATCAGTGGAATAGGTTAGGTACACAAGACACAGTCAATGACTAGCAATCTCCTGTTTGATAAACCCAAAGACCCCGGTTTCTGGGGTAAGAACTTGCTATTTGACAAAAACTGCTAGGAAAACTGGCAAACAGTATGGTAGAAACTGGGTAAAGACCAACATCTGACACCATATACCAAAATAATGTCCAAATGGATATAAAGACTGATACTATAAACAAATTACATGAGC
Source organism: Gymnobelideus leadbeateri (assembly GCA_011680675.1). Taxonomy (NCBI): domain Eukaryota; kingdom Metazoa; phylum Chordata; class Mammalia; order Diprotodontia; family Petauridae; genus Gymnobelideus; species Gymnobelideus leadbeateri. The sequence goes on along the minus strand of WOXC01000183.1, from coordinate 899,749 downwards.
AAGGAATTATGAATTATGAAGAATGGAGAAATTTGTGACCAAACAAGACAGAACATTATGAAATGCAAAATAGATCATTTTGACTACATTACATTGAAAAGTTTTTGCACAATCAAAGGCAATGCAAGCAAGATAAAGAGGGAAGCAGAAAGCTGGGAAAGAATTTTTACAACCAGTGTCTTTGGTAAAGGCCTCATTTCTAAAATATATAGAGAACTCAAGTCAAATTTATAACAATACAAGTCATTCCCCAATTGAAAATGGTCAAGGGATATGAACAGGCAGTTTTCTTTATATATATGTGTGTATATATATATGTATATATATGTATATATATATATGTATATGTATGTGTGTATACATATATATATATATATATATATATGTATGTATTTGAAACATTTAATTTTAAAACTTCGAATCCCAGATCCATTCCCTTCATCCCTTGTCACCCACTCCTGCTGGGAAGATAAGCAATTCAGTATATGTTGTACATGTATAGCTATGCAAAACATTACCATAGTAGATATATTGTAAAAGACTGACTATATTTCCATCCCACCCCCCACCTGGTCCATTCCCTACTTTGATCCTGTCCCTCTTCAGAAGTGGGTGCCTCCAACCTCCCCTCCCCCCAGCATGCCCTTCCTTTCATCCTCCCCCCTCTCACCCCCTCCCCCCCACTCTCCTGGAGGGTGAGATATTCCATTTAGTATGTATGTCATTCCCTGAGTCAAATTCAATGAGAATATGATTTTGCCTTTTTGCCTTCCTGTTCTTCCCCTCCCCTGCAACTACTTCCCCTTGGCTCTTCTGCATGAGATAGTTTACCCCCGTCCCCGTCTCTCCCCATCTCTTGCCACATTCCTCTCTCACCTCTTAATTCACCCCTTGAGCATCATCGCTTCCCACCAAATTCGACCTGTGCCCTCTATCCATGTATACCTGTAAACATATATACACACATTCACATATGTATTCATATGCTCGTATACCCTTCTTTAATTATTTTCATACTGAGAAAGGTTTCATCAGTCACAGTTATTGTTTTTCCATGCAGGAATGTAAATAGTTCAACTTTGATAAGTTCTTTTTGATTTCTTTTCCCTGTTTACCTTCTCAAGTATCTCTTGCTTCTTGTGTCTGAATGTCAAATTTTCTATTCAACTCTGGTTTTTTCCTCAAGAATGCTTTAAAGTCCTCTATTTCACTGAATGACCATATTTTCCCCAGAAACAAAATACTCAGTTTTGCTGGGTAGGTGACCTTTGGCTTCAATCCCAGCTCTTTTGCCCTCTGGAATATCATATTCCATGCCCTTCGATCCCTCAGTGTAGAAGCTGCCAGGTCCTGGGCTATTCTGATTGTGTTTCCACAATATTGAAATTGTTTCTTCCTGGCTGCTTGTAGTATTTTATCCTTGATCTGGGAATTCTGGAACCTGGCTATAATATTCCTGGGAGTTTTCTTTTGGGGATCTTTTTCAGGAGGTGATCAGTGGATTCTTTCAACCTCTATTTTGCCCTCTTGGTCTAAAACATCGGGGCAATTTTCCTTGAGAATTTCTTGAAGGATGCTTTCTAGGTTCTTTCTTTGATCATGGCTTTCAGGTAGTCCAATAATTTTTAAATTATCTCTCCTGGATCTATTTTCCAGATCAGTGGTTTTTCCCATGATATATTTCACATTGCCTTCTATTCTTTCAATTGCTTGGATCTGTTTAACAGCATCTTGATTTCTTATAAAGTCACTAGCTTCCATTTGCTCCAGTCTAACTCTGAAGGAATGAATCTCCTCAGTGAGCTTTTGAGATTCATTTTCCATCTGGCAAATTTGGCCTTTTAAGGCATTTTTCTCCTCATTGCCCTTTTGAGCCTCCTTTGCCATTTGAGTTAGTCTATTTTTTAAGGTGTTATTTTCCTCAGTCAGGCTGTTGACCCTCATTTCATACTTTTCCTGCATCCTTCTCATTTCTCTTCCCAAATTGTCCTCCACTTCTCTTATTTGGTTTTTAAAATCCTTCTTAAGGTCCTCTATGGCCTGTAACCCACTCATATTTTCATTTGGGGCTTTTGGTGCATGATTTCTGACCTCACAGTCCTCCTGTTTCATGCTTTGATCCTCTTTGCCCCCAAAATAGGAGTCTAATGTTGCATTTTCTGTTTATTTTGTTTCCTTTGCATAGGCATATTGCCACTTAATTACTTGACTTTTGGGCTTGTTGCCACAGCAGGACTCTGCCACCAGCCAGGGGAGCTTCCGGCCCGAACATTGGGGTCTTCTCAACTGCTGGAGGTATTAGTTGGGTGGTCTTTGTGAAGCCTCCACATGCTCTGGCAAGCTGGATACCCACCCCAAGACCTCCACCCCAGACCACAATCCAGATCCAGGGAGGTTAAAGCAAGAGTGATTAACCCCCAAGACTGATCGCTGGAACCCCTACAGTTTGCAGGCCAGGAGCTGAAGCTGTCACTGAAGCTGCAAAATGGCAGCTGTGCCATGTCTCCTCAGAGGCTTCTAGTCCTCAGGGGAAGAAGCTGACGCGCTCCCAAATACTGGTCCCAAAGTCCATAGGGCACTAACCTCTCACTTTGTGTCGGAAATTCTGGAAAAGCCACAGCTGCTGGTGTTCTGGGGTCCCTCCAGCCGGCTGCTGGCCCGGCTGCCCTGGGGCTAAAACCTCGGACTCATGGGGGGTCTGGGCTTGGCTCCCAGAGCACTGTGCTGGCTGCTCCCTGCAGGGCTGCTGGGCTGTCCTCAGCAGGAGGGTAGCTTCTCTGTGTTGTTCTGTGGGTGCTGGAGCTCCAGAAGTTGTTCAGAGTCCCCTTTTACATGATTCTGAAGTGGTGTGGGCTGGAATGCTGGGGAAGTGTTGTTTCTACTCCAACATCTTGGCTCCACCCCTGAACAGGCTGTTTTCAGAGGAAGAAATTAAAGCTAGAGTCATGGAAAAAAATGTTCTAAATCACTATTGATTGGGGGGTGGCTAGGTGAATAGAGCACTGGCCCTGGAGTCAGGAGGACCTGAGTTCAAATCCAGCCTCAGACACTTAACACACACACACACACACACACACACACACACACACACACACATACCAACTAGCCGTGTGACCTTGGGCAAGTCACAACCCCAATTGCCCTCCAAAAAATAAGCAAAAATGACTAAATAAACAAAACACTATTAATTAGAGAAACTCTGAGATACTACCATATCACACCTCTCAGATTGGGTAACATGACAAAACAGGAGAATGATAAATGTTGGAGAAGATGGGGGAAAGTCGGAACACTAATGCATTGTTGGTGGAGCTATGAACTGATCCAACCATTCTGGAGAGCGATTTGGAACTGTGCCCAAAGGGCTATGAAAATGTGGATACCCTTTGACCCAGAAATGCCACTTCTAGGGCCAAAGAGATCATAAGAATGGGAAAAGGACCCACATGTACAAAGATATTTATAGCAGCTTTTTTTGTGGTGACCAATAACTGGAAATTGAGGAGATACCCATCAATTGGGCAATGACTGAACAAATTGTGGTATATGAATGTAAGGGAATCCTATTGTGCTATAAGAAATAATGAACAGACTTCAGACAGTCTTGGAAAGACTTACCTGAACTGATACTGAGTGAGGGGAGCAGAACCAGGAGAACATTCTACACAGTAACAGACACAGTGTGCAGTGACTGACTTTGATAGACTTAGTCCTTCTCAACAATGCAAGGACCTAAAACAATTCCAAAGGATTCATGATAGAAAATGCCATCCACATCCAGAGAAAGAACTATGGAGTCTGAATACAGAGTGAAGCAGACTATTTTTTTTTGTTTTGTTTTTAAAATTCTTGTGGTTCCTCCCATTCATACTCATTCTTCTATATAATATGACTAATGGGAAAATATGTTTAGTAGGAATGTATATGTAGAGCCTATATCAGACTGCATGCTGTCTTGGGGAAGGGGGCTGGAAGGAGGAGAAAATTTTAAACTTATAGAAGTGAATGTTGAAAACTAAAAATAAATAAATAAACTAAAAAAAAAACCCCACCATGGATTTAGATCTCTAGCACAACACTTTCATTTTCCTAATAAGGAAACTTATTAAATTTAAAAAATAAAACAAGACCCTCTTCTTGCTTCCTAGGAGCTGTCTTTTTTGGAGGGGAGAAGGCAGAGCAATTGGTTAAGTGAATTGCCCAAGGTCACATGGCTAGTATGTGTTAAGTGAGGTTGGATTTGAACTCAGATCCTCCTGACTCCAGGGCTTGTGCTCTATTTACTGAACCACCTAGCCACCCCTTGTGTCTTCTTCTGAAAGTCAGTTCATAACTATAAATTTATGACTCTCAATCAGGTCAGTCAGCAAGCACTGACTGTGCCCTGTGTGCCAGGTACTATGCTAAACTCTGAAGATGCAAAGAAAGTGCAGGCAGGCTTTGCCCAGAGAACTTTTCTGGACCACTGAGGAGAGAATTTTGCCTCTCACTGATGTTTTTTTCTCCCAGTATTCAAAACCTGCCATGGGTGAGCTCCTGTGTGTTGGTCCTAGAAGGGCAAGGCAACATTTTGCTTGTATAATTTTCTTAGCCTTGTGGCCCTCTACAAATCAAGATACCATTTATTTAATGACCATAAAGCAAGGCAGCCTCCATTAAAGTCTTCCCAATGCTTCTTTATGGTGTTTAATTGACCAGGAGTTCTTGAACCTATGCCAGCAGAATATAAGCTCTGCCTTATATTTTTATTTTCTCAGCAAAAATACTGGAACAGTTTGCCATATTCTTCTCCAACTCATTTTACAGATGTGGAAACTGAGGCAAACAAGGTTAAGTGACTTACCTGGGGTCACACACAGGAAGTGTCTGAGGCCAGATTTGAACTTTGGAGGATAAAACTTCCTGACTGTAGGCCCTGCACCACCTTGCTGCCCCAGTGTCAGGTCCTACCAAACTGGAAGGGCCTCAGATATGAGCCTGGGAATGGACTATATTTCTGTTGTCCAAGGACCAGCTTAATTAAATGCCACATGGTGGGGAAAATGTTAGGACCTAGAGTCAGGAGAAGAGTTCAGATCCCATATCTGTCACTTCCTTTTATTTCCACCTTACCTAGCCTTAATCACTGAATGGGTGTTGCCTCAGATAAACTGAGACATGGTAAAAATCTTAGCTTAAAAAGACCAAGGTCTCCCATTGTATTTGGGGCCATCTCCAGTCATCTTGATCTATATCCAGCCACTGGACCAGATGGCTCCAGAGGAGAAAATGAGGCTGGTGACTTTGCTCAGCCCTGCCTCACTTAAACCCAATCCACTTGCAATTCAAGACATCACCTTCCTGATGTCACAGTCCTTTTCAAGAAGGAAAGTCAAAGAACAAGAACAGCAGCTGTAGAAAGGTCAGAGGAGTATAGATTTAGAGACAGATCTTGACAATCCTCTAGCTCATGCTCACTTTACAAGTGAGGAAACTGAGGCCTAGATGGTTCAGGGACTTAGCCAACTGCCACACAGGTAGGAAGAGGCAGAGCCAAGATTCCAGTGCAGGTCCTCTGCTGCTAAATCCAATGCTCTTTCTCCTTGCATTGCAGGACCAGGAGCCATTTGGGGTCTCCATTTTCACACCTACAAAACGGGTGTGATATCTAGATCACCTTTCCCAGTTTTGCTGTGGAAATCTAATGGTACAATGTGTGTCAAGCCCTCTGCAAGCCCATGAGCTGCTGTGTGAGTCAGCCATTCTCAGTGGCAGAATCATGCCATTTGCTGCTTGTCTAACCCTCAAAGGCTGCTAAGGCACCTTGTGACCCATAGTCTGCTCTGCAGAGGGAGCCCCTCTGCCCATGAAATCACAGCCCCTTGCAATACAGGGGAACCACTGGAGTCTCTTCCAGGGAAGAGATTCGTGGATTCTCATTTTCCCTTCCTCCTCTTGTCAGAACCTTTCACCACCCACCACCGGAAGCGGGAGGCTGGACACCAGGACGTGTGCAGACATTCTGAGAGGCCCAACATCAGGGCCGGGCTCAAGCTCTCCCAGGGCACTAAAAGGCTGTGTTTAAAAAAATGTCTCCGCCCTTTGATCGTCCGGCATTTCAAGATGCTTGAACTGTTCTTATTCATTTAGTCTGTCAGGGAAGGAGTGTTTCTGCCCCAGCCGCATGCACTTCGAGCTTTTCTGTTCGTGCCTTCTGTCAAACAAGATTTCTTCAGCCTTTGATTTTTATCAAGATTTACTTCACCGTGCTCTTTAAAGCCGTTAATTCAAAGTTCACTGTCTCTGTGGGTGGATTCGTTGAGTAACTGAAATACCAACGGTGAATGCCACGCTAGTTTGTTATAATATTTTCTCTTTGCCAGATCTACTCTCACCAAAATAGGGGGCCTTGAACAATGGAACGAGCGTCCACATATCTGACATCTTCAAAGGAAAGGTTTTGGGGAACACCAACTGCGATTTTTTAAAAATTTATTTTATTTTTTTCTCAATTACACATGAAAAATATTTTAATATTTGCTTTTTTAAAATTTTGAGTTCCAAATTCTCTCCCTCAATTCTCTCTTCTCTTCTTTCTACAGAAGGCAAGTAATTCGCTATAGATGACAGATGTGCAGTTATGCAAAACATATTTCCATATTATCCATGTTGTAAAAAAAACCAATGATGTGGTAGTGATAAATCACCCAGAATGGGCTGTGTTAAATAGAATGTGGGTGCTCTAAATGATGGGGGGCAGTTAGGTAGCACAGTGAATAGAGCACTGGGCCTGGAATCTGGAAAACTCATCCTCCTGGGTTCAAATTCAGTCTCAGACACTTACCAGCTGGATGACCCTGGTATTTAACATTTAAATTTTAAAAACATTAAAAAAACATTTAACCCTGTTTGCCTCAGTATCTTCATCTGTGAAATGAGCTGTAGAAGAAAATGGCAAACCTCTCCAGTATCTTTGCCAAAAAAAACCCCAAATGGGGTTACGGAGAATCAGACATGGTGGACATGACTGATACTTAGAAGGTAAAGTTCCAGACTTGGAATTTAGCAGATGTTTGTCTGCATACTGCGTCAGACTTTACCTGTATGACCTCCAATAAGGCCTTCAAGCTTTCTAAGCCTTAGTTTCCTCATGTGTAAAAGTGAGGGCATTAGGACAGTTGACCTATAAGATCTTTTCTACCTCTGAACCTGCAATCCTGCTTGGAAAAGAGACAAGCAATGCCCCAAGGAAAGCCAGAACAGAACTTTTGCTCCATCATCTCTTTCTGACTTAAAACAAGCTGGAAGCACAGAGAAGATAGTTTTTTTTCTTTTTAGACCTAGTAGAAATGGTCCAAACATGAGACTTTCCTAAGAGCAATCAGACAGAGGTATCTGTCTCCTACCTTAAAACTGGAGGCCATTTTTAGTGGAGTCTTCAGAGGCAGGATGAGAGGGTACTGAACTGGTCTGCCTACCTGCCCAGCCCTGGACTGGAACTCCAGATTGGAAGGGAGCAGAGGAAGCTACTAACTGGACCTTGAGAGTGTCTGGGGGGGGGAAGACAGCTTCTGCTTGTGGGAAAAGTAGACACTTTTGTAAGCATACATTCCTAAGGTTAGAGGCTTTTCATAAATGAAGTAACGTTTTTATGGGACAACATTACAATAGCTAGCATTTATGTGGCCCTGTAAGGTTTGCAGAATGCTTTAAAATATTACCACTGGAAAGTAAATGCTCTTATTATCCCCATTTTACAGACAAGGAAACTGAGGCAGACAGTTTCAGCGACTTGCCCAGGGTATACAGCTTGTGTATTATCTCCCCCATGAGAGGGTAGGAACTGTGTTTATGCCTTTATATGTATCCTGTGTAGTTAGCATAGCACTTGGTATCTAGTAAGCATTTAATTGTTGCTTGTTGACTGAGTGAGCGGCTTATACTCAACCCCAGTTACTCAATCCCTGTATCATATAGTAATCACAATATTCTTGTCTTTGTGGTGTCATGGATGAAACCACTTGTATACAGAGGCAGGGTCGGGACAGATGGTGTCCCTGCTACCCCCCTCCCATCATGGCTGCTGTCTCTGTTGTCACTCTGGCAGTGCCTAAAATTTCCCAGTGACATACTACTGGGGTGCTTCAGCCTTCCCCTCAAGACATTTACCTAGTTCTCTTTACTCCTAAGATCTTATCTGTCCCCCTCCATTACAGTGGAGGAGACACCACCCTTTCATACTCTGTCACATCTCCTAAGTACTTGCATATACAGACACAGAGTAATATATGACCACCAGTAGCCTCTGATATCCAATGTCCTGCTACATAAGGCTTTAAGGCTTGCAAACCCCTTCCCATAAAGATCATCTCATTTCTATACACAGTAAAGTGTCGAGGAGTGGGAACACTAGGAAGGCTTGAGCTAAGTGCTGAAGGGGGCTCTGGACTCCTCAAGGTTGAGGTAAACCCTGTGGGACAGCCTGAGCAAGTCATAGAGGAAAAACAAGAAAATGCCCATCCCTCTCAGCAGTGTATGTTCCACAAAGGCAAAAACTGTGCCTTTGCTGAATTTTGTATGTCCTCCAGCGCCTGGCCCCATGCTTTTTTTCAAGGCCGACATTTAATAAAGGCTTATTGAGTTGAATTCAATTTCTGCTTTCTCCCTGGGAGTTTAAGCTTGGGCTGATGTAACCATACCCAGGACACCACCAGTCAGCCAGTAAACATTTGTTAAATGTCTACTGTATGCCAGGTACCATGCTAGGTGCTGGAGATACAAATAGGAAAGACAATCCCTATCCTCATGGTGCTTACAGTCTAACATGGGAAGACAGTACAAAAGGAGGCTAGAAAGAGGCACCTGAGGGTGCTGAGAAGGTGTTGAGGATGAAAACTGGATCCTTCTCAGTGAGGATGAGATTTCAGGTGATGAGCTTACCCTGGGGAAGGCAGGATGTTCTTGGAGTCAGATCCAAGCAGACCAGCATCATTCATTCAGGGGGCACATGTAATAACCAAAGGCACAGTGCCCATGGAGAGTACATCCACTTCAATGGAGATAAACCTGTTAACATCAAAGCCTTTCCCATAACATCTTTCTAGTGGTAAAGGATAAAAATGCTTCTCCTCCTCCTCCTCCTCCTCCTCCTTCTTTTTCTTCTTCTTCCACAGCTCATTTACAGATGAGGAAACTGAGACAAACAGGTGAAGTGACTTGCCTAGGGTCACACCTTTAGTCAAATTTGGACTCAGGTCTTCCTGACTCCAGGTCACTGCACCATCTAGCTGCTCTTTGGGAATGCTTGCTTATTTTCAAAAGTGATCACATATTAATAGGATAACATTCTAAGAACAATGCTTCCTTTGATTATTCGATTATTTATACACTGGCTGAATAGTCCTGGCAAGCCATTTTTACCCATAGTTCCTTCTAGGAAACTTTTAAAACTTTATAAATCACAGAACATTTACTGATCCATCTTTGTAGAGGGAATTTCCTCACTGGCCATTCTCTAGTCTAAGCTAATTAAATCACAGGTCTGGACTACTACATTCTCCCTCAAAACAACAACAACAACAACAACAAAAGTGCCAGGCACTATGCAAGATCCTAGGACTACAAAGGAAAAAAACCCAAAAGCCATCCCTATTCTCAAAGGGGTTATAGTGTACTAATGATGGGCTTTATGCTATTTTATATGTGCAAGCCACAATTTGTAATATGCTTCCACCTACTTATGTTTCTTTAAATCTTGTTCTATTTAATGTCCACACCTGAGCCTTAAAAAAACAAATAATAGTTACAAGCATGTATGCTGTCCCTGAAGGTCTACAAAGCGTTTCTTTGTACACTGTGAGAACGGTAATGCAATGATTACTTTACAGATGATAAGAAGACTGAGCTAACATGAGTTTCTGGGGTCACAGGTAGAAAGAGTCAGAGCCAAGATTTCAGTACATTTCCAATTCCAATTCCAGCATTCTTTTCATGAATCCCCGTCATGCCTCAAACTCAAGGGAGCCTGAGTTGGAAATCGCTCTAAGGTATCTCTGCCATGGAGAAGAGACAAGATTTTCTTAGGAAAAAGACCTACATTATAACACATGATTTGGGCACAATAAGGCCTCACAGTTTTCCATTGTTCCAGCACTTGGAAGCATTTTATTCTGCCCTCACTAGTTCTAGAGAGAAATGAAGCAAAACCAAAATTAACAAACAAACTCATTAGAAACATTTTCATCAAAATAGTGTTTTGTCATAAAGACTTGAAATTACTCCATGGGCTACAATTCACACTCCTCTAATTGCTCATTCAGCACGGCATTAAAATTGTATGAAGTTCACAAAATCAACCTTTAGAATGAAAGTAAATCTGAAAGCTTTTAGTGGATGTGATGTTATTCAGTTAGCAAATCTGTCTTAATTAAGTACTTGTGCTCATTCAAGTAATTTTTCTGTTGACCATTATGAAAACCATCTATATTATTTGGAATTTAGAGAATCATGGCATGCTTGAGGTGGAAGGGACCTTAGAGGTCATCTAGTCCAGTGACTTAGTTTTATAAGAATCATGGCCCAGAGAGCGGAAGCGTAACTTAACTTGCCCAAGGTTACACTAATTAGTAGGGGATGTAGGGAGAGAATCCAGATTTCCTAATACTTGGTTTTGTAATTTCTCTACTATATTACTCTTGAAAGAGACAAAAGAGTTAGAAAAAGGGTCTGGCAGGTCTCTGATTTCACCCTCTACCGAGAGAGGATAGATTACCCAGAGAGACAAATGTGGTAACCCAAAAAGAGTTCATTCAAGTAGACTGTATGGTCCATCAAGGGCAGGGAATGTGTTTTGTTCTTCTTGGTATCCAGCAAAGCTTGGCACTGGGCCCCTCACTCTTGGTCCTAGGGACACAGAAATGAAGATGAAATAGTCCCAGCCCTTTACAATGTACTGGGGGAGAAGATCTATGAAAACAAGTTCATCTTCAATATATACAGGGCAAAGAAATACAAGATTATGAGGGTAGTAATGTGGAAAGCATGAGCAACTAGAAAAATCCTGAAGGCTTCCTGTAGGAGGTGACACCCAAGTTATGCTTTTAAGGAAAGGATAGATTCTATAAGGTTGAAGCAAGGTAAAGATGGAGGGTAGAGAGAGCAACAAACCCACCAGTTTGGCTGGAAGATGGAACGTATAGGGAGGATGGCAAAATAATGTGATCAATCCTAGAAGTATAGTTTAGACACATATTGTGAAGGGCTTATATAACTATGAAGCAGAGTCAGCCATCCAAACACGCTTGCCATCTTTCCATCCATCCTTCCACTATTTCACTCTTACCTACCCAGATCAGTATCTCCACACAGAAACTAGAAAAAATGCCTTAGTGCTGGGAGGTAGAAGTTTGTGTGTGGGGGGGAGGGGTTGAAGATGATTCTGTGCTTATGAATCTGGATAGGTAGAAGAATGACATTTCTCAACAGAAATAGGGCAGTTTGGGGTAGGAAAGGATTCTTTGGTGGGGGCGGAGAATAATCCATTTTGTTTTAGACTTGCTTTCTGATCCCCTGTGTACTCTGAGTCTTTTTCTCTCCCTTCCTCCCCCAGTCACCCCCACACACAGATTGGGGGGACCAATGGGACAATTAGATGATATCAGGCAGGTACTTGGCCATGAGAGCCTGGAGTCATCTGGATAAACATGCTAATTGAAGCCATGAGAGTTCATGAGTTCACTAAAAGAAGAGAGAGGGAAAAAGGAAAGTGGTCCTAGGATAGAGCCTTGGGGAATATCTAAGGCTGGGAGACAGTATATCAAGGGTAATCCAGCACAGGAGGTTAAGCAGTGGTCAGACAAATCAAGAGATAGAAGTGGCATAAGAAATTCAAAGGACATAGGACTATCCAAGAAGATGGTATGGTCAGCGAATGTAAAAAAAAAAACAAAAAACTGCACAATAGCCTTGTGACCTTGGGCAAGTCACTTAACCCCAATTGCCCTACCTCCCCCCACCCCAAAAAAGCACAAAAACAAAAACTGCACAAAAGTAAAAAAATGAGTCAAACGAGGGCAAAAATTGTGTGGGAGTTGATTAGAGAAGGTTTAGAATTGAACTTGAGTTGGTCAATAAATAATGGTGGTTGTTTTTTTCAAATGTGATATTTGACACATTATAACTTCCAAATAAAGACTTTCCTAAAGAGGAAGGCCAATGGGAAATTGACCAGCACAACCCTGCTGACAAAGTAGTCAATCCAGCTTTCGGTCTCTATCCATAGTATTCAATTATGATGATTGATGATTGATTTTAGTTGAAATCAATTGAACACTAAAGCATGTCTGGGAAGTTTCATTGCATTTAATTTTTATTACTCTTTTGACAGCATAATATAGAAATCTGTGTGCCTTCTCTGCCTCCCTTTTCTCCATTGTAAATGGCAAAGAGGACTGGGTCTAGAGTCAGGATATCTAGGTTCTCATCCTGTCCAGGCCACTCAGAGCCTCTGGAACTATGGACGTGTCTCTTCGACTCTCTGGGCTTCAGCATTTTTCAAATGATGGGGTTGGTCTAGATGACCCCTGAGGCCTCTTTCAGCACTAACATTCCCTGATTCTGTGTCAGAAGAATACTTGCCTTCCATCTGGGAAGTCAGCTTCTAAGTCTTCTCTTCCTAATGGGGTAGGGGTTTGTGTATTCTTTTCCTGCACATCTGTCCTCTCCGTCCCTGGGCCTATTTTCCTTCCCTGTGTCCCTCCTCTTATTCCCTATGTTCTCCCCTCAAATGGAATCTCCATCTTCTCTGTTCTTCAACCCATACCTTTTTAGGGGAGCTCTCTATAATGTGTGTGTGTGTGTGTGTGTGTGTGTGTGTGTGACAGAGACAGAGACAGAGAGACAGAGACAGAGAGAGAGACAGAGACAGAGAGAGACAGAGAGACAGAGAGAGAGAGACAGAGACAGAGAGAGACAGAGAGACAGAGACAGAGAGAGACACAGTTTTGATACTTGGGGTGCAGAGGGGATCAGAGAGCAAAAGAGTTCGATACAAAAAGAAAGGAAGAAAGTACTCTACAAAAAGGAGAGAGATTAGAGGCATTGAATCATCACTGTCTGAGCCCTTGGTCAATTACCAATTGCTAGAATGCTGTAGGGCATGTCCATTTAATACATCTGTCATGTCAAAGTCTTCATTTCCCGGGCATTAGCTGATAAGCCTACACCCCAATGCCTTCTCGTATTATAGAGGTGGCCCTGGGCTCTACAGCTGCACCAGAGGAAAGCAAGCTCTGGCTGGAATGACTTCAGATATGGGGTAGACAGACTGTGTTTTCTGAGACCCATCCTAGTGAAGTATGGAGAAGCTAGGTCATCCCAGCATACTGACTGCAGTTTAATGATGGATTCTCTGGTTATGGCAACCCATGGAAGAAAGGAAACTCCAAAATGCTCCTTGGTCCTGTGTGATGCCCATCTCCTTGTGCACTGAGAGTAGCAACATAACAGAGGGTGCTAAGGATTACTGAGCTCTTAGTTTAGAAACATTAGTTTAGCTTTTGGTGCTCAAATGTGAGCAAGACACTTGCTGCAAATGAAACTAAAAGAAAAAAAATGACCGTTCAGGGGCAGGATGGCTCATAGGTTCTCCTTGGAGAGGTGAACAGATGGAGAGAACTCGTTTTAGCCTGCATCCAAAGGCAACAAGCAGCAACATAATTTCATGGGGCATTTGGATCATCTTGTACTGTAGTGCTCATGATGAACTTTTATAAAAGGACTGACATGAAAATAATTTCATCTCCTGCTCCAACATCTGTTGCAGAAGATGAAGAGGTAGTGAAAACCAATGAAAAATTCAATAAGACCATCCAAATTAAATCAATATATACTATCGTACTCAGTGACTTTAATGCAAAGGTTGGCATAGTGAAAATATGTTGGAAAATAAGGTTTACGATGAGAAAGGAATGTGAGAGGCCAAAGATCTGTGCACCACATAAAAGCCTTATTCCTTTGTATCATTAAAGCTTTGAGGAAAGAATTGGGAGCCTCCAGACATGGTGAGCACAAATAGCATTAAAAAATGAAATTGATTATGGTTGAGCAGACAGGAAATGACTTGTTATTGAGGTGGGAGTCTATGACAAACCACCAACCTGTTAGGGCAAGGATCAGATTAGTGCAAAACTAAAAGAAAGAGTAAAAATGAGAAAAGGAAACGGTATGCAATTAAAACAATCTCCACCTATCCTACTTAACAGATTGTTGATTCTGGAAAATGGAAATTGGACAGAGGAAAGCAAGTCGACACCCATTATGTTTGTGAACAGAGGTCTAACTGATATAGACCATTGCCATAATGAGGAAACCAAAAGACCCTAAAAATTTCCTCAGTCAACAAATACTTGATCTAATTGTCAAACAGAGATATGGCAGTCAAAGGTAATGCCAGTTTAGAATGTAAACTCATTTGAAAACTCTTACAGAGGAGTGTGGAAAATTGTAAACTGTATTGCCTCATAAAAGAGAAGTGTCAGAAGGAAAAACCTCTAAAGAAAATTTGGCAAGAGTCCCAACTACACTATGTTATCAAAAGGGTACTTAAGGATGAAACTGGAAGAAAGAAAACAAATAGATAAAAGATAGAAAAAATCTGCAAAGATTTTCATAACATTCTTTTCATCAGTTATCACAGTGGAAGCCCATTTGAATTCTAACATCACAGACCCAGTTATAGTTCTTAAGTAAATAAAAATATCACTGGAGAGAGGGAAGATGGGAAAAACAGATGGACCAGACTGAGTATATATACAAAGGAGGTGCATGCTGGAGGAAACACAATTATGAGAACACTAAGGGACTGATTTTCAAGGTACCTGAAGGAGGGAAAGTTAGCAAAGATGCTTGAAGGATCTCAGACTTTATTATTACCAAAAGGGATGACCAAGAGAACATCAATGACTGCCACAACACAGGACTACTTTCCCATATACATAACATGTTTATGGTAATAGTTTAAATACAATTTGAGGACATTATTGACAAAAGAATTAGAAGAACATAGGCAAGGTTTTGTAAGTGATCTTCCCCAGAAGAACCCATCTTTACTATCACAAAATTGATTGAAAAGCATAGGTAATAGAAGATCCTACCCATGCTTATTGTTTGTTTACTGTCAAAAAACATTTGGTATAGATGAAAACACTGCTGTAACAGCTCTCCTCTGAAAAGGTGTCTACCATGTATGTGTCAATGTCATTTAAGTGTCCTTGACAAACATAACAGCAGAAAAGTGTTCAACTGCTCTGTGATTATGAATATCAGGTGAAGCATAAAACAGACACACATATCCTTGCCAAAGGCATGATCATCACTGTCATGGAGGAAATCCAGTAGAGTCCAAGAGGCAGCGGCCCTTTTATTCAATGGTGAGGTCCTCCAGATGCTTCCGTGTTTGAATGACATCGTGCTGCTCGTGTCAAGCCCCAGAACATGGCAGAATCTCCTGAATGAAGCATAGCTTCTGGTAAAGAGTTTGTCCTATGTATCCAGAGGGGGAAAGCACACGGGCGTTAAATGGACAAGCAGTTAGACAAATACACTGCAGATCTTGGAGAGACATTGAAAATGGACAGAGAGCTGAGCCCAGAATTGAACAAAATACAGGTTGGACTGCCTTTGAAGAATTACAAAGATCTTTTAGTGCTCCCTGTCCCAAACCTGTCCTTGGAACAAAGACTTATCTTTATGCCTAACAGTAATAGATTCCAGGCTTTGAGTCATGAAACATGACAGTCTCTAAAGAACTGAAGCTTATGATCACTCAAAGAGAAATGGAGAGGCTCACCATGGGTGTGAGCAGGTAGTAAAACATTACGAACAAGGAATGATATGAGAGAATTGGGGTAAAGGATGTCTTCCAAGAAATGTGTGATTGAAAAAAAGATGAGCTGGCCTCACAGTTAGAGAGAGTGATGGATGATCCATGGAGAACTCTTTGTGCCATTGCTATTTTGTGATATTAAGAGAATAAGAGGAAGTCATCCAGCATAGTGAGGAAAACTTATGGGAGGGCATGGATAAGAATCCCACATCATTGGAGTATTGAAGTATTGCATTGAGTAAATGCCCCAACAGATAAGATGGAGTTGAAAATCAGAAGGCCTCGCTTCTGGTCTCAGTTCTGCCATCCTTAGCTTAGGCTTCCTTAGCAATAAAATGAGAATAATAGACAAGCAGTGAGGTATGTTGGGAAGAGTGCTGGATTTGAGGTCATGTGCCTCGTGTTGAAATTATGGCTCTTCACCTCACTACCTGTGTGATTTTAGGAAACTTGCCCCCTTTCTCAGCCTCAGTTTTCTTATCTGGAAAATTGGTGAGTTGGATTCGATGGCCTTTAAATCTATAACCTTGTTCCACATGCTTCAAAAGGCTTGTTGTAAATAATCCACGGGAAGTCGATTTCAGAAAGTGCTGTAAAAATGTGAAGGATTATTTTGATGGGAGCCCCTCAGTTCTCTATTTTTCCAGGTCTGCTTTCTACTAGTGGGATCCAACAACTGTATAATGGGATCATAGATATCAAGGAACCCTCTTTATGAAGTTATCATGGTGTGGCAAAAAGAGTAAGAGGACAGAGGACCCAGGTTCAAATTTCAGCTCTACCATGTAACAACTGGGTGGCCTGGGGCCAGGTACTTAGCTCTCTGATGGGCAATTTCCTCCCCTAAAAAACTCTAAGGTCGTTTCCAGCATTAAATCTTGTGCAGAAATTACATACCACAGGGTCAACCAACCCACATAGAGCCAATGAGACCTTGGGGATTTAATTAAACAAATATCATTGAATACTGCCTATATACCAGGCACTGTTCTGGATGCTGAAGATGCAAAGACAGGAATGGAATCATCTTTGCCCTCAAGAAGCTTACATTCCACTACAGGATACATTGTGTATACAGCCAAGGAAAAATGAAATATCTACTATGTAACACAAAGTAATTTCAAGATGAATACAATGCTAACATAATAACAACAATTGCTAATAATAGCACTTACGTAGCTCTTTATGTCTCCTGGCCATGGTAACAGCTGAGCATTGTACCTGGGACTCTGGGCTCCAAGTCCAATGCTTTTAATATTTTTCACAGCTCTCCCACTGCATTGAATACATAAAGGACGCTCAGTAATTAACTATTCTGCTGGTTGGTTTGGAATAGGTAAGAAGGAATAGAAATACAAGAAAAATATAAATAACCTCAAGGAATTTCATGTCATCCAGAAAATTTGGGAGTTCTTCCATGTAATTCAGTGTAAAAAGCATGTATTAAGAGCCCACGATATGCAAAGCATGGTGCTACATGAAAGAGTTCTTTGCTCAAGGATCTTCAGTTCTACTGAGGGAGTACAACATGTAAAGAGATCATTAAAAACAAGGTAATTTAAGAAGGGAGACTTCAGTAACAAAGGTGGGGGAGAACAACCAAAGAAGCCTTCCTGGAGGCAGGGAGAGAAGGCTCCTTTGAGCGCAGTGCTTTCTGTAATATCCCTGAGAGTGATTCAGTCTCTGCTTGAATTCTTTTAGGGATGGAGCCCATTCTATGTGGGGGCTGTGCTAAGGGTTAGGAAATCTTTCTTGTATTGCTCCAAACTTTAATGAACCTTCCCTCCATTGTTCTTGGTTTTTGGTTCTTCTCCCTAGGGCAAAGCAGAGCAAGTTTCAGTCCTTTTCAACATGAAAATCCCACAAATACTTGAAGACAGTGGTCACAAACTCCTTAAACCTTTACTACAATAAATATCCCCAGTTTATTTTTTTAAATTTTCTTTGTATTATTAACCACACTTATTCATAACCATGAACATTTCGATATACAAAGAACATGAAACTGACCTTTTGATATAGACAGTTTTTTCATCATATAAAATTTGACACAGTAGTAACAAAATTGCCCTGTTTGTGTCATCTTCTGAATAGCCTATCATTTTCTTTAGTGTATTTTAAATATGTTTTCTTTAAATTCTTTTTTTATCCCTAACCTCACTCACTCACTCACTCATCCCCCAAATAGAGATCCTCGTTGTAACTCACATCCACACTCAGAACAAATCAGACCGTTGACCATGTTGGAAACATGCACATCTCCTTCTTTCCCTCGTCTGTCACTTCTCTGTCAAGAGGTTGGAGGGATATATCATCAGCAGTCTTTTGAAGTCACATCTGATCATGGCACCAATTAGAGTTCTCTAGTCTTCCAAAGTTGTCTTCCCCAACATTCTTGGAGTCTTCATATAAGATGTGCTCCTGGTTCAATACGCTTCACTTGGCATCCATTTATGAGCAAGCTGTTCTGCTATGCAATCATGTTGGACTTTATGTGACCCCCACTGATGCTGTCCATGGGGTTTCTTGGCAAAGATATGAGAGTGGCTTTTCATTTCCTTCTCCAGTGTCCCCATTTTACAGATAAAGAACTGAGGCAAATACAGGTTAAATGCCCAGGGTCACACAGTAAGTGTCTAAGGCCAGATTTAAACTCAGTATATCCACTACACTACTTATAAGCAGGTACCATGCTTAAAATGGTGGTTTTCCTGTGATTCCCTACCTCTCCCCCATTACTTTGTATATATTTTTGCATTGACTTATCTGTTTGTTTACTTAAACGTTTATTTCTTCCTGAATGATGGGGAGATGATTTTTCATTCTCAGATGATAATGGGACTAACTAGAGTTTGAAGCTCTTGCCAGGGTCAAGATACCATTAGAAAAAAAACATTGCCTATAATCATGAAAATGTTTCTTTTGCTAATTTACATTTGGATGGTTTGTACATTTCCAGTTCAGCTGCTGGTTTGTTGATACAGTAAATTGCATTAGGGGGTAAAGAGGGGATGATTAGACATATGCTTTGGCATTGAAAACTCAGGTCTTAATCAGCAGGATAAATTAGAGAAAAAAAACAACCTCAAATATTGTCTGATTCTACTAACGTGAAGAAAACTTTCATTGTCTCTTGTTTAAATACTATTTAAACTAGGGTGAAATTATTGTCAAGGTAGAAGAGGCCTTGTAGGACAAGCTAGGCCACTTCATTTTATGAGCGTGAAAAGCCAAGGCCCAAAGAAATGAAATTATCAGAAATTATCAAAAATGTTCAGACTCATAGATTTAGCTGGAAGGGAGCTTAGGAACCATCCAGTTCAACACCTTCATTTTACAAAGGCCCAGAGAGGGTGATTTGTACTTAAGGTACAGGTAATAAGTAATAGAGTTAGAGCACAAAGCCAAAGCTTTTTACTACAAATCCAGTGCCCTTCCCCAAACACTGAACCAACGCCTAACATCTCTTGAATTTTCATCAAGCACAAGGCTACTCTTATTTGACGTTGGTTTGGTTTTGAACTTCAAAGTAGAGTGGAAGGTTTGAGAGAGGAATTGGTCCCTTTCTCCCTCCCCCATCAGCCTCACTGATAAAATTACATTAGGGAACAGGTAACAAAGAGAAGTGTTCATGTACGAAATGGAAAGTACAAAGATGTGTCTGTGCCCTACTATCCCTTACAAAATGTGATGACATTTCCCATATAGAATTAGAGGAGTCATTTGCCATTGGTTGACTGAAAATTGACATCCTATCCGATGTCTCTTAAAAAGCAAATTTATAGGGGCAGCTAGGTAGCCTCAGTGAGTAAGAGCACTGGCCCGAGTCAGAGGACCCAGGATCGGTTCTGCCTCAGACACTTAACACCCACACAAAAATAACTGGCCATGTAACCTTGAGCAAATTACTTGACCCCAATTGCTTTAAGAAAAAAAAAAAAGCAAATTTATCAGTCCTAAGAGACAACTTTGTGTAGTTACCCCCTGAGTCTCTACTAGAGGGGAGTATATGGGAGAAAGATTCATTTGCCCTCCCCACCAAGTGGAGACACCATTCTCAAGGGGAAGCAATTTCCTTCCGTGAAAAGGGAAAGGCCATCAGGAATCTTTACTACTAGAGGAATGTCATCTTGGCTACATTTGCCACTTGTGTACCCTTGACTCCCAGGTACTCTATATATGTGCCCCTTCTTCCCATTGACACTACGTATATTTGTGAGAGAGGTTTATGGAGGAAATATTTTGTAGCGTCTGTTTATCATATTCCATTTTAGGAAATACCTTTGCTTTGAGCTAATTGTATCTACTGGCTAACTATAAAGGGTAAATACACTGATGGGGGATTGTGAACTATAGTTTTAGGAAAACCTGCTCAAAGAGTATCTTGGAACCTGAAATAGAAGCCATCCTTTGGGGAACACAGTTTAAATATGAGAACAAGTTAAGGGGTAGCTTCTGGAAGGAGTCTTGCAATAGCTAAAGATGTCACAGTGTAGCTTCTAAGGACAATCAGAAAATTAAAATGAATCTGTCATAAAAATCTTCTTTTTAATAACAAGTGTCAACACATGAAAGTATTAGTTGCGTCTGGTAAAAAATGCAATAAGGCAAAATCAAACATAAGGGTGAAAATTCAAACATACTCCTAGGTACTAAAGCCTTTAATTAAGGCAAAGTATATGTTGTTGTTTTTTCTCCTTTTTAAATAACAGATGCTTAGCCTGGACAATCAATGTGCCACAAGCCCTTGATTTATCAATTTTATGATTTTTCCTTCTGTTTTTAGGCTTCAGGCCTGACAGAAACAATTACATTTTGCTTTTATAGATGCAGGATCAAGAATGATAAAAAGATAGAGCCCAAACTTATTTCCTTTACTGTCTCCATCCCACCTCATTTATTGCGGAGCAAAGGAGACAAAGTTGGTTGGAAAGTGTGGTGGAACGGTTCCAGTGAACCCAGACCTGGAATCCAAGAAACTTGGACTTTTGCCCCATTTCTGCCCCTAACACATTACATGACCTTGAGCCAATCACTTGTTCGTTTTCTATCTCAGTTTTCCTTCTCTAGAAATGACAGATGAACTACATTAGAGCTTCTAGCTCTAATGGTCCATGCCTTTAATTTTTCCTATAATATAGATGCTAAAATTGGCTGCCCCCACCCCCACCCCCACCCCCAGAACGTTTCCAGACCAGCATGGCTTTTGTATTTATCTGCATCATTCCTCTTTTCTATTAGCATGGACAGACAAGAGTGGTTCCTAAGAAGGAATCTTTATCGAACAGAGATCAGTTTGTACTAAGCCTGACTGAAAGTGTAATTCACAACACATGGGCTGTTCGATCAGAAAAGAGTACTTAATTATTCATATCAGATTAAATAGTCTCTCAAGGGCTGGTTTTGGACATTTTTAAGCCTCATGCACTTCTAGGAAGAAATGCAATTTTTAAACTTCTCACACTTTGTTTTTAAGTCTTAACATTACAGGATAGAGTAAAAAATAATTCACCCTTTCACTAGTCCTAGTAATTCAGAGAAGGGGGTGTGTAGAGAATGGATGAGGCCACCTTCACCTCATTTCCTTGCTGGCTAGATTTAAGTCACATTCTTGAGCCGAAGTCTCATTTTCCAAAGAAAACATCTATCTCAGAGAACCAATATCTTAAGTGGGAATGTTCCAACTGTCCAAATGGAGATTACCAAAACAAACATTTGTTTCCCTAGCAAGTGTTTTCACACAAAAGCATTTGATTGGAGTGCCGCAGAAAACAAACATTTGCTTTAGGCAGTTAAGGCAGCCAAAAGTTCTTGCAGAAAAATTTTCACAAGCTGGCGGGCATCCCTCCTCTGCCGTGAGCTTTCCCATTGTCCAAGACCACTTGGGAAGCCAGTGGCCAGCTAGCGGAAGGAGCCATTTGCAAAACTCTGAGGCTGTTAAGACAGCTTGAGGATCTTCAAGATGTGTTCTCAGGAAAAATAAAAATAAAAAATAAAGGACACGTTGTGGTTAAGATGCTGCTCTGCTAGGAATTAAGTTCCCCTCTTCCCAATGCTTTATTTACCAATATAAACTCAGCCTTGGTGTAATTATGAAACCAAAATTCTTGTGAAAGTTCACAAAGGCAACTACACATAAATGCATATTTACACAGTTCTGAAGACATTATTTATGCAGCGGACCATGAGAGTTCATTATATAAATAGAACTTTAGACTGTATTTAAGCCTGCTATTTACCCGGCCAAACAAAATCTGGCTTTTCTGTGTAAATACATATTTGTAAGGGTGTCATTCTTTTCAAACACCACTGGATAGACATGGCTCACACTCAGAAATCCAGGCATTTTCCATATTGTTTAAATGTCTTTGGAATGAATCGATATTTCTGAGGAAGTCATTTACTTAAATACTTGCTCTCTAAAGTGGGAGGAGATTGATCCTGAACTCCCACTTCAAAGATGGGGTTTCCTAGCAACTGGACCAAGATTGATTCTCTGACTGGTTCTGAGATGAATGAATGACAACCACAGCTGCCCTCACTTGAGAGGAGCCACTGGGAGTTCTCCTAGTGAATAACCAAAGAAAGGTCCTTGGCCATATTAGTGGGATTGCTTGAAAGATTATATTTCTGGCTAAGTAGCCAATGAATGCTTGTGAAGCACCTGCTGTATGCCAGCTAGTCCTTATGGGAGGGCAGGAGATGCCCTGTCCTCAGGGCACTTCCAATCTAGTTGGGGAGACAAACCTATCACATGTTAAATCATTAGTATTCAGAATTAAGCCACTGTGGACCATTGGAGTTGGACTGATAATAATAATGGCACAGGGACTGCACAGGGGATCTGGAAAAAGGATTCTGAGCCCAGAGCCCCATCCCTCACATTAGTGCAAGGAAGTTTAGGTGAGGTGTAATAGAGTGAGCCTTAGCTCTGGAGTAAGAGGACTTGGGTTCTGGTCCTGACTTGGCTCTTGTCTGTGTGACCTTGGCAAGTCATTCAACCTCTTTGGGTCTTGGCTTCCACCTCTGTGAAATGGAGAAACTGAACTAAATGCTCCCTGAGGTTTCTTCTAGCTTTGGATCTTTGCCTCATTTTACACTGATGTGTAGTAAAGGGACAGGATGTCTTCTTCGAGCAAAGAGGATTGATGTTGGCTCCCTACAGCATGAAGGTTTGGATACAAAAGAGGAAAGGGTATTATAGGCAGGAGGAACAGCATGCGCAAAAGCATGGCGGTAGGAAGAAGGCCTGTCATGGAATGTCAGAACCAGAAGGGATTTAGAGATGATTATGTTTAGCCCTTTCCTTCATTTATCCAATTCATTTTATCCAGAAAGGCTGTGCAGTGCAGTCTAAGACCACTCGTCCTAGAGCCAAGGGACTTGGGTTTGGGGCCCACTTCTAAGCACCAGCTGCACAATTTTCTACTGGCATCCAGGAGGCCTGGATTCTGGTCTGCACGTATGTGTGTATGTGTATGTATATATATATATATATGTACACAATATATTTACATGTGTACACACATATGTGTATACATCCGTATATGTATGTACAAACATATATGTGTGTTTATATATGTATGTGTATATATATATATATACACTTGTTATGTGACCTCAGGTAAGCCTGTCTAGGTCTGTTTCCTCATGTGTAGAATGAGCGAATTAGGCTAGATTCGTATCTTGGACCCCTTTGGCAGTCTGCTGAGATCTACTCCACCCCTTGTCTTTTGAAATGTATAACATAGAATATATGCAATCACGAAGAAAATCAATTACATTGAAATGTAGTTTTCAAAATACAGTCAATCCTCAACTTTCATGGGGATGACGGCCCAACAAACGACACAGATAGTCAACAGCCTCTAATGCTGATACATTGAACTTGCAGAAAAGAGGGGGTTAGATTCCCACCATCATCAAAACCTGTAATCTTTCATTAGAGATTGCTGAAAATACCCTTTTCTGCATCCAATTCTTTCTAACAAAACATTAATTCTGAGAATACAATTAATATAATCAATAATATTAATTCATAATTATTAATATAATAATAATTATTATTAATAATACAATTCTGTTAAACTTTCTGGAGAGGATTCATGAACACTTTTATAAATGCTTTGCAAATATAACGAATCATCAATTTGTTAACACCAAACTCAAAGCCAGCAGCAGCTGCAGACATTCCCTAACACCTTTGTTTCCTCACTAAACCACATCGGTGACTTAGCACACTTGGGCTGGGAGCCCAAAGGACTTTCACAGTCCTTTGAGGGCATAATTGCAGCACAAAACTTGAATTTTCTAGAACAATGAAAACAGGCAACACGTGCACAAGAAGCTCTTTCCTCTACAATGGCGGGGTGGATGAGACCAGTGAATGGTGGGCATTGGGCCTCCCAATTCCTCTTCTCTACGGTGCACAGCCACTGTGTGGTCACCAAGCTGAAAGTGAAAATGAGGTTACTAACAAAATCACCAAATGCTGGAAGTGCTGACGTTAAAACTGTGAATGTTGAAGATTGACTATATTTAAAAGCCAACTTCACAGACTCCAGATTAAGAACCCTTGGGCTAGATAATCTATAAAGTATTTTCCAGATGAAATCTATAAATGTAGCTGTGGAATTGTGGAAAAGCACTGGATTTGAAATAACAAAGTCTCTGTTCAATCTCCCACCTCCAGGCCTTTGCCCAAGTCATTCCCTATATCTGAAATGTACTCTCACCAATCCTTTCAGTAGAATGTAAGGTCCTGGAGGGCAGGGGCTGTTTGGTGTTTGTCTTCTCTTGCATAAGCCACTTGATAAATGCCTAGTTAATCATTGATTTCTCCTTCCTATTCAGGGAAGATTGTTACGCCTACAGCCCAGCTGAGGTCAAGGTCTAATATATCTATCATCTATCTCATCCCCCTCATTCAATTTAATTCAGTAAACATTTATTTAGCACCAACTATTTGTAATATCACACTAAGGCAGAGGATTTCAAGATAAAAAAAAAATCTTACAATCCCTGCCCTTGAGAAGTTTATAACCAGCTGAGGGGAGGTAGCCACAAATGAGTTTAATACAAATCAGGGACGGAGTGGGTGAATGATACATTCAGATAAAATGCTCTAGTGAGATTTCAGGAGGGAGAACCCTTTGGAGAAATCAGGGAAGGCCTTTTCAAAGGTAAGGGGATACAGGGGAGTGCATTCTGGACTTGGAGTCAGGAAGGTGAGTTTGCCTCTCACCTTGGGCACTTACTATGGATTTGAGATTGGTTAAGTTATTAAGCCTTCCCGGAGACTCAGTTTCCTGGTCTATAAAGTGGGGATAATTGAATTATTTCCCTCGATAAGCACAAGAACCCTGGGATTACTGGTCCTACTTTCAGCCCAGCCATCATCTGGGGAAAGAGGGACCCTCCTGACTAGCATTCAAAGGGAGGTAAGCCTGGCAGTGCAATTTCTTGCATCACTGTAACTGCTTAACAAGTGAAGGGGAAAAGCATTTATTAATTACCTACTGTATGCCAGGTGCTATGCTAAGCATGTTGCACATTTTATCCCATTTGATCCTCACAACAGCCCTGAGATGGAGGTGCTATTACCACCACTACTACTATTATTATTTTACATTTGAGGAAACTGAAGCAGTCAGTAGGTAAGTGACTTACCCAGGTCATGTAGCTAGTGGTGTCTGAGGCCAGATTTGAACTCAGGTCTTTCTGACTCCAGGCCCAGGGCTCATAGCTTCTTTTAAAATTAATGAACGTTGGGGCAGCTAGGTGGCACAGTAAATAGAGCACCGGCCCTGGAGTCAGGAGGATCTGAGTTCAAATCTAGCCTCAGATACTTAACACTTATAGCTGTGTGACCTTGGGCAAGTCACTTAACCCCAATTGCCCAATTGCCTTGCCTTCTCCCTCCAAAAAGAAAAAAAATTAATGAATGGTACTGAGTTTAGTTAAGTGCAGCTATGCCCCTATTAGTGCAAATAAAAAATCCTATAAAGTGGTTACATTATTCAAATTCACACTTTCCATTGGGCTGGAACCAATGACCACAGTTTACATAATTCTGACTTTGAATACTGCAAATTCAAATGCGTGTGGCCACTTCATAGGATTCACATTCCCCTGTATCAGGACCTACCTGTGGACTTGCCTGTAATCACGGCTCAGAAGTGTTAGAGGTGAGATGTGAATTATGTGAATTCCATGTTCCGGAGTCCCAAACCAGTGTGATTTCCGCTGTGCCAAACTGTCCCTGTGGGTGCCAGACATCTTTTGGGATTAAAAATAATAGTGACCATCATTTGGATGGCATTTGAAAGTTTGCAAAGCACTTTGTTAACGTTACCTGGAGTTTCCTTGTGAAGTTTTGCCCCAGGGGTAGTTATCCCCATTCTATACATTGAACCCCAGAGAGTTGCCTGTGCTTACCTAGCTTGGGTGGGCTTGGATCCACATCTTTATGATTCCAGGTCACCCAGATTTGAGGATAAACATCATTTGTTGCTGTTCAGGTGTTTTCAGTTATATCTGACTCTTTGTGGCCCCATTTGGGGTTTTCTTGGCAAAGATACTAGAGTGGTTTGTCATTATCCTTCTGCAGCTCATTTTACAGATAGGGAAACTGAGGCAGACAGTTCTGTGAGTTGCCCAGGGTCACACAGTTAGTAAGTATCTGAGGTTGGATTTGATTTCAGGAAGATGAGTCTTCCTGACTCCAGGCCTGGAGCTATCCATTGAGCTCTCTAGCTGCCTAAACATCACCTATCAGGTACTTTTTCCTTTGCTGTCATGATTCCTACCATGAATCTAGGCCCTTAGTCCCCAAATCAAATTGAACAATTACAGAATCTCAATTTTTCCAAGAGAAATAAGCTTGGGAAATGGCCAGTGGAAATTTCTGCTTTAATTAGCCCCGTTGGGGAGTAGATGTCATTCCTTGATTATCCCATGATTCTATAAGAGGCAACACAATGGAAAATTAGTAAAAGCTTAGAGTAGTCCTTCCCACTCAAAGAATTCCTAAATAAGGCTAAAATCCGCTGCCCTTAGACCAAGGTAGTTGGATATTTATGTAATTGATGAGGTCAGCATTTGCTACCACTAATGAGTGCTAAATCCAGAGATCATGGCCCAAAACTTAATGCCCACTTGGGAAACTATCTCCTTGGGTTAACTAAATTTTCTGGCTATCTCAGGGTTTAGCTGTAAACTTTTCCCCCATTAAATAGCATTGGACCTTGGAACTTCAGAGGCTATCTAATCCAATCTCCTTATTTTATAGATGAGGAAACGGAGGCCCAAGAGCCCACAGGGCCTTGGCCAAGGTCACCCAAGTAGTCAGTGTCTCAGGAGCCCAGTCGGCTTCTTTTCTCCCTTTTCACCACAGTTCTCGAGTCCATCAAAACACCCATCCTCCCACATAGTGAGCACTGATGTGACCTTGGGCGAGCCTCAGTTTCTTTATTTGTGAATTGAACAGGTTAGACTAGATGTGCTGAAGGTGAGGTGCTTTATATTTCCAGATCTATCATCCTCTGGCTCCATGGCTAATGATATTTCCATGGCACTGCTTCTTCCAGTGAGTCTTAGAGATTTGTGCTATTGTGTATCAGACCCCAGGGGATGCTGCTCGACAGTATTGCAATGAGGACACAGCAATCTGGGTTTCCCTGCAGGGTGCTGAAATTTAGGGGACACTGGCAGCCCTTGCATTTCAGAAACAGCTGAGTTTAGAATCTACTTAGTAAAAAATTTAATAGTAGAAGCTAGCCAATGGGGTTTGCTTCCTTCTTCCCTAGTCACATCTCCATTCCTGAGGAATGACCTTCCTCTCCAACTGAGTTTCTTGTAAAAGCTTGATGTGAGGGAGTGGGCTTCAATACTCTCGCCTTAGGACACAAGCATGGCTAGTTACCATTCTGTTCCCCAATATTCAAGGGGATTGTGATAGCGTTAAGTGAGAGAACTCTTGGAAGATTCACATGGCCCATCCATGCCTGCCCATTCTATGTGACTCATATCCGTGTTCTGCCAAAAGTTTGCCACAGAAAGTCTACACATTGTCCTGAGGACCCTCCTTGATTT
Organism: Gymnobelideus leadbeateri; assembly: GCA_011680675.1. Classification (NCBI taxonomy): domain Eukaryota; kingdom Metazoa; phylum Chordata; class Mammalia; order Diprotodontia; family Petauridae; genus Gymnobelideus; species Gymnobelideus leadbeateri. The sequence continues at coordinate 871,794 of WOXC01000183.1, read as the reverse complement.
CTCTTCCCACTCCCCACCTTTAAAAACTCACCACGCCTTCCAAAATCTCTTATGAATAATTTCTGAACCATTCTTTCTCACCCCCTTTCTCTTCTGCTCCACCTTTCTTCCCTGTGTGTGTGTGTATGTGTGTGTGTGTGTGTGTGTGTCGCCCATCTTTCTCTCTGTCTCATTTTATGTAGAGCAGAATAATGACCCTGGGCAACTCAATTAATCTTGTTTGCCTCATTTTCCTCATCTGTAAAATGAGCTGGAGAAGAAAATATCAAAGTACTCCAGTATCTTTGTCAGGAAAACCCCAAATGGGGCCTTGGACAGTTGTATACAACTGAAAAAACTGAACAACAGAAAAGGATAGAGGTGGGTAGAAGACAGTCCTTGGAAAGAGGAAGACTTGTGTTCAAATCATGCCTCTGATTAGTCAGCCCGCTGATGTGCCCAAGAGGCCAAGCTACTTGATTTGTCAATGCCAGAGGCAGTTAAGACCATAAATTATGGATGAATCGCAAGTTGTAGGGAGATCTCTCTATCCCAATAAAATTTCAGTCCCAGACCTTCCCTATCCATTCCATTATTTCCATACACATCCATTTAACTCACAAGAAAACAGACTGTAAGTGATTTTTTCTATTTCACAAATTACAGCGTAGTGTGGACTCCTAACATTCCTCTCATGGATGGAGTGGATTTCTCCTTCCAGCATCCCCCCGGAGATATCGCTGTTGCCACTTTCTTTCTTCTTGTCTGAGGCTGTTACTGACTTCGGGCCTCGCAGATATTTTTTTTACCCCAAAATAGCTGCACACAGCCTTCTCTGCTTCATTTCTTTCCTTCCTGGACCACTTCCTGTGCCTCTTAGAACAACCCCAAGAGCTCACATTTCTCTTCTGCCTCCTAGCTCTTTGCAAAAAGAGCACCAAGCCTTCTCAGAGTATGGGCTTACCCATTCTATAGATAGAGAATGGAATATTCCAGGGTAGGGCCTGGATGGGGTAATGACCAGTCACAAGAGAGTTTATGAGACAAGGCTCCAGGTCTTCAGCTCCATCCAAAACTTGAAGGGTCTGGGATTCTGTGAAACCCTATTCTAAATATACACACAGATAATGGATGGATGGATAGCTAGATAAAAGAATAAAGAAATGAAAATGATTACCCTCCCTATAGAGAGAGCAATAACTTTGTGTGTGTGTGTGTGTGCTCGCAAGTGCATATACACAAACATATGTGGGTAGGACAGCATCTTGGTGAATATCTCTAACTATATCTATGTATATATTATATGTAAAAATAACTTTGTATATATAACTTTACATATATAGCCATAAATGTATAAATACTATATGTGTATAATGCTTATCTAGTGAAATCCTATAAATGAAGATATATATGCACACACATACGTGAGCAGATGTGTATATGTATGTATATATGCACACACAGGGAGGGCAATAACTTTGTGTGTGTGCACACATTGTGTGCCCCTGCCATGTGTTGTGGGTGAGACAGAAGAATCCAACCCTAAACTTAAAGGCCTTAGGACTTCTCCTCCTCACTGGACAGCTAACTGATATCTCCATCACAAAGGAAGAGAATCAGATAATTAAGCAGGTCCATTTGTTAAAAATATTAAAACCTAACACCTTTTGATTAGTTTGTGGGAACAATAAACATCAGGGAAAGTAGAATTTACTAGTCAAAATTCAACAAAAATTTTAGCCCACTTGGTGGCTGACATGATTTTGTAAGCATCAACAATGCCATATTTTTTTCTGTTTGGATCAAGGAATCTTTGTGATGTCTCTTTTCTCACTATGACAGCCATTAATACCGAGGATTAAAATAAACTGAACTTTGACCCAGAACTCTGAATCACCACATCACAAAATGTTAAACCAAGACTTAAAAAAATAAAGCAATTCAAATCCGATTTTCACTAAAATATTTAAACTATCTAATGAACAAATTACCTAATTAATATACTTTATTATTATTTGGTTACTGTAATGATTAGTAGTCATTATTCATAAGAATCTTGGCACACATTAAGTGGAGGCTAGGAACCAGAATATCAAGGCTCAACTCTGCCCCTACCAACCATGAAGCCCTAAGCAAGTCACTTTGGCACCATTTGCCTCAGTTTCCCCATCTATAAAAACAAGAGGGCTGGGGCTGGAGTTGGGGGTGCTACTGGGGAGGCTAAGGCTGGTGGGAAGGCTTGAGGGAATTCTAAGAGAAGAATCTTGACACACAGAAGGACCAGCCTACCAATTAACTTAAAGGGTAAAGCTCATCTACTACTAATCATGTGGGCAGGCCCTCAAGGCTGTATCCAAGAAGGGTCCCTCTTCCTGCAATCCAGGAAGGTTTGGCCCTAACAACTACTCTGTGTGGACTGAGCTAGAAGAACCCTCCTATTCAACTTAATAAATATGTATCAACCCCCAGAATATGGGTTAGTGGAAAGAGTTGGGTTTGGCATCAGGAGATGTGAATTTGGATCCCACTTTTCTGTTTACTACTAGCTATGTGACCCTGGGCAACTTCCTCAGGCTCCATTCTCTAAGGCTGTAAGCTGTGGGGAGGGTGGAGCTTTGCTCAGGCCTCCTTAGCCTTGTACAAAGTTATTTGCATTGAGAGCTGGCTTAGCAAAGTGCAGGACAACACACAGTGGGTGTTTAATAAACGCTTATTGACTTGACCTGCACTGGTAGGGGGAATTCCCTCATCTGGAAGTGCCTTGAATTAATGACATCATACATCCAGTCTCTATGCTCATTCTCATGTTAAAATAAGGCTACAAACTCATTTTCTTGTATCTACCATGACGATGAGCCCAGAGGGGATGCATAGTAGGTGTCACACATCTGCTCTGGTTTCCCCAGTCTGCCTTGCCTCCCCTTGATTAGGCCCAACTCAAGGAGAAAATGCACTCCCCTGATCAGTTAAAGCCCCTGGGGCAGCCAGGGGGCAGCCATAAATGGCCCTTGGAGGGGTACAGGGTCCAAGTGCAGAACTCCGGGGACTCCTAATTGGAGACATGGCTCTCACCAGTGTAGCTCCCAGTGGGAGGTTGACCCGGATTAGTCGAAGTTCAATGTCATTATCTTCTAATGAAGAGAAGGTGGCCTTGGTCTAAGGGGTGTGGAGAAGATGAATTCAGTTCCCAGAGGGAGAATCCCATGTTTCACAATTAAGTACTTCATGAAGCAGGAAAAAGAGCATTCTTTTGTACCATATATTGTTAAACACTGGCTATTGCTAGCCTCTCGATGAATCTCAGGGACAAGGCAATGGAGTAGGGGCGGACAGAAGCCACAGTCAGAAGATTGGCGTTTGGCTCTACACCTCAATAGCTGTGAAGCCTTAAGTCACTTTGGATCCATGTGCCTCCATTTCCCCATCTATAAAAATAAGAGGGTTGGGACTGGACTTGGTGGTGCTAGGCAGGGAGGATAAGGCTGGTGGGAAGGCTTGAGGGAATTCTGAGCTGTAGGATGGCTAAAGCTTTGGTCAGGAGTCTACACTGAGTCTGGTACCAATCTCATGAGACCCCGGGAGGGGAAGGAAAGTGGGGAGGAACCAGTTCAGGTCAGACCAATCTTCTGAGCCTGGCAGTAGTAGAGACTCCATGGAGCAATGGCTGGCCCTATCTGGGCAGATATGGAGACCCTATCTTTGAAAAACAAACAAAATAACTTTACCTCCCCCCACTTAAAGTAAGTGATCAGATGCCCAATCAGTCCTTTCTTAAGCCTTAGACTAAATGTGGAAAAGGCAATGAAGTCGATGAGTTCCCATAAGCTTTGTTGGATAAACCAGGAAATTTGGCCGCACGCAAGAGATCGTCTTCAAATTATTAAGCAAGCTAAGAAGGAATTCATCGAAGCAGCTGGAGGCAGCAGTGTGCTGGGCTGGTTCCCCCTGATGGGCAAAGGGGGTACTGAGCAGGGGCAGAGGAGGGAGAGCCTGATGAAGGCCATGGGCTCTCCAGGCACCTTGGGGCAGAAGACCCAAGCAGGCATAAGGATGTCCCGAGAAGGAGTCAGCTCTTTCCCCAACGTCCCCTCCCAGGCCCATCTATCCACAGACACTGGAGCACTCCTCACACTTCCTCCCTGTGTGAGGGAACAGGGAGGTAAGGTGAAGTGGTAGGGCTGAGATTTGAACTCCTGACTCTAGAAGCATTGCCATTGCCCCTCCTCGAGCATCTTCTTCTCCAGATGATCTCCCAGTTTTCTTCTGGCTCTGACACTCCATGAGCACATGCCCCAGAGCTTCACCAACCCAAGGGAGCAGCTAGCTCCCTCTAGCAGCAGTGTGGAGGCCAGCAGCAAGGACCAGGCCCTGGCTCTGAACTCCGCCTCATTTGACTTTCTCACAGTATCTTTCGCATCTGGTCCCTCTTCTAAACCACCACAGCTACTGCCTGGTTTGGGGTCTTGTGTCCCCATGCTTGTCTGTGCTTACCAGAGTACCTGGCACACAGTTGGCTCTAATTTAATGTGGTTGACTTGACTGGACCAGGAGTCTGACCTGGGCCATCATGACAGTGTCCTCACTGATTTCCCATCCTCTGATCTCTTGACTCTCCAGTCAGACGTACCTGAAACAGCTGAACAGGAATGACATTCTTATTTGATCTTCATAATCCCTCTGGGAGGCAGGCGCCATTATTGTCCCCATTTTACAGATGAGGAAACCGAGGCAAACAAGGTAAAGTGACTTGCCTAGGGTCACACAGCTAATGTCTAAAGAGAGATTTGAACTCAGTTCTTTCTGACTTTTAGGCCCAATGTTCTATCCACCGTGTCACCTAGCTGAGACCTTTAATCCAAATGACCCTTGCAATGATTAATTATTGGGTCTTATACGTGGAGCAGCCAGGGCGTGCCAGAGTGCATAGAGCACTGGACCCGAAGTCAGAAGACTCGCCTTCCCGAGTTCAAATCTGCCCTCAGACGCTTACTAGCTGTGTGACCCTGGGCAAGTCATTTTACGCTGTTTGTTTCAGTTTTCTCATCTGTAAAATGAGCTGGAGAAGAAAATGGCAAACCTCCAGCATCTTGGCCAAGAAAACCCCAAATGGGGTCACAAAGAGTCGGACACGACTGAAACAACTGACCCAGAATGTTCTTATTTGATGCTTATAATTACCCTGGGAGTTGGTGCCTTTATCGTCCCCATTTTGGAGTTGAGGAAGCTGACTTGGCCATTGAGACACGGCTAGAAAGTGTCTGAATCAGGATTGGAATTCAGGTTTTCTTGACTCCAAGTCACGGAGTCCCCTCTCTGCTTCCACATTCGGGGGCACTAATTCCCTAATGGACTTTTAGAGGAAATGACATCGGAAGGATGCTGAGCCTGGCATATGTCCTTCATGTTATCCCCTGCTTCCTATTCCTGATCTTGCTTTCTAGATCTGAGGGAGGAAAGACTTCATTAAGAAGGACACTTTTAGGTCCACCCATGACAGCAAAGCCTGAGGCCACAGAATGTCAAGAACAATAGTTATGTCAACCTTAACTAGCCCAGGTCATTGTCCCAGCTCACTGTTACAACCAACCAACTGACAAGACCAGCTGGGTTTTCTCTGAAAATTCTCTAACTAATAATGCACCAATTCCCTGTGGTTCTGCTCATGCAAAAAACCCAGAGAAAGAGGTAAAAGTCCACCAGAAAGAACAGGGAGGCGCTGGCTCTTAACAAACGGAAAGTTCCTCTGAGCCTGGGACTCATTCTCGATTTGTCACCGCCTCTTTCCGTCCATTCCTGATCCACTCCCCTCTATGTGCTGATGTGAAGATGGGGATCAGGGGATGTATTCTAAGTTCTTATCTTATGTCATAGATGGAAACACATAGACATGGACACAGACAGACAGACAGACAGACACAGACATAGATATTGACACAGATACAGACAAGGACACAGACCCAGGCACAGGCATAGCTCTAGACACAAATGCAGACATAGAAATAAGCCTTTAGAGTTCTCACAGTGTCCCCGAGTGTCTTGCCTGCACAGGTGACAATTGGAACCCTTCTAATTCAGTAGGATCTGCTGGAGGTGAATTCTGCTAGTGTAGCCTCCTAGAAGCTGGGGTCTCTGCCATGCTACACTGAAGGAGAACCCTCCAGAGAAGCAAAGCCAAACTCAGCAGAAAGACTCTTGGAGGACAAGACTGGGGAAAGTCACAGAATCTGGAAAGGTGGTGAGAACTCCAAACTAGGGTAGGGAAGGAAGTGAAAGCAGGCAGTCCTTCAGACCAAGGGTCATAAAGAGAATTCTAATCCTCTGAGGTCTCTTCAACCAAGTATAATATTAAAGAGGGGGAGAGGGGAGGAAACTCTACACCTACCCACAGAGGGATCTCTGTCTCAGCTACTGTCTACTTGATCCTGGACCCAACAACACACAAAAGAAATAAAGGTTTTCTGTGTCTGTTTCACTGACTTCCTTTTTTGTCCAATGGCATGAAAAGCAGCTTGGCATCTTGGAAAAATATTATATTTAGAGGCAAACCAACCCTATCACTTACTGCTAGTGTGACCTTGGACGAGTCCTTTTCCTTCTTTGAGCCTTACTTTCTTCATATGGAAAATGAGGGGATTGGGCAAGATGATCTTTAAGGATTTCTCTGAGGTAGCTGGTGGCAAAGTGGGTAAGAAGCCTGAATTTAGAATCAGGAAGATCTGAGTTTAAATCTAGCCTCAGACACTTACAAGCTATGTGACCCTGGGGAGGTCACTTACTTGCTGCCTGCCCAGTTTCCTTATCTGTAAGATGGGAATAATAGTAGCAGATACCTTGAGAAATGTTAGCTATTATCACTACTCTTAATGTCTCTGCTAGCTCTCTTTGTGACTTAACATTTTGGTATGGAGGTCAGACTTGGCCACCATCCACCAGCTGCTGATATTACTTGTCTGACTTTGGGCAAGACACACCTTCTCTGGGTCTCAGTTTCCTCCTCTAGAAAACTAAATTTATGACCTGATGATCATATGCTCCTATGACATCAATTAGACCTGGCCTCACAGCATGCTCAGCTCCTTCCCCCTAATCCTTGCTTTTATATTCCAAATTCTGGAATGATAACACCATTCAAGTAAGATCTCTCCTGTACAGAACTGGCAGAAATCACTGCTAGAAAACTTGACAAAGGCCCCGCTTCCATGACTGGTTCTAACATTTCCTAACTTGGCCAGACAAAAGCCCGTCTCTATTCCATCTTTGGGATCCTTTCCTGCTAATTTAGAGGCCCTGGACATCGGCATTCTCTCCAATGTGGGAGAATTACTCTCATTCCATGCTTAGCTTTTTAAAGAGTTGCAGATTCTGAGAATTTTTAAAGAACTTAAGAAGCCATTTTTTTCAGTGATTTCATTTCACACACACGTACAAAATCGTTTGTGCTTTGGGTCATAAAAGTCATGTCTGCAGCAATCTGAATGTTCCAGCTAAACCGAATGGAACTGAGTTTATTTACAAAGGCCTTCATTTCACCGGCCCTGCCAAACTATTGTATCCTCGTTCTTTACGTAAAACACTAGATGGAGTGCACAACATTTTCTTAAAATAAAAAATTCTTTCCATTAGCACAATCTAAGCAGACAGCCCCAACTGGCTTTTGAGAATACAAACACAAAGACTACCGTAAGGGTTTCAGAAAGAATCGACCTTGGAATTCATTGCTTGAATTAGATTGTTTGGAGTACTTGCAAAGAACTGTGGGCAGCAAAACTTTGGGGGTAGGGTTTACTCCTGCCTGGAGACTGGGAATTACAGATTCACTTTTGTTATGAGGAGGGTCCATGATTTCATTAATCAATTAAGTTTAACATCAGTAGAAGCTTCCAGATGCATCCCCAAAGTGGAATGGGCTGCCCTGGGAGGCTCTGGGTTTCCTCTTTCTAGAGGTCTTCAAGCAGAGGCCAGATGACAGTGGTACAACATGGTCCCTTCCAGGTGGCAAATTCTATGGATTCCATGGCCACTTCCTACAGGAAGCCTTCCCTGATCTCAGTACAATGGAAAGAGAACTGTCTCCAGAGTCAGAATGCAGAGTTTATCCCATCTCTGACTTTATGATCTTGTGTAAATCCTTTAGTGTTCCTGGGCCTCAGTATTCCTGGCTGTAAAACAAGGAGTTTGGATTAAATAATCTCTGAGGGTCCTCCTAGGGCTAGAATTGTGCTCCTCTCACCTCCCCTTCAATGATCTTCCTCAGACCTCCTGTATCATTCTGTTTTGAACTGCCTTTCTATATTAGAACATCCTCATTAAACATGTTTGTGTCTTATGCCTTTATTAGATCCCAGGCTCCATGTTGTATCTTGGCCATTGTCTGGCATAGTTCTCAGTATGAAGGTTTGTTGAATGAATGACTGTTGAGCCATGCTATGTGTTCAACACTGCACTATGTACTGTGAAGAACAAATAAATAAATAAAATTCAGCAAATATTTGTTATACTATGTGCCAGGCTCTGTACTTGGGGCTAGGGAGACTTAACTGGACACAGGTTGTATATTGCCAGCAGAATGCTAATCCTTGAGGATGGTGGTGGTTTCATTTTTGCCTTTAAAATCCCAGCACCTGGTACATTGATTTGTAGGTATTTAATTTAGGTGAAAAAGAAGAAATGAGCAAGAATATCCATTGACCCTGACTGTCAACATTAATGGTATAAAACCATAACCACAGTAAGAAGGTCAGAGAGCCTAGAAACTGTCTCAGTCAGAAAACAGGATTTCCTTGCTAGGTGAAGAGACATGGCAGGTTTGACAAGTGTCCCTACCCCCACCCTAGGAGCTCAAGTGATTCCCCATTGCCTCTAGAAATAAAGTGAAACTCCTGTTAGGTATTGAAAATGCTTCATAGTCTGGCTCCAGCTTCCTTTTCTAGGCTTCTTAGACATTTCCCCCTTTTCCACAGTTGATATTCTAGCCAGCCTAACCTGTTTTCTGTTTCTCATTCTTGATGGGACAGATGGTTCCCCATACCTGGAATGGGCTGTCTCCTCCCCCAATCCTCAGTTTCCTTCACACTCTCTCAAGTGTCTTTTCCCCACATGAGCGAGCCCTTCCAGTTGTCCCAGTTGCTCATGTCCCCCACTCCAAATGACTTCTCATGGACTTTTAATTAGCTTTTTGAGGGCAAGGACTGTTCTTGAAAAACAATATGAAAGATTATAATATAAATTTACAAGAAGTATCATCTAACAAAAGGATAGAAAGCAGGGGAAGGAAATTTAGTCTATAGAAAACTTGGCTTGGGATCCCACTAAGACAAATCATTCTGAGAACATTTACATTAAACTGAAAGAAAAATATATGTGAGATGGAACAGATTTTCTGGCATTTCTAGAATTATTTATTATCCCTAATGATGGCACAAAGGGGCCAGTGCTATGTAGAAGAGCTTTGGATTTGTAGTCAGAGAAGCTGAGTCCAAAGAGCTCTGCTCTTGTAACCTATGTGACCTTGTCAAAACTAATTTCTCCAGCCTTCAGTTTCCTCATTTGCTAAATGACAGAGTTTGGTGTCAGACTTTTCTGTAACAGGGGAAATCCAGGTTGTCCTCCTGATTCTGCTTTGTTTTCCCATGTTTTTCTGAATTCTTTATACTTGTAATTTCTTATGACATACTGACATTCCATTGTCTTCATATATCATAATTTGTGCAGCAGGATTTGAACCCAGACCTCCAATTCCAGACTATTTTTCCCCACTACACCATCAGTAAGTCAGTCGATAAATATTTAATTAAGAAACTACTGTGCACCGTGCACTGTGCAAAAGAAAGTTCCTGCCTTCGAGGAACTCATGATCTCATGAGGAAGAGGGCAGACTAATTAATATGTACAAACCAATTGCTTCCCCTGGATCATGTATGTGAAGCACCTTGCTCCCTTATGGCACCACCTGAAGCCAGATGGTCTTTGTCATTGCGCTATTTGGCACCGCTCAGACCCTGTCTCCAGCCAAGCCTCGAGGAAGGATTTTTGGACAGTTAAGACAGAGTGTAGTGTCTGAGGGCAGAGGACTCAGTCACTGGATCAGGGCAAGTCCTGGAGTCAGATTTCTGTGACTTCCCTGTCTTCCCTGGGAGCTGGTTCTGAGGCTGGGCAGGGCCTGCAGAGGATAATGGGAAGGAAACTGGATTCAGAGGCAGGAGAGAATCAGGCTCAAGCCTCAGCTCTGAAGCTAGTAGCTCCCTGACTTTCTGATCTCAGGAACCTTTTATGTGCTTAGAAATTACCAAGGACTTCAAAGGACATTTGGTCATGTGGGACACACACATGTGTGTTGGGTGAGCACACATGTGTGTATATGCATACAGAAATGTGTATATACATGTGTGTATATATGTACACATATATACATATAACATACATATACATTACATATACATACACACTGAACTATTGGCTCTCTGTGGGGAAAACAGGTCGTCAGGACATACTTTTAAATTTAATCTGCATTGTTAATATTTTCTCCACCACTTTCTTAAGCCTTGACAATTAACAAAACAACAAATCTAGCTTTGATCTATAGCATTTGTCAATTTCTGATGTGGCAGTGCTCTCACTGAAAATTTAATAATTGGCTTTCCATGGGAGAGCCGGTCTAAGCTGGCTTCAGTGCATCCCTGGTTGTATCTATTAATATATACTCTAGTAGAAATGGAAACATCTTAGTATGATGGTGAAAATAGTTTTGACCTTGAGGACCCCTTGAAGTCATCCCTTTGGTGACCTGTAGGGGACCCCAGACCATACTTTGAAAACTGATGCCCCAGACCTTTCTGAGACTTGATTTCTGCATATATAAAATGGGAATAGTGATGCTTACAGACAAGCCCCTGGTCCTCTCTGGAGCTTCAATTTCCTTATTTATAAAATAGTGGTGATTATAGAGCCTGCCGTGTAGGGTCATTGTGAGGATCACAGGAGATAATCTATGAAGTCATTCTGCAGATTTTAAAGGGTTCTAGGAATGGGAACCATGGCTATCATTCCCCATTTGGATAAGATTACATTGTGTCCTCAATGGTGTGCTGTTAGCTAGTTAGGTGGTAGAGAAATGGGGGGGGGGATAGAGGGAGAGGGGAGGGGCAGTGAGAAAGTGACAGAGAGACAGAGACAGAGAGAGGAAAAGAGGGGGGGGAAGGAGAGAGAGAGAGAGACACAGAGACACAGAGAGACAGAGACAGAGAGAGACAGAGACAGAGAGACAGGGACAGAGAGACAGAGACAGAGAAAGACAGAGACAGAGAGATATGCAGACAGGGAGATAAATAGAATGATAGACACATACAGACAAATTGATAGAGATAAATAGAATGGTAGAGGTAGATGATATAGTTAGACAGACAGACATGGATGGACAGACGGATGTATGATTAGTGCTCACTCTGTCAGGTGCTATGGCGCTGTTTCCTTGACGACATCATAAGTTCCTTAAGGGTTGGTTCTATGTTTTATATTCCTATTGTATCTTCTTTCTACCTTTCCATATCCATCATGTGCACACGTGCACAGACACACACACACACACACTCACACTCACACACACACACGCTCACACACACATGCACACACACAGACACACTCTCACACACACTCACACTCACACACACACATGCACGCACACACACATACAAACACACTTCCCTCTGCCAGACTGTACTAAGTCATAAACCATAGCTGTAAAGGACCAGAGATCATCTGGTTCAATTCCATCATTTATCAAATAAAGAAACGGAGTCCTAGAGAAGTTAACTGACTTGCCCAAGATCATACAGGCAATATGTGGCTAGGCAGGATTCAAACCCAGATTCTCTTCCTGTTAGGTGTCAGCACTCCCTCGGCACCTGTTGGATGAGTCCTAGTCAAACAGAACTGAGTTCTCATTTCTCTGCCAACCCCTTGCTATCAGGAGCATGTCAAAGAAAGGGGAGGCCAAGAGCGCACGGGCAGTGATAACCATCCATGGCCGCTTCCCAAACAGTGGCCCTGCACCCCGCTTGTCACGTGGTCTCACACTTGTGCTCTAGACAGTGGGCATGCTGGTACAGATCGATTCAGAGGCTGCATTGACACAGGGTGGGTCGGAGTTCATCTCCCCTGCCCTGATATGGAGCAGGGTGTGGAGAGAGACAAAAGGCAAATGCCTCTCCTCGATCTGTTTTTGTAATCTCTCTTTTATCTAGACAGAGGAAATGCTTCAAAAGTCATAGCTGAGTTCTCAAAGACCCCTTCCCTTCTCTGCTTTTTAACCCTTTGGTTTCTAGGACCCAGTTCCCAGGTCTGCTCTTGTCCAGGGCCAGCCTTGGGTCTAGCAGGACCTGCTCACCTGTGTTCTAGCTAGAGGGAGTTGAGTCAGCTGGGCTCCTGAGTGGGGCAGTAGATAGAGCTAAGCTTGGAATCAGGAGGACCTGGATTCAAATGTGACCTCAGATATGCACTAGCTGTGTGACCCTGGTCGAGTCCCTTGGCCTCTGTATGCCCCATTCCCTCATCTGCAATGTCGGGGCAACAATAGTGTTAGTGTGAAGAGTGGATAAGATGATATTTGTAAAGTGCTTAGCGTGGTGCCTGGGACATAGCAGACTCTTAATAAATTCCTCTTTTCTTTCCTTCATCTTTGAACCTCAGTTTCCTCATCTGAGAAATGGAAATTATCCTACTTGCAACACCTACCTTGTGGAGGTGAAGAACGTGCTTTGGAGCCCTTGCCAGCAAGGATGAAGTGTGAGTTCCTGTTATTTCTTATTACCCAGAGCTTCAGGGTGGGGAGATGGTTCCGAAACCAAGCCACCACAGAGCCAGCCCCCATTCTGTTCCTGAGCTCTCTGCCCTGAAGCCTCATGTACTTTCTTTTCCAAATGTTTTATCCTGGCTTGGTTTGAAGCAGCATTTGAGGGATGCTGGAAAAGTCTTCCCTTCTCCCATATAGTTACAGCAATAACAGTGCTTGTAATAACAGGACTTTAAGATTGGCAAAATACCTCACACAAATGACCTGGGGAAGGCAGTGTGGTGCAATGGTAAGCTCACTGGCCCTGGCTTTAAGCCCCATTACTAAGACCAAGTGACCTTGAGCCATTCACTCTCTCTGGGACTCAGTTTTCCCCATTTGTAAAATGGGAGGGGTGTGCTTGATAGTCTCTGAGGCCCCTTTGGGCTCTCCGTTCATAATCCTATAGAACTTCCTATTTGTTCCTCCCAGCAGTCATGGGAGCTGGGTTCCTCAGGTGGCCCTATGGTCCAGGTGAGAGAAGGGAGAGGACCTGTCCAAGGTCACAAAATTCAACAATTTGGGGTCCTGGGATTCAGTCATCCTCACTTCTGTTGCCCTGCAGTACTCATTTCATCATATCACCTCTATGAGAAAAAATAATCCCCCATGTTTTGAATCCTTCATACATGGATTAAGTGGATGGCCCAAGGTCACATCTTGAGCTAGAGCAGAGCCCATAAAAGTCATACTTGACCTTTCTACAATGCTTTATGCCATTGGAGATTTCCAGCAATATTATTATGCCCATTTTACAGACAGGGAAACAGGCCCAGAGAGCTGAACTGACTTGCCAAGGGTCACACAGGCATGAGGCCTCAAAGCGAGATTCAAACCTATTGCTTCCTGACTTGAAGGCCCATGAGCTTTTCATGGTCTCTTCTCAATGACCTCTATCATAGGACCTGAAATCCAACCATTTGAAATCTTTTCCTTTGGCTAAGACACTGTGCTATCCTGGCATCCCTTTTTCAAATGTAGATTATTCTGTGAAGAGTAACAAAATAAGCATTCATATATTCGCTCTGCCATCTTAGAATTCTCAACCGCTTTGTCAGAGGCTTCCCTTCTGAAACAATTAACTAGCAAGAGGACCCTGGGGGAGGAGCACTCTAATGCAGGAAGGTGAGAGGCCATTTTGAAGCATTGTTAGGGATGGCAAGATTTAGTCTGAAAGGGACTTTAAAGCTTCCATCACCTCACATAACAGAGAAGGAAACCAAGTCTCGGGGAACTCAAGTGACCCCCATGGTCCCAGAGATAAGGGAGCAGAATAAAGATTGGAACCCCATTCCCCTTTCTCTCTTAGCATGTGTTATCCCTAATCCTTTTCATCTCCTTTGTATTTGAGTAGGCTTCCTTGGAAAATAGCAGATTCCCTCTCACTAAAAAATACTGTTTTGGGTGTGTCATTGAGGGACTTCTTAGTTAAGTATGGGTCTAACCAGCTGGGCTCTGAGGTCCTTCTGTGGGTGCTGGTGAAACTTTAACAACCAGACCTCTGAGGACATAAGTTGTACACAAAACATGCTTAATCTGCATCATTGATATTTTCTCCATTGGTTTCTTAAGTCTGACCAACTGAAAAATAAATCAAATAGGGGTGGGGGATCTTCAGCAAGACCCTGAGCCCTCACACAGGAAACTTGGAACAATGGACCACTCCAGGAGCAGAGCCCAACCTTCACGTAAAATAAAAGTCATGACATAAGCAGAAAAAATGAGGAAAAACAAAAACAGAACCTGACCATAGAAAATTACTATTAAGATGGTAGGATAAAGGCACAAACTTAGAAAAGGACAACAATGTTGAAGTATCTACATGTAAAGCCTCAAAGAAAAATGTGAATTGGTCTCAGGACTCAAAAAAGAACTCCTGGAAGAGAGCTCAAAAAGGATTTTTTAAATGAAATTTAAAAAGTAGAAGAAAAAATGGGAAAGAAAATGAGAGTAATGCAAGAGAATCATGAAAAAGAGTCAACAAATTGGTAAAAGAAATACAAAAAAATAGAAGGAAATGTACCAAAATTCATCTAAGAAAACAACTCCTTAAAAATAGAATTGGCTAAATGAAAAAGGAATTACAAAAGCTCACCAAAGAAAATAATTCCTGAAAAATTAGAATCAGGCAAATAAAAGCTAATGGTTTCATGAGACATCAATAAACAATAAAAATAAATCAAAAGAATGAAAAAAATAGAAGAAAATGTGAAATTTCTCTTTGGAAAAACAACTGATTTGGAATATAGATTCAGGAGAGATAATTTAAGAATTACTGGACTTTCTAAAAGTCATAATCAAAAAAGGAGTCTGTATATCCTATTTCAAGAAATTGTCAAGGAGAACTGCTCTGATATTCTAGAACCAAAGGGTAAAATAGAAATTGAAAGAATCCACTGATCACTCCTGAAAGAGATACCAAAATTAATCTCAGAAGAATATTATAGCCAAACACCAGAGCTCCCAAGCCAAGGAGAAAATACTGCACAGGGCCAGAAAGAAACAATTCAAATACCATAGAACCACAGTCAAGATTACATAGGATATTGCAGCTTCTACATGAAAGGACCAGAGGGCTTGGAATGTGATATACCAGAAGGCAAAGGAATTAGGATTACAACCAAGAATCACCTATTCAGTGAAACAGAGGATAATCCTTCAGGAGAAAAATGGATATTGAATGAAATAAAAGACTTTCAAGAATTCTTGATGAAAAGACCAGAACTGAACAATAATATTTATCTTCAAATACAAGACGCAAGGGAGGCATAAAAAGGTTAACAGAAAACATCAGAGATTCACTAAGGTTAAACTGTTTGTATTCCTGCATGGGAAGATGACAATTCTAACTCTTAAGAACTTTATCATTATTAGGGAAATCAGAAGGAGCATACATAGACAGAGGGAGAGGGTGTGAATTCACTATTATGGGGTGATTTCCAAAAAAATTAAGGGGTGAAAAAGAGGATTGCATTGGGAGAAGAGGAAAGGGAGACACAGAATGGGGTAAATTATCTCACATAAAAGAAGCCTGAAAGAGCTATTATGGTGGAAGGAAAGAAAGGGGTTGGGTGGGCAACACTTGAATCTTACTCTCATTAGAATTGGCTCAAAAAGGGAATGATGGGCACTCAGTTGGATATAGGAATCTATTTTACCCTATAGGGAAATAACAAGGGACAGAACTAAGTAAAGGGGGTATCTGTGATAAAAGGGAGGGTGTTTTGGGAGAGACAGTGGTGAGAAGCAGAACACTTGTGAGGAGAGATAGGGTGAAAGGTAAGAGAAAGGGTAAACAGGGCAAAATAGGATGGAGGAAAATACATAGTTATCATCCACAAATTGAAAGCAGATAGCAGAATGGATTAAAAACCAGAATCTTAACAATATGCTGCTTACAAGAAACATATTTAAAGTGTGGAGACACACACAATGTAAATGTAAGGGACTGAAGTAAAATCAAAATCTATTTTGCTTCAGCTAAAGTGGAAAAAAAAATAATAACATAGGTAGCAATCCTAATCTCAGACAAAGCAAAAGCAAAACTAAATCTAATTAAAAGAGATAAAGAAGGAAACTAAATCTTCCTAAAAGGTACCAGACAGTGAAGTAATATCAATGCTAAAGATGTGTACATGAGGTAGTATAGTATCCAAATTATTGGAGAAGTTAAATGAATTACAGGAAGAGATAGATAGTAAAACTACACTGCTGGGAAACCTCAGTTTTCCCCTCTCAGAACTAGATAAATCTAACCAAAAAAAATAAACAAGAAAGAAATTAAGGAATGAATAGAATTTTAGAAAAGTTAGCTATGATAGAATTCTGGAGGAAATTGAATGGGGATAAAAAGGAATATATCTTTTTCTCAGTGATATATTGCCCCTATTGAGGAATAAAAACCTCATAACCAAATGCAGATAAGCAGAAATATTAGATGCATTCTTTTCATAACATAAGGCAATAAAATTATATTCAATAAAGGGCAGTGGACATATACATTAAAATTAATTGGAAATGAAATGATCTAATTCTAAAGAATGGGTGGGTAAAAGAACAAATCATAGAAACAATCAATAATTTCATTAAAGAGAATGACAACAAGACAACATACTAAAATTTATGGGATACAGCTGGTGCAGTACTTAGGAAAAAATTTATGTCTCTAAACACTTGCATCAATAAAATAGAGGAAGAGCAGATAGATGAACTGGGCATGCAACTTAAAAAAAAAACATAAAAAGAACAACTAAAAATCCCCAGTTAAGCACAAAATTGGAAATCCTAAAAATCAAGAGAGATGAATACAATTGAAAGGAAATCACTTAACTAATAAAACTAGAAGCTGGTTTTATGGGAAAAAACAATAAAATAGATAAATTGGTTGATTTAAAAGAGGAAAGAAGAAAACCAAATTACCAATACCAAAAATGAAAAGGCTGAATTCAACACTAGTGGAGAGGAAGTTAAAACAATTATTAGGAACAGTTTTGCCTGATTATGTGCCAATAAATCTGAAAATCTAAGCAAAATGAATATTTACAAAATATAATATTGTCCAGAATAGCAGAAGAGGAGATAATATGTTTAAATAATTCCATTTTAGAAAAACAAATTGAACAAGCCATCAAGGATCTCCCTACAAAAAATCTCCAGGGCCAGATGGATTCACAAGTGAATTCTACAAAACATTTAAAAAAGAATACCAATACTATATAAGCTATTTGGTGAAATAGATTAAGAGGGAATTCTACCAAATTCCACAAATATGGTGAATTTAGAGAATTCTAGAGAATCAACAAAAACTAGTTGAAATAATGAACAACTTTACCAAAGTTACAGGAAAAAAAAATAAACCCACATGAATAATCAGTACATGTATAATTACCAACAAAGTCCAGCAGCAATTGCTTTTGGGTAGGCTGAACCAATCTTTATCTCTTTCCAGAGTTCTATTCCTTCTCTCCAACTGTTGATTGGATAGCTTCACCTGGATGACTGATGGACACCTCAACTTCAACATGTCCCAAAATGGACTCCTCATTTCTCTCAACTTTTTCATTTCTGTTGATAGCACCCAATCAACCAGGCATGGGCTTATCTTTGACATGCTCTACCACACCAGTATAACCAACTGTCAAGTTCTGTTTCTTCTCCCTTTCTAATATTTCTTACAGTTATTTTTTTTTCCATTTCCACTGTAATCTTTCTCAGATCTTGGTCTTTTCTCACTTGGATTATTGTTAATAGTTTCCTGACCTCTCTTCCTGTTGTCAGTCTTTTTCCTTCCCAATCATCTCTCACACTAGTAATTTTCTTGATGAACTGCTCTGATTACATTATTTCTTTGCTCAATAACTTTTAATGAATCCTAAATAAAATGACCTTTAGCAGCTTACCCAGTTCAATATAGATTCTTGATTCTGGAAGTCCTTATCTATAAAATGGGGATAATAATACTACCCCCCCCCCAGGATTTTTGTGTGGATCAAATGAGATTATGATTGTAAAGTGCTTAGCCTGGTATGTCAATATTCATCATCATCATCATCATCATCATCTTCTTCTTCTTCTTCTATTACTATTATTATTCAAGAACTTCCACAATCTGACTCCAACTACTTCAGCATTATGTTATCCTCCTTTAGTCACCCAAGAGTCCACCCAAACTGGACCAGGCCCTGTCCTCCATTCCTATCTTGAGTTCTCTGATTGCCTTTGCTCAGATTGTCCCTCATGCCTTAAATGAACTCTTTTGCTATCATTACCTATTGAGCAATATTTGTAGTGATAGTAATTTTAATAGTTCCATACCTACTCCTACTTATAACCTTCAATTTACACGAAACAAAACGTTTCCAAACATGGCTATCTTACAGATGAGATGAAAATCATGTAGGGAGATCAGGAAGTGTTTATGAAGCCTGTTGTCCTGCCTACTGCTGGATTTGTACCATGGATGCTTCCAATCAGCTTATAACAAATGAGCTTATCCTTATGCTTTTTATTTAGTTACAGAAAAAAAGGTTTTTTTTTAAATCAAGCTGTACCATAGCCTGTAGATAAGTAAATATAAGGAACAATAGAAAGGTAGTGACTTGACCCAGAATGTCTCTATCTCTGAACTCCATTGAAGAAGGCAAGAATGAGATGCTCTTCCCAATTGACATGTGTCACTTTCAGGTTTGCACAGAACTTTGCATAGCTCATTGGAATCACACCACAGCCCCACTCTTTGGCTAGGGAGTAGTTCTGGACCTGTGATTCCATCCGTATAGGGACCTCCATTGTGAGGAAACTCCCTCCAGCAAAGCAGTACCTTCTTTGCAATTTGTGGTTTCAGAAAGTTGTTTAGTTCACTGAGAGGTTAAGGGTAATGTCATCCAGACAGTAGCTGTCAGAGGTAGGATTTGAATTCAGTTCTTCCTGGCTTTGAGGCTAACTCTCCATCCTCTCAGCTTAAGATGTTACTGTCCCTATTTTCTAGGCACAGAATCTCAGAGGGGCAAACGACACAGCTCAGTAGTCTCTGGGGCAGAATTCAAGGCCAGGTGTTCCTGAGTCCAGATTCTGGGTCCCCTACTCCACGCTGCTGGTCTATTGTAATCCTTCCCCTCCTTCAGCTTGGGGTGATTTTCCCTTGTGACACCCTGAGCCTTTCAGGTGAAAGTGATCTTCCCATCCCAGTTTTCTCCTAGCAGGTCGCCTGAACCTGTCTCTAATTATTTAGGGAACTCCCCCCTCATTATTTAGTTTATTTACATTCTCCCCTCTCTCATTTCTCTTCTCCCCAACTAGAATGTGAATTCTTAGAGAGAAAGACCTGTGTTAGGTCTCTCCCCTAAAGGATGCACACCATCTTACACAAAAGAGGAACTCAGAAAATGTCTTGTTGAATTCAATCTTTCCTTTTAAATCCATCTACCTTCCTCTCTTCCTTATTACTGTAGAGGGCAACACTCTTCCCCCCCCCCCCCCAGTCCATCTGCCTCACACCCTAGGAGTCATTCTGGACTCCTCATTCTCTTCCCCACACCCCCAAATCCAAGCTGCTGCTATTACTGGATATGTCCATTTCACCTTTGCACCCTCTCTCTCCTCTGACAAGGGCCTCACTGCTGCAGACCCTCATCACCTCACGCTTGGACACTGTAATAGCTGCTGTTGGATCGGCCTGCCTCATCTTTCCCCAAACCAGTCCATCTTCTATTCAGCCTCTAAAGTGATTTTCTTAAAGCACAGGTCTGATCACATCACCTCCCTACTCAATAAACTCCTGTGTCTCCCTATTACCTCCAGGAACAAATAAAAAGTGCTCTGTTGGGCAATCAAAATCCTCCTACCTTTCCAGTCTTCTTACACATTACTCCCTGACATTTCCCCCTCCATCCAGTGACACTGGCCTCATGCCTGTCCCATCTCCTATCTCTGCGCTGGGCATTTTCTCTGGCTGTCCCTTCCTGGAATGTTCTCCCTCCTCAACTCTGCCTACTTGCTTGGATTAAGTCCAATCTAAGACACCACTTTCTATAGGAAGCTTTCTCCAACCCCTCTTAGTTCTAATGCCTTCTCTGTTCATGATTTCTACTTGCCTGCTTACAAGGTATTTGTATATATTTGTTTCCTATTGTCTCCCCCATTAGATTGTAAGCTCCTTGAGGGCAGGGACCTTTTTTTTTTTGCCTGTTTTTGTATCCCTAGCTCTTAGCACAGGTGCTTAATAAATATCTATTGATTGAAACGATTAATGTAGTAAAGAGTCTTTCTCTGTAATACCCTGATTCCATTTAAATAAATCATACAGATTGTATCCATATGTGAGAAATATCTTGGACTGAAAATAACAGGATGAAGGGCCCTGGGAAAAGGCATTTGGACATTGACATTCCAACCTCACTAATTCTCACAAATTCAGCCGCATTTATTAAGCACGTCTGCTGTGCATGGTGGGGGGGGGGGAAGGGGAGGGGTTGGCACTGAGGACAGAAACACAGAAACAAGATCATCCCTCCTTTCAAGGAGTTTACACTCAAATGGCAGGAAAGGTGATTCTGATTCTGGAAAATGTTGAAATTGTGACTCTTTTTAAAAGAAACTTTTTTTTTTAAAGAATAGCTTTATTAGTTTTAAACCCTTATAATCACCCACAAAAGGCAAAACTAGTGTCGTGTGGAAATCCACTCAAGCCTGTTTTGATAACACTAATGATCATAACATATACATATTGCTTTAAAGTCTGGAAAGCACTTTATGCATATTATGTTCCTTGATTCTCACAATAATCTCATAAGGCAGGACTATTATTACCTTCATTTGACAGGCGAGGAAAGTGAGGCATCTCCACTTTGATCTCCCAGCCATGTGACTGGTGCCTAACGTCACTGAGCAGTCAGGTGTCCCGAATGGCGCTTCCTGACATCAAGCCTTCGGATTTATTCACTTTACTATCGAGCTGCCTCATTACGATCATCATTCTATATTAAAGCCTTTAGGATAAGACGAGCCCTTTTAAAAACAGGCTGAGTCACATATAAATGATGGTACAGGGCTTGCCCATTGTAAATAAAAAAATACTTTGATGTTTCAGTACTACAATAGATGTCTGAACTCATCCTTCAAACCTCCAAGCTGGCCAGCTGGCCAGCCTTGCCATGTCCCCCCAAGTGGTCTCTACAGAGGGTCCACCCAAAGTGCTACGACAAGGGGCTTTCTAGCTGCTTCAATGCATGATTTTATTGGTGTCTCATTTTAGAAAAATGATCAGGGCCAAGGCTTGCTAATTTCTAGATGGGTTGGCCCACTTGTGGAAGGGGCAGTCTTTCGAGGGAGCTAAGTGAAGATAGAGCACTGGGCCTGGAATCAGGAAGACTTGTGCTCAAATCCAGCCTGTCACTTACTAGCCTTGTGAACCTGGGCAAGTCACTTAACCCTGTTTGCCCCAGTTTCGTCATCTGTAAAATGAGCTGGAGAAGGAAATGGCAACCCCCCCTCCAGTATCTCTGCCAAAAAAACCCCAAATGGGGTCAGGAAGAGTTGGACATGACTGAAACAACTAATCAGGTGACACCAGAATTCTTCGCACAGTTAGCCTGGATAGCAATGTGACTTTAGGCAAGTCAGCAAACCTTTGTTGCCAGTTTCTTCACCTGTAAAATGGGGATTATAGTGAACTTCTTCCCAGGATTGTTGTGAGGATCAAACGAGGTCACATTCATAAAGCAATTTTGCCAACCTTGAACTACTCTGTCAAGTATGTTTATTCTGAAATGAACAAAAGTATTTTTATTGAAGCCCCCAATTCATTAGGCTTTCCTTAACTGCACTTCCTGATCTCATTGCACGCAGGTTCTCTTGATTCTGTCCCCAGGTGTTCAGGTCTTTCTACAAGTCAGAAAGGGGCCAAACCATTAGCAAACAGATCAGGCTCTCCGGTGAAGCCCAACCACAAAGACAAACCATTTGTGACTCCTGTGTTGTTCAAATGCCAGCCTGCTTCTGACATGAATTTACTGAGGATTCCCTTTCTCACACCGGGCACCAACGTGAACTTCAGGCCTGACCAGGAGTGTCCGCTGTGGGTTCTCAAACAGAGGCTTTTGGACTGGTTTTCTTCAAAGGGAGCTTAAGACCATTAACCATGAATTCCTGCCCACTTGGGAGTCACCTCTGGCCAAGCCACCCTTTGCACCTCAAGGCAAGTGATCTACCTGTGGGCCTCAGTTTCTCACCTGTAAAATGAACACCCTGGAATAGCTGAACTCTGTAGCCCCTTCCAACCATAAATCCAGTGAAAGATGGAAATCTTTTTCTCCCATTTCTTGCCGTGTAGGATTTAATAAATATTGATTGTGAACTGAAGTCTGGGGCATTCTCTTTTTCAAAGGACTTCAATCAACCACAATGTATTGGAGAGCGGCAAGGTAAATGTCTATCTCCGAAAGGCTCCACACCTCCTAAGAAGTGTGGAATGATAGATGGAGTGCAGAACAGAGGCAAGAAGCCATGAATTCAAATCCTACCTCACCCTTACTATGTGACCCTGTTTGCCTCAGTTTCCTCACCTGCAAAATGGAGAAACAAAAAGCACCTACCTCCCAGGGTGTGATGATAAAATGAGATGTTTCCAAAGCACTCTGAAAATCAACATAAGCTATTCTGTGCTACAAATAGATGGGAATGACTGAACAGCAAAGGCAGGCCAGTCATTGGTGGGTTTGCCCAGGAAGTGCCAAGGTGATGAATTGGCAGAGATGACATGTACAGTGGAAATGGGAGAGGGACTGGGAAGGAGGTGTGGCTGATGGGGATGGGATGTGGTTCTGAGGGGACCTCCAGAAACTGGAAATCTCCCCAAATGGGTCAGTCCACACACACACAGCTTGAACACTTGTTCAGGGCAGCTTCCTGCCCATCACCTTACCTGCCCACTGCAGAGGCTGCTGACAGTTGGCTCCCACCTAAGCACCTGCATCTCTGCTGCTGAGAAGAAGACAGCTCATAGAAGGGTGTCCCAGAACCAATAATTGGGGAATGCCCCCTTTCAAACTATAAGCTCAGCAACCCTGGGAGACAGCCCAGGGCTGATCACCAAGAAAAAACTCACAGTACTGGTTTAAGGAGGTTCATTCAGACAAGAAATCATTTGGGGATATATCTGAACAGTGTACTACAGGGATAGGCAATGTATCCTAGTGGGAAGACAGTCCAATTTAGATTCAGAAGATCTGGTTTTTAAAGCCCCCTCCCTAGCTCTGTGGCTTAAGGAACTTCACCTCTCTGGGCCTCAGTTTACCCTCTGCAAAATGAGGCATTCTGACTAGATTTCAAAGGTTCCTTCCAGTTCTAGGGCAATGCTCCCATTTTTCCCTGAGGAGGTACCACCTTTTATTGGCATAAAAGAAGGCAAGACTGGGGGCAGGGGCAGGGCAGCCTTCAAAGTCCAGTGACTTCTCAACAGGAAAAGCAGGAGATAGAATTATTACTCAGGCACCAAAGGGAACAGATAGTAACATTTTTTATTAAATATGACAGTGGATCAAAAAGTACAAAATATCTCTTGCCTGCTATGTGATTGGGAAACTATTGGCACGTGATACAGTATCAAAAGCATTAATAAGTACAATTTGGAAAACATACAAAATCGAGTGTTTATAGTTGGCTCAGCTTTATTTCTGGTAGTGTTCAAACTAATGCAGAAGTTCCTCAATAACCTCCCCCATGGGAAAGTCTCTAATATCACTGGGCCTTTTTACTATATACAAATAACCACCTTACAGAGCATAGAGGTTACATAACTCAAATCACCAAAAGTATACAATATTTACAACAAAGGAAAAGTTTAAAAAAGTATAAACAGCCAAGAGATTATGCTGCCTTTTCTTCAAACATATTTCAACCATAGGGAGACAAGCAGAATATCAAATACATTTACAGCCAACACTGGAGTTAAGTGCTTATGATGATCGTTTCAATGGTGTGGGTCTCGCCAGAGTGAAATCATTCCCATTCCTCATTAAGATCAGGACAATTGGAAAATTGGACCAGATGGGACTTGGCTGACCACCACAAAATGTGACCGAATGGAACAATCAGTGAAGAGAAAAATGAACTGCTCTCTTTGAAGGCACACTACATAAAAGATTTTTGTGGGACCAACTCAAAACTTCCATGAGACACAGCAACACAGTAAGGTACAGTACTTAAGAGCTCATGCACCAGTTCAGTAAATTGTAAAGTCAATATTGGGCTTGAACAAACCATTCTTTATGCTCTGATAAATGTGAACTGAGAGTCTCCAATAACTAACTAAATAAGACAGTCCTGTTGCAAATATTCCACATTCTAATCATTTACTAGGAGGACATTGACTTCTGAAACTCAACAGGGTTCTATTTTTAAAACTGAGTTTGCTAAAGTCAAAAGTGTTTTTTTCGTGTTTTCCTTCCTTTCCTTCTTTCTCTCTCTCTCTTTTTTTTTGGTCATGCTGGGGGGAAAAGTTGTTATTTAAATTTTATAACCTCCAAAATATCCAATGAATCATGAACTTAGTGCATTTGGAATTGCAACATTTCTTGGAAGCTGTTCTCAGTAAATAGATTTATGATTCTGTAGCCCATTAGATTCCACAGTTTCCTTTACAAAACTACCAATAACAATGGTTGGGTTGCACAACAAAAGGCTTGCACAACTCCATTCAATAATAAGGCCCCTTGGACTCAAACAATACAAACAAAGCCCCATGTAAAACTTAAAAAAAAAAAAAGCCTTTCTCAGCCAATGAGGAATTCAACGGTCCTTTGGGAGAAAGAATTCCAAGATTTTGGATGAGATTTTAAAAGCAACAACAAAAAATAATAACAACGTGTTGTTTCCGGAGGGAGTCCCACCATCTCTCATTAGTGGTCCTGAGGTTTTACCTAGCACTTGATCTCCCTCAGAGAGAAATAGTGAGCCTCCTCTGGCAACAAAGGAAAATAATGAATGCTGGCTTCTGTTAACGTGATTTGAAAATGGCATGACCCAATTCCAACCTGATGGAACCAAAGTGAGATCAGTGCGTTGCGGAAAACAAATACCCCGGGTCCACAATTTCGAGGTGACCCCCACCCCCCAAAAAGGGGAGCCCCCATTTTTCTTAACAACAAGCTCGTTTACTGTGGAATGGCCATGGGGTTGTTTTTCTTTCATATTCTCTGGTTCTGTCACGATTTATATCTAGTGCAACTTCCTTATATGTCCCGGCTGGAAGGAAACCAGCTGGGATTGTGATGTTCTCTCTCTCTCTCTCTCACTCTCTTGTGCAACAGCACGATAATATGCACTCACACATGTATAACCTAAAGTCTATTAGTTTATTTAATATTCTCTCATATATATGTATATATGGGCATACATACATATATACACACACACCCACACACGTGTTTATTTTTCCCCACAGGAAGGTAAGTAATTAATTGAAGCAAATGGAACTTTGAACACTGGATGACTACATTCTTCTGTTTTCACCTTTGGATATTAAGTATGTTACATTAGATATTTGGCTTTATGTCGTGGTGACATTTCTATACAAATAAATGCATTGCATGCATGGCTTTGTTCTAGAGCCTTACCAGTTCTGAAAATTCTGCAGGCGAGTTGCTTATTTAGAAGCTGAAAATTGGCATCAATTTTCATACAACAAAACATCTCAGAGGAAAAAAACATCCAAGACCTCAGGTAAATAGAGAACTAATGTCTATGGGAAACCACAGGGGAAGGGAACGGGAAAGGGTTTTAACAGAATGATCATCTGCAGATAGAGGAGGGGGGACTCTCAGGGAAGGCCAAAAGGAAACCCACCATTTTTTTGGACTGACAAAACATTTTGAAAACAAAACACTCTGTGGTTACATATCAGTAGCCCATGTAACACAGAGGCAAAACAAACCATCCACATCTTTCCATGGCTTGACCAGTGCGAGCATTTATTTCAGACAACAGAAACAAACATCAAGCAAAATCTGTTGCCAGATAGCCCACTGGTTAAAATAACCACCACCACAACATTGCCTTTGCAACCAAAGATGAGTTTTGTTTTTTATATGTGTAATTAAATACTCCAACTATAATCCATAGCCAGGATGACATGGTGGTAGTGGGTTCTTCTTTATATCTGTAAGAGGCCAACTGAAACAGGCCAGTGATGACACCAAGGGCAGCTCAGCTGGGGGAAGGTATCTGATGTCTAGGCCTTCCTTGTGAAGTTAGTCCCATCTGGCCTTCTCTCCCCTCCCCCCACCTGCCCTCTAGCCTTCCTTCCTCCAGCCCCTTAAAGGGTTTCAACCCAACATCAGCAGAGATCATCTTGGCTCCTGCTTTAATTTCTGGAATTCCTAAAATATCTGTACAGCCCACAAATATGTCCTCTGGATTTGGTTGTTATTCTGTAGCTTGTTGCCAATGAAGTTTGTGTTTTTATGATTCCTCTGGTATGTAGGACAGTTTCACAGCCTAGATAAGGTAAGTACAATGCTGAACATTTTCACAGAACCCAACACTTCAAAGAAAGCCTTTGGCTGGGTACACAGTGGAGAAGCTCTTTCGGCCCTGCCATGTAGGAGGAACAAAATCCTTCAATTGCAGATTGAAAAATGAACTTGGTTTGCACCGTTGTGTGATCCACCTTCTGTCTCTCTCTTTCTCTCCATATCTCTCTCTTTCTCTCCATTTGTTCCACTTGAATGGGTTGCTTCAATTTGTAAACAATAACTTTACCACCCAAAGCTGCTCCAAATGATAATATGTGGAAAAAAATATACACACATCAACAACTAGGACAGCCTTTAAAAAAACAAAAACAAAACAGGAAACAGAAACAAAAGACCTGCCAACAAAATGATACTGTTTAATTAAAAAAAATAGGACAGAATAAACTGGGAGGAAGGGGAAATGGAACTACCTGTATATAAATTATGTGAACAAACAAATACAGGTACCTTTTAAGAAGCAAGTTTATACAGTCAATTGAACAGTGTTTACTTTTCCGGCTTAATAGTGTCAAAAGGAAAGGTCGATTTGCAGATTCACTATACATTGCATTGATTTAACCTTGAAAAGTCAAGCAACTGACCCAAAGATGGGCATCCCTTGATGGTGTGGATTCACCACAGTCTTCCTTTTCCCCTCCTCTGAATTGCCACCTTTCTAGCTCAGGCCCAACAATCTGAGGGCAGATGAGGGTCTCTTTGAGCAAATTTTGGACGTTGTAAATCCCTTCACAAAACTCATGTGCAAAGTGAAATGATTTGGAGGTTGGGGAGGTCATCAATATGGGAAAGGGGGGTCGAGACTGACCTAGCCAAAGCATAGCCTTACCCCAATCAAAGAGACCTATTCATTCAATTCCCAGGGTGGATCCTGAGCCCTAGTTTAGAAGGAATACTGACTTCTCCTTCTTCAAGATGTCATCACAGGGTAAGGAGTGAAGCTACGAGATTGACATTTGCATTTAGATGCTTTGGAAGGCTAAGTTTACAGTTTTGTACTGGGATGTACAGATGATAGCTGGGAAGATGGGAAGGCCGCCTGAGGGTTTATAGCAGCTAAAGGGTAGATGCTGTTGTGCAAAATCTCTCCATAGGAACTTCCTACAGGTGTGGCCGCAGCTAAATGTCTATAGAGCTGCTGAGAATTTGCTGGGGATGTGAAGATCCCACGTTGCATCACGAGTGAGTGAAAAGCCAGGGGCTGCATTAGTGGAGAGAGCACAGTCTGGTTTTTCAAGTACTGCAAAGGGTGAGAATATCCAGCTGGGACACGGGAATTGAGACCGGAACACAGGGTTCCTGGATACAACCCTGTGAAGATAGGAGAGGAGAGGGGGAGCTTGTGGCTCTCCAACGTGCTGCTGGCGTGCCCCCCATGTCCTGGCTTAGTGCTTTCGCCGTCCTGCTCCGAGGCCTTGTCCTTTGCTGAGGCCTCCTTGGAGGAATCCAGGGGAGACACCGCACGGATTTTTTTCCCAGAAATCACAAGATCCAAATCCTCCAGGCTCCTTTTTAAAGGCCGAGCTGTGCCAACATTCTGGGGGCTTGTTCTTCGGTGTACCATTGGATGAACCATCCCCTCCATCTTCCTTAAATTTTCCAGTCTCACATGGTGAGGCTTTCCAGATCTAGGAAGCGACTCGATGTACTTTTTGGGGGCCGACATGGTCATGGGAGACACTCGGCAGGCTTTGGGGTTACAGTCTCGATTTGTCTGGCTGTTCATAACCTGAAACTGTGAAATCGTTTTGCCTTCCTGATGCCCCACTGATGAATGTGCCAGGCCCAGGGCCTTTCCAGTCTGCTTATGCGTGCTCTTTGGAAGACTCAAATCTGTGGGCTGATCATCTGAAGAGGCCTCCAATGCCATCTTTTTGTCTTGCAGATGCAAAGATGTGTGATAATTTACATTGAGTTTTTCTTGGTGTTTATGTGAAAGGAAAGTAGAAATGTTTTCTGATTCTCTATACATGTCTCGGGGGGGATATTTAGATGTCTGTTCATTATTAAGGTGGTGTTCTGTATGTCGGTAAAGGTTGTGTAAGTGAGGAGATGAATAGAAATCTGCCAGAAAGCTGGGCACATGGGAGTGCTGGAGTGCCCTTCGGTCCATCAGTTTGTCTTTGCCCTCCTCTAGATCCGATTTGAGTCCATATGACTCGGTGTGTGGATTAAGGTGATGTTTGGAGAAACTACAGCGGTGGGGGTCTGGCTTGCTTAATCTGTCATGCTTAAAGACTTCGTTACTTACTTTTCTTTCTTCAGAATTCTTGCTTTTGAAACTCTGCACATGCTGTATTACCGATGGCCGGCTGACCACCATGTGGTCTGCACTGGGACCGTGATGGGCCTGGGACAAACCTGAACACAGTTCATCTCTACTTGTCAGTTTCTTTTTGCTGATCAAAGGGGGAGGGGAGCCATAGGGATAGCTGCTGGACAAACTGGTCCCGCTCACCTGGGACAGAAGTTTTTTCTTTGCCAGTGGAGACATGATACCTGGATTACCCCGTGAGTAAAGCAAGGGGGTATAGTTAAATGCGGGGTCATCGTGGGGGACCGTCAACTCTTTCTCTTTGAACATGTCAAATGACTGGACCACGAGGACTTTGGGGTTTTGTTTCAACGCGTCGTGGATGTCGTCGTGGCCGAGCTGGTCCACTTTCACAGTGCAGTTGGCGATATAATTGGCCATCACAGGCAGCTTGTCCTCTTCCATCTCGTTCTGGCTCGACAAAGGTAGCTGCATGGTGGGGAAACTGCCGAACGGGCTTTCCTGGAGCTCGTTTTCAGGGCTCTCTGTAAAACTGCAGGTCTGGGGCTCTTGCTTCATGTCAATGAGGACATCTGGTGATGGGTGCAACTCTTTGCTGCCCAATGGGATCTGGCCTGACTCCTCCTCGGGGAGCACCGAAGGAAGGAAAGAAGGTGGAGCCTCTTCCTCCTCCTTGGCCTTGGCCTCCTCAGCTTTCTCCTTGTTTGAGCCTTGGTCCTTCAAGTCTTCTTTTTCTGGGTCTGCTCTGGACGCAAGCACCTCTGCTGGGATTCCTTCCATCTGTTTCTTCAATTCTACTGCAGAGAGGGGTGTGGTCAGACTTCTCGGATCTGGCATCTCCTTTTCCTTCTCCGATGAGACCTAATAAAATATTTCAATAGTCAGAAGAAAGCAAAGAATGTTGACAGATCCCACTATGAAATACAACATTACACCCAGCAGCTTTCCTTAAAAACAGGCTTGTCAATCACCTCCGAGAGTTCTGAAAGGCTTTATTACTCCCCAATCACAGCTCTAAACAAAGAAATCTAAATTACAGAAACATTAAGGGAAATACGCATATCGACTCTGGTTTCTTATGAGACACCTATCAAAATAGCAAAGCTGTGTATACTGATGGTATACAATCATATCATCTCTTGATTCCAACATATAGTTTAATTCTGAGGTTGTCTTCTTGTCAAATCAGTCAATTATCCAAATGGGTTTTAAATTACATGTTGTAGTTTTATGACACCATTGAGAAAGATTAAAAAAAAGTAGTTGCTCTCTTCCAGAAGGCAGAAAACCCCATTAAAAGAACCATACAACAACAAAGGGCATTCTCACCTCTTGCTGTTGCTGGAGATGGCCAGATTCACTCTAATTTCTGCAATTTGGTGAATTTAAAATTAGCGACTGCTTATTTGTTAATAATTTCTCCTTGGTGCCACTCGATACACAAATAATGCTAATATTTAAAAATTATGCAGATGCTGTGGCAGCCTGCCTGCCTGCCAAGGAGAAAAGAAACTCCCAGTCTCCCTTTCAGCATTGTGGCAAGCTACATTTTTATTAAAGCTAAAAATGAAGTTGTCAACATTCAGGCAATGTGCGCCATTACAAATATAGCTTTTCTCTTCCCTGAAATAAGTTATCGTCAACGAGACAGCCCCTCTTTGTGCTGCCCCATTGACAAAGCTTGTGGGCACAATCTACTCCATTCATTCCTTTATGGAGCCAGATGAACTGTGACCTCCAAAGGTCATTATAACTTTCCATCTGTGACCCCGGCTGACTGACAAGGCCTTTCATAAGAGCTGTCATCTCATCCTGACATGCCTTGGCCGGGGATGGTCACAAAACCACGCTTTGTGTTGGTCTTTTATAGTATCTGTCTCACCCTCCAACTTTGTTCTCCTCAGTTGTTAAGATAAGAAGCACCAACAAAGTGATTATCTAAACGTTGCATGAAGGTATTCGCATGAGCCTTGGTGGTGGGGGTGGCAGAGGACGTATTTAATAAATTACACCCATACCCGTTTAAAAGATGGCTCTCCACAAGACCCCGCTGTGCTTGGGGATACAGAATTTGTTACAATCTCTAGTCATCCGTCTCAACCTTGCACAAAGAGTTTTCTTTTTTAAACCTCCAAATATCAATATGTCCTCTGTGAAGTAAAATCTAAGAAATTTATAGTTGATAGCAATTCTGGATCCACTCATTACAGCCAGTATGACCGTAGGCAAATCACTTACCTGGTCTGGGCCTCCGTTTCCTTCTCTGGAAAGTGAAAGGGGAAGTTAGACTGGATCATCGCTAAGGCTCCTCCCAGTCCTAAGTCCCATGATCTCTTATTTTACGGAGGAGTAAACTGAGGCCTAGTCACTTGCCCAAGGCTATTTAGCTAGTGAGAGCACCAAGGCCAGCATCACATTCTTCCAAATCCTCTGATGACCACATCAGCTAAGCTTCCTTTCACATAAACACCAGACTCTTGAACTTACATATTACATGAAAATGGCAGAAAAATGTGTGAGTCAAGGGGGAGAAATGGCAATTCACATTTATTATTTTGCCCTTTCATCTGCTGAAGCTATAAAATGAAGGCTTAGTTGTTGGGGAACAGCAGAAGGACATGATGATTTCTGGCAAAACTCAAGAATCCTTGAGAATCTCGGCAAGGAGTTAAGACCTCGCCCTAGTTAACTCAAGGGCATTTTTTCCCTAGCATCCAATATGGGCATACATATCCCTTAATTAGCATAAACCTGGCAATGAGAAGCAATGAATCTGAGAGGAAGACCTGCCACCCCCAATTTTTCTACGATAATCTGATTCAGTACTGGAAGTAATCAAAATCTTCCAAAAGCCCCAAATGAGGCCAAATAGGAATAATGAAGTGACTTGTCCAAGGTCACACTGACAGGAAGTATCAAAGGTGAACTTAAGTCTCACTTCTGAGTTAGTGTTCCTGAATGTTGTCACCTTCAGACAAAGGTAGTATCAGGTAAGTTTGGGCTTGCTTGCTATGCTATTCCAGTGGGTTGGCCAAGGAGATGAACGTGGACACTTCCTTGATTTTGATCATGTTATGTGGCCAATCCAGAGGAGTGTGCATGTATGTGTGTGTGTGTGTGTGTGTGTGTGTGTGTGTGTGTGTGTGTGTGTGTGTTTAAATTACTGGGGCTTAAAATGCTTATAAAATGAAAAAAAAAACATTTTTCCCCTCCTTCTGCTATCTATATAATCTATTTCTACAAGACTCAGTTGAGCAGTTTAATTTTCAGTCAGGGAGTGTTGGGGTTATTTATTTTATTTTATTTTTTAAGAAGCTACCGTTTAATTAGAGTGTCTCTTCTGGGTTCATTATAGACCTGATTTTTAGGGGTGTTTAAAAATTCCCCCTGGGGTTGAATCCTAAAACATGTTGCTTTGAATGTGGTTCCTAAGTTGTTGTTGGTGTTTTAATAGGGAGTAAGGTTTTAAACAATTTATTCATGTTATAACAGATTTCAAAACCAGTCTCTATTTCTAGCTTCTGAGAGGGCCTCCATCAGAGGAGCTGTGGTCTACTGGTGGCTGGTGCTAATTTTAAAACTACCTATTCACAGAAAAGATAATAATGGTTTTTGAGAAGCCATTTCAAAACTACCCAATAAATAATGTGTATTTAAAATAGTCTCAAAGAGGCTTTCAACACAACGCATTTGGGCATCATGGCCAGATCAATTACACTGGGGAGGGATAACTCAAAGTTACTTAGGCACCCAATGACTGAGATATACCTTTGATTAAAGCCTGACTTACCTAGTTTTAAACCTCAACTGATTTTAAAATTCTTTTCAAATTCTCTGAATGCTTGGTGTGTTGCCAAGATTCTTTTTTTTTCCTTTGCTTTTTGGATGGGGTAAGGTAAGGCATT
Organism: Gymnobelideus leadbeateri; assembly: GCA_011680675.1. Taxonomy (NCBI): domain Eukaryota; kingdom Metazoa; phylum Chordata; class Mammalia; order Diprotodontia; family Petauridae; genus Gymnobelideus; species Gymnobelideus leadbeateri. The sequence continues at coordinate 838,782 of WOXC01000183.1, read as the reverse complement.
GGGGTTAAGTGACTTGCCCAAGGTCACATGGCTGGTAAGTGTTAAGTATCTGAGGCTGGATTTGAACTCAGGTCCTCCTGACTCCAGGACTGGTTCTGTATTCACTGTGCCACCTAGCCAAATACAGGTCTAGGAGGTCCTTTGCTCGCCCCCAGCATAAGCCACACTGCCTCCAGACACCTGTTTTATTGCCTGTCAGACCTCCCCACTTCCAAAGGAAGAAGTGGGATCCCCCTCTCAAAGGAGGGACTGGGATTGGTGCTGATGAAAGCCCATCCAATCAGAGCCCCGAAAAGAAGACGCGGCAGAACTCTTCAGCCCTTGAGCAGCTACGCGAGCAGACCTCTTGGTCAAACATGTCAATTCCACCCTGAAGACTTAAAAGCAGGCTATTTCTCACTGGAGCATTTCCGCACAGGAACACGGTGGTTAACTAACCTCAGGTGTGTCCTGGGGCTTTGTGGCATTCTCTTTCTCTTTTTTGTTCTTTGGGTTTTCACTTTTGATGCGTTTGGTTCCAGGTAGTTTTGTTTTGCTTTCGTTCTCCTGGGAACTGTTATCCTGTTTTCGAGGCTTGACTGGAGGCAGGGGCTTGTCTTCCTCTCCTTTAATAAATCTTTCATACGGCAGTATTAATCTAAAGGATTAAAGAAGAAGTCATTGATCAGCCCTTACAATTTCAGCCAAGAGCGCTGCATGGTGGGTGGCTCATTTTCTTAATATATGCAACCTATTACCAAGTCACAAAGAGAGATGAGAAGGTCATTGGAGACCATCTCCATTTTATAGATTAAGAAAGCTGAGGCCAAGAGGAAGGTTTCCCAAGGTCCTATAGCAAGAACTGGGACCCAGGTCTATTTTTTCAAGTCTAGAGATTTTTCCATTAAAGATGACATTTCCCCATTGGCATAAAAACAACTCTAGAAATTTCCTCTAAACTGGCATTAACCTGTCAGAATCAGAATCAGCACTTAATATCTTAAACCATCTTCTGTGAAGAGCAGTACTCTTGACTTTTCTCTATAAAACTTGAAGGTTCCAAAGCACTTTATACCCATTTGTGACGCACAACAACCATGGGATGTAGGTAGTATCTCATCATTAATACCATTTTCCAGGTGAGAAAACAGGTTCAGACAGTTAAGTGACCCACTCAAGGGCATATGACAATTAAGTGGCAGAATCCTAAGACTGGATTTGAACCTGGGTTCTAATGCCAATTCTCCACTCTTTCTACTCTACCCAAATATACCAGGAAAGACATATTGTACTGAAAGCACAGATGAAAAATATGGCATGTCCAGGGCAATAACATTTCCAGAAACTAAAGACTTGGCACAAATGGGGGGGGGGGTCAACAGCTCCTTCCATGTTGGCGGTAGTTCAAGGACAGTTCTACCAAACAACAGACACCTCATTGAGCATTTCCAAGGAGGAAAACTTTTTATGGGGTCTCCAGCAATAGGGAGGGAGTTTCCTGAGACTCCAGTTAGAATAAAATTATAAGGCAGCAAAGGGAAGAAAGACTATGAGACCACAAAAATCAGAGGACTTAAAAATTCAAGAATTTTAATTATGTAACTTTCTTTAACAAAATCCATAAAATTGCTTTAAAAAAAGAGAAACATCAAACAGCTTTCATTTTAATCTGTTTTCCCTTTGCGACGTAGCTCTTGATCTTGAACGGGAAAAATAGCTGATGTAATTAAAAGGGATGGATTGCATTACAATCTCAGTTTCAACTTCAGTGATTAAAGTTTTTATAATGCATTTGGTGTGATTAATGACTCACTGTGGGATTAATACAAGACTCAGCCTTAAAAATATGAACTTTAATACAACAAACATAATTTGTTTTAAATAAGACAAGTTGACTCAATGAAGAAAATGTACTCTACTTATAAACAACATAAATCTGTTCAAAGATTGGGAATCCTAATTATCTTTAATCTAAGACTCCCAGGCAGAAAACCCTTTGCCTGGGATGTTCATTTGTTATCCTACAATTGGTTTCTAACCATGCAATTTGGATCTCTACCCCTTGACTGTACCAATAGTTTTGGCTTGAAGAGTGCAGAAATGGAGTTGCCTGTGATCATAAAATTTCATTTTTTAATAAAATACTACATAAAATATGGCAAAATCAAATCCCAATTTATGCCACATTAGAAACAAAATTCATTAACTGAGCATGCTCTGACAAGGTATGTGCAAGGAGGCGTGAATAATACTTTCGAGCCCTAAATTTGGCAGTGGTCCAGCAACAAAGCTAAGGAGGGCCCACGGGGAATATTCATCTTCAGATCCCATTACAAACTGAGTTTAAACATGTTACAGCTGCTAAAACTGGAAAGTACTCCCTCTATGCAGACTTACTGAAATAATATACAGCTGCCAAATACCTGCTTCCCACTGTAATATTACAGCTAATGTTTATATAATAAAAAGCATAACTAAGCAGAATAAGAGAAAAAAAACAACCTTGTTCATACTTGAATTTATTCTATTTCATTTGTGAAGTCCCCCAGCATTCCCCCAAATATCTAATAAGCTCACCTGGGCCCCGCCAAGGGCCCCTTCACTTCACAGCAGTGGAAAGCTGGGGTTCACGTGAGGACGCTATTTATATTTTTCCCTCCATGTGTTAAATATTTAAAGTTGACTTTAATCAAAACACATTTTATTGCAATAATTGTTATCACAGAGATAGGATTGTTTGAGTTTTGTTTGGTTGCCGTAGCAACTGGAGGTGCATTTGAAACTTCCATGTTCCAAGGGTAGCCATTACTCCTTTCCCCACCATCTCTAACCCCAGATGTACTCATCTTCAAGTGAGATGATGATCCCATGGACAGGAGTTCTATGAGAACCTTTCAGGGGTACGAGGTGAAGGGAAGCAGCCAGGGGACCTCAATCACCACTGAAGTGCCTTCTCTCGAGCCTTATGTAATATTCTCAGGCAAAAGCCCTTTCTTAGGCCTTGGTTCTGATACCACGGGCAAAAAGTGGACCATGGCTCATTAGATAGGTGCTAATCAGTACCGAAGGCTTAAATTTCCTCTTATATTATCATCTTGTGAGTTCAAGTAGGAAGACCACATTTTCATTTTCTGGTCCTTTTTCCCCCTTCTTTCTTTCCACTCAACTCAGCAGCTGGGCTGGCCAAGAACAGTGAAAACACATTTCACTTTGCTGGTCAAAGGCTTAGAGCCAGAAGCAGGAAATCTGGAATTAAATGTTTCTTGTATCTGGAAAGAGGCATGACTAAGGTGAAACTGAATCCAAACATAAGTGCTGCTTGTTCAAGGCTCGGAGGGCGTCCATGTGCTGGTCTGCTCTGTGTGTGTGTGTGTGTGTGTGTGTGTGTGTGTGTGTGTGTGTGTGTATGTGTATGTGCACACGCGCCCGCATTTGAAGGATAGGGTCATGGGCTGGGCTGTTAGTCTCCTGAATATAGTAGGAGGGTAATTATAGTAAGGAAGAAAATAAAGGAAGCAAGGAAGGGAGGAAACAAAAAGAAGGAAGAAAGGGAGGAAGGAAAGAAGGAACAGAAAAAGGAAGAAAGAAGAAGGAAGGAAGAGAAGGTGGAAAAAGAAAGGGGAGCAGGGAGTGAAAGAATAAACAGAAATTAAGAAAGGGAGGAAAGAAGGAAATAAAACAAAGAGAAGGAGAGGGATGTATAGAAGGAGGATGGGGGGTGGGGGCAGCGAAAGTGAAGGGACAGGACTACAGACTGTAGCTCAGGAGGGCAGGGCAATACCTCCCACCACAAACAATTACAGACAGCTTCATATGGTGATTTCCGTTTGGTGCAGTTTTCACTGAATGTTTTTTCAGTTATCCTCTGAAGGTACAGCACAATTACCCCACAGGATATGATCTTATCGTTTGATTATTAGAAGTTTTTACAGTCCTGAGCACTAAAACTACTACAGGCTTTTGAGCATTTGAACATTCAACGAACATGCGGTACCATTAAAACAGGTTAGCCAACTGAAGGTCAATGTTGCCCAACACAGGAAGAACGCGGTTTGGATTATACAAATATTTTAGCAGAATGCAACATGCCTGAGACCAGCAGATGATTATTTTCAAATATTTGTAGTACAACAAAGATTTAATCAGTTTCTAAACAGTGCAGATAAAAGCAAAAATGTCCCTCTTCCCCTACCCCAACCCCCCAAAATTCATTAATCTGGAGTAATCACTCATATGGGCTTGTGAGCTTTTAGGCCACAGTTGGGTTTCAGGTGGGTGGGGGTAGCAATGTATTCATTAGAAAAACCAGAGAGCATTTTCTCCCCTCCCTGATTTTCACCAGGTCTGGGGATTGGAAGCAGCACAAATAAATGGACCTTTCTTATTATCCAGATTTTAAATTCCAGATTAGCCAAATGCTTATTTATGATGCCATTAATGGATCTCAAATAGGTAAGCTATCATGTATTGAAAAATAACATCTTTCCATAGGCGAATGAGAGCAGCATGAGGTTTTTTTCCCCTCTTTCCTCTTCCAGGAATAATACAAGAATAGCATTTTCCACCCCAAAGCAGAAACAGTAGGGGAGCCCTTTGCTATCACAAAGATTCTTATTAAATTCAGTCACTGTGAAAGGCAAGACTTTTATTTTTTTTTAAATAAAGACAACTTAAAATCAACTCGAGTTAGATGAACAAATCAGTGACACGCTAACCCTGATTTATTGGGGTCTGGGCCAATAAATTATAATCATATAGAAATTGCTGGTTTGAAAAGATTCCTGCTTTACTAAATCTCAAGTGAAATAATGGAGCTCAGTGTAACCTGAATTTTTAGATCTGCCTCATCTGATATTATGAAAAATTCAATGTATTTCTCTGCAGCACAAGTCAGAGGTCAGCAAATCTATTACAGTAATGTAAGTAATCTGGCTACCTGCCAACTCCCTTTATTTTTTTTTTTAAACACGAAGGCAGATACTTTTATATTTACAAATTCTAAAATCCTCTGGGGATCGGTGTCTCTTTCTCAACAAAAACCAGAAACTTCACATTAGAGAAATGTATTTCACAGCATATCACACATGTCTCTGTCATTAGCATTTCATTAAAAAAGAAAAGGCTCTCCATCTTTATTAGTCAACATTCCCTACTGCCCGCCACCCCTAACCCCCAACAGAATAATGCACAGACTAACCACCACTGTCTCCTGTCCTGATTAATGCCTGCACGGAATAACTGAACTCAGAGGCCAAAACATTTAGCAAACAGTGCTGAAGAAGAGATGAGAATTCATCTATTTATAGAGGTTTGAAAAATGGGGTATAGACGTGCATGGCCTGATTCAAAGTCAGGAGAAGAAGGGAAGACACAGACTAGGGTGATGCTCGGACCTCAAGCTTACCAATAAGGGCTGAATGCTCCATGGGGCCAGCTAGACCAATGGGAAATACCAAGAGTTTCTGTACGTGATGCCAGCCCCAGAAGCAAAGTGGTTCTGAGGCAGGGGTGGGGGGAATATTTATTGGCCTACTCAGGTTAAAAACTCTGGCACTCACTCTGCAGCTATTAAATTTTGTGCTCAACTTGTTCTTTCCTTTTTCAATGGCAACACAAAGAAAGACACGCTATACTGCTTCCACTGGGGCTCCAGACTTGATCTGATGTAAAATGGAGCCCTTACAATTCTTGGTAGAGATGCTAGTGTCTCGGCATTCAAGGGTTTGGCCAGACATTTTCCCTCCGGGCCAGGAACAGAAAATATAACTTCACTGTGAAGTGTGAAAAACAATCTCTCACCAAATATTCAGCCAAAGGAAGGTATATTTTTCCTCTTCCAGTTAAAAAATTACCAACCAAACAAACTATTCAGCCTTCCAAGGATTAGAAAAAGATTCCGATGCCATCCACACTTGTTCAGCTCACAGGGCATCATCTTGCTAACAAACATGGCACTTTGCAGACACACACGGGTGCTCTGTAGATGCACAGAGATATGGCCAAATGAGGCTGTTTCTACACTGGGTGCAGAGCTGTGAAGACAATAGCAAATGCACTTCTTTGCGTCGGCTGCTGTAGACGCCAAACCCACTCTGCAAAGACGCGAGCTCCAGATAAGGATCTCAGCTCTGCAGAGTTCTGGGTAGAGCATCTCTCCAACAGTGGGCTTGATGTGTGGAATGAAGCAGCGGGAAGAAAGACAGTCAGCGGGTTCAGGGACGAGAGACGACTGAGAGCCGGTGGGCGCTCACCACCACAAGCCAGAACCACAAGCTGCCAGAGGTTGTCTGTCTGCATGGTTCGGCAATACGACAGGGAGAAGCTGAGAAGTCAGCCTCTGCTGATGACCTGAGGTTGGTGATGGATTTTGGGGAATTCACTTCATCTCCCTGGGCCTCAATTTCCCCACATGTCAATTGAAGGGGTCAGACTTGAAGACCTGTGAGGCCCCTTCCAGCCCTAATTCTGTGAGCCTATGATTCTTCTTCACAGATTATGAAAAAGATACTATGGATGATGACTTTATACTCTCACACACACACTCACATTCTCTCTCTCTCTCTCTCTCTCTCTCTCTCTCTCTCTCTCTCTCCACACACACATTTGTGATCAAATGGTGGCTCAACTTCCTCCCTGCCTTCGGTTAGATCCTAAGTTCCTTGAGGTCAGCAATATTCTCATTTTTCATCTTCTATACCTAGTGCCTAGTATAGGGCTATAATAGACAATTAATAAAAGTTTGCTTTGTCCCACTGCACTTTGAAGTGTTTGAGGGGGGGTATTAATAGTGAAATTAGACATAATAGCACTTTAGAACTTTTAAAACAGGAAGAAAAGCTCTCAAGGCTTTGATAGCGTAAGACTGCATTAAGGATATCTTTTACCTACAAGAGTCCCCTGGATAAAGCACATGGAGTCTGGCCACTTGGCATCAAGTATCAGCTCAACTACTCCTTCATGACCTCCCTGGGCAGATCTGCTGAACTGGCTAGGACTTTGTTGTCTCAAGTATAAAATACGGTGGTTGGATAAGATAACCTCCTGGGTCCCCTGTGTCTATAAAACCAATCTATCAATACTCCCATGGGAGAATGGCACCCTCTCTCAGCACTGATGTTACTTGTAATGAGAGGACTGCTAGACTCTGGTGGTGTGGTACAGGGTTTGAAGTTAGAGGACCACGATTTGAATTCCTACTCAACACCTGAGAGACCCTGGGCAAGTCACTTTCATCTGTAGGCCTCAGTTTCTCCATCTGGAAAATGAGGGGAAGGGGGCAAACTAGATTACTGTTTAGATTCCTTCCAGTTCCTATAATAATCCTTACTAATTACTCCCCTATTATCGTCACGTCCATGTAATGCCTTGCAATTCTTTAAAACATTTATTCTTTTAACTAAAGTCCCAAATAACTTTTGTAAAAAACAGAATGTTCTGAGGGTCTGAATGAAAGAGCTAAGGATATGTTTTAATGGTAAACAATTACATTCTTCTGTCATCTGATACTTTCTTTCTTTTTTTTTTTTGGAAACATGCTTTCTGAATTTTCAATAGTTCCTTTGTTAAAGCATCTGTTATTCACATAATTGAAAAGATGTTTGTGCAGTGGCATGCTTGAGAGTGCAGTTATTTAATCTTAATGATAAAGCCCCGAGGACAGAAAATCATAAGTAGAAACCTCTTGTTATTTATCAAAAAGAAAGGGACTAAGACACCTAATCTATTCTCGAATTTAAATGCATGCTTGATGAGAGATATCAATAAAACATGGGACCTGGAAAGTTTTCTTAAGTCCTGGAGTTGGCTTCAGGAGAGGGAAGACAAAAGTTCGCAAGCAAACACAAACAATACAACAATGTCCTCGACCCAAAGAGAGAGAGCTGTGTGAGTCTGAGGATCTGACAAAGAAGGAAAGAAACTTTCAAAGTATGACACAAACACTCGGGCTTAGCTTGGGCCTAAGGGTGTTTTCTCACCACCAGTGTAAAGGAAAACCTTTTGTTAATTACGACTTGTGTTAAAGGCAAATCTAAAAAAAAAAATCCTGAAATCAAGATTTTTATTGGCTGTTATTTATTTATTTTTAAAACCGGTTTTTCTTCTTCAGGGATGGGCTATTTGTTTTTGTTTTAAATAAAGGTTCTTGAAAGGTCCCATGTAATAGAAATTTATTTGAACTGGTGAAGAATACCAAGTAAGAGGAAGGATATTAAGTTAGTTCCCCAAAACCATTGAGTAGAAAATCTTAAGGAAAAAGACTACTCAGGAACCTTACCTTGACCTGCCCAATGGAGAATCAAGCTTTACAAAGAGAAGATGGGAAAGGGGTAGAACAGGCCCCTTCTGGCTAAGTCTCAGAACTAGCATTGGAGTGTTTGAATTGGGGGCCCCCTAAGAAGGGCGCAGAGTCTTTCTGTGGGCGTTGTGAGAGGGGAGAAGAAAGACCAGAAGATGGTAGAGCTTCAGTTGAGGAAAGGAGAAGGGAGGACAGGATATGATAAAAAGGGATAAGATGGGATGGGATGGGGATTTGATACAAGGGAATAGGACAGGATAGGAAGGGATGGGAGGGGATGGGATGGGATGGTTTGGGACAGGACAGGATGGGATAGGATCAGAGAAGAGAGGAGAGGAGAAGAAGGGATAGAGGCTGGACCTGTGGTTTCCTCACTGCAGAGAGCTTCCTGGGGGATCCAGTGCAGGTGGGCACCTTCTCCGCCACTTGAAGGTCTTGGGGAGCACAATTATATATGGAATGGAGCCCTGGCTCTGTGTCTAGCTTTCCATTCACTGTGCTCCAACACCTCTCTGCCTTGTAGCTGAATAACTCCAAACTGAAGCAGCACAGAATTCTGGAGTTAAATGGGACTTTAGAGACCACTTAATGCCCCTCTCTCTACTAACCCTTTCACTAAGGAAAAGAGTAAGCTTAGGAAGATGGAGATCCAATGAAATGCCACATAATGAGCACCGCACATGAAAGCACTGTATGTGTATGTTAGGACCTGTTTATTACTGCTGTTATTATGTGCCATTACTATGTTCCATTCTCTTAGTATGACTGGACCAAGGCCACTCAGGCATTGAGGAGCAGGCCATATTTCCTGGCTCTTAATTCAATGTTCTTGCTCCTTTGTTGGGCCACCAGCCATGGCAAGAATGTGAGAGACAAGGGCCATCTGAGGGACCTTTCTGAGGGCACAGTCTTTGAAGATGCTCCCCCCAATATAGACTTTCCTTCTCACTTGGTGAATCAGTCCCTGCCCCACTTTCCCCTCTGCTACCTTTGTCAAGCAGCTACATTTTCAATCTCATCTGTGTTTCAATGTTTCTTTCCCCTTTCTAGCCCATTCTAACTTACCAAAGAACAACAAAGATTCGAGTATTCTTTAAGGGGATCAAAGTTGAGCACACACATCATTGATCCTACCCCAAAGCTTCCCTCATTCTTCCAAGCTGAGCTCACATCTGACCCCTTCCATCAGTGAATTCTCCCCTGCTGCTCTGGATAGAAGAGATCTCTGCCTCAGCCTGGGGACATCTCTCCAATTTAGGGTCTGAGACAGGTCTTCTCCCTGAGACAGACCTCTCAGAGGCCTTGCCCAGAGCAGCTCAATACCTACTGATGGGCTGCTGGCAGTATTCAAGAAAGAGAGAAGAAAGCTGGTGGGATACCTGAAATGGAGGGAACATTGGCTGGGTGAAGAAAAACTGGATGCCAGGAGATACCCCTTTTCTACAACAAATCCCAAAGTGAAATACCTACAAAAAGCTAATTTGCTCTCTGATTACATTATCACAGGTCTTAGGTATGGAAGAGGCCACAGAGGGCATCTGTTCAAACCCCAACAACAGAACTGAGGGACCTTAGAAGCCATCAAGTCCAAAGCCCTTGTTGTACAAGCAAGGAAACTGAGGCCCCAAAGTCACATATGCATCAAAGATAGTATTTGAACCATCCCGTGAAACTAAGGCCCAGGGAAAGGATGTAAATTGGCCGAGGACACATAACAGAGCCAGAATTCAACCCACCATCGCCTGAATCAACAACCAGCTTCCTCACGATACCAGTGAGGTTGCCAGACCACAGGACATAAGCCTATCACTGCTCTTGGCTCTACTCAGATCAGCTCTTTGGTACAGTGTCCAATTCTGCCAACTCCATTCCAAGGTGTGCTGACCCATTGCAGAATGTCCATAGAAAGGGCCCACTGTGATTCCAGGATGGAGAAGGATGTCTGGCCTGGAGAGGAGAGAGGATAGGGCCATGTAGACTTGCTCTGGGTCCTCCCAGACGGCTGGGCCACAATAATGCGACTGCAACAGCAGTGGACTTGACTCGGGAAGTTCGAGCTTGACTGCTGCCAATGACAATTCCTAACTGTGTCCCTCCTGGGTAACCCACCTAAATCCTTGACTTCAGAATTCCCATCAGTCACACGGGGATGGAAATCTCTCATTAGAGTTATGAGGAAAATACTTCTGTCAATCTTGTGGCAGCATGTGAATATGAATTATCACGGTTAATGACAAGAACTAGGAGATAGCTTTAAGGAGGAAGGCTGGAGGTCAGTATAAGGAAGGAATTTTAGGAACAGAACTGGCCTGGCTGGCCTGGGAAGAAAGAGAGTCACTTGGAGGAAGGGAGGGAAGGAAGTAAGGAAAAAGGGGAAGAAGCTTTTGTGTCTAATATGTGTCAGGCCCTGTGCTAAGTGCTTTACAAATATTATCTCATTTGATCATCAGAACAACTCTGGAAGGTAGGTGCTATTATTACCCAATTTTATATTTGAGGAAACTAAGGCAGGTTAAGTGACTTATCTAGAGTGACATAGCTAGTAAGTGCTTGAGGAGTGGGTCTTCCTGACTCCAGGCCTCTATCCACTCCAGACTCTATCCACTGGGACACCTAGCAGGGAAGAAATGTCCATCTGTTAAGGCTCCTAGAGATAAGATTCCTCATGGAGGGGGAGGTCAGATTAGACTGACTCCAAGCTCCGTTTCAACTCCAAAATTCCACAATTCAGTGACCTTCTGATCTACCAACTTTCTAGCCTCTAGGGTGGCAGAAACATACAAGAAGAGACCAGATTTTTATCTGAGTTGAGAAAGAACAGAGCTATAGATCACCTTGGTTTTCCTTGGCCCCCGTCCATATAATGTGCAAAGCTGCTTGGAATCTAGGGTATTTTTAGTATTGACACAGGGGCATATTTTTATCTTACTCAAAATATGTAGCCTGCCACGCCCTGCCCTTCCATGTTAGAAGGCTGATCTAGCTGGATGCCATTCAGTTGATGAACCCAAGGACACCTGGCTCAGGTACAGGCTGACCCCCTATATTCCTCATGGGGAGACTATACTGATTTCTTGGCATGGTGTTAGATCCACAGAACATTCAAGAAAGGGAATCAGGGCTAGTTGGGAGCAGGTCATTGGGTACAGCACACACAGTAAAAACATGGAGCCATGGTCTCTCAGTTCAAATCCCAGCTCTGCCATTAATTAACTGTGTGACTAGAGAAGTCATTTAACCTTAGGGATAGGCTTTGAAGGTTTCTTCCAGCTCTAAATCTATGCTCCTGTGTAGTAAGTCCCCTTTACCTCCTCAGGTCTCAGCTTCCTCATCTATAAAACACGTGTCTTTCCCGAGAAGACTTCCGAAGTATCTTCCAGCCCTGGATCTATGCTCTTGTGAAGTTGGGCCGTACACCAGGAAGAGGCCCCATCAGCCACTCTCCCCCTCCCACAGACATTTGTTTATGATTTTGAGTTTCTGAATACTCAGGAAAGCACATCCTAAGGAACTTTTGTTTTAAAGCTCTTTTTCAAATCCCTAATAACAACTTCATGCACTCCACAGAAAGAAACCGTGTAATTTATTCAGGAAAATTAAAACCAGTAATCTGGTATTTTGTGCAAAGGTTTTCTTTTTTTTTTTTTTAAGAAGAAAAGAAACCCGCATGTGAAAGCATGCTGCATTAGCATCCTAAACAAACTAAGAGAGTCTTACACCCAAAAGAAGCCATGGTCCATTTGCTCTGCTATTGATAGAAGAAAGAGAAATAGGGTCCCGGAGCCAAACAGAGAGTTGGGTGACAGCCCACGGAGGACAAAACAGCAGCAAATAAGGATATTCCTTTCCACTAAGACCCAATGCAATCCGAAGTCTGAATCTTGAGCAAGGGGAGTCTAAAATGATTATTCGAGGGGCTGCTGCTTGACTCTGTGGATAGAGCACCAGGCCTGGAGGTAGGAATACACCATGCGACCCCAGGCAATTCAAACCTCTGTCCGCCTCAGTTTCCACATTTGTAAAATAGGGATAATAATAGAATCTCCATCTAGGGTCATTGGGAGGATCAGATGAGATGACTGGAAGGTGGTGGATGTGGTGCCCAGAAGCACACGGTAAGCGCTATGTAAATATTAACTAGTAGTGTTATTATTATGCTTCTGAAGCTCTGCTGAGTTTGAATCGTCAACATAGCAACAGTCTCAGGACGGGAAAACATGAATGCTTTTTATATTGGTAATCATCTGTAACACGACCAATTAAATCCAGTATTAATGGACTATAGCCAAGAACCTGGTACTAATATTAAAAACTGACAGAGATGAATAGGTTTGGAAGGAAAACTAGGCTGACAAAGGCATTTTTATGAAGTGCTTGGACCCATTTAATTTAAACCAATCAGAGGCAGGTTTGGACGAGTCAGACCCTCAGCGACAACAATGCGTTCATTGGCCTGGTGGCGATTCCTGCTATGCCTTAAATAAAAACACCCATTGATTCTGGTCAATAACTTGTGCTTTCATTACTGTGTTCATTAGGAACCCAAAGCAGCCCAACTCACAGGCTCTACAAATAACACTGACTGAGATATTGGCTACTTGATTTTTTCCTGATTGTAAAACAAAAGCATTTACTGGAACATGAAACACGTGACGTGAAAAATGAATCAGAAGGGAATGTACAGTAAATCACTCTTCTTCCTCCTCTTCCTGAAAAGAAAAGTAGATGTTGGGTAAAAAGAAAAGCCAGTTACTACTGTCATGGCAGAAAATACAAGAAAAAGTAGCATCTGCCTACAGCCCAAGGAACTGAGGAGACAGTTCTAAGTTCCCAAAGGGAGGGAAAATAGATCTTCACACAGGAGGAATTTCTGATCCTCTTTATTTCTCCAGATCATTTGGAATGCTGAAGTCCTTTCACTGATTTAGGGAATTTTATATTATTTCTGTTAACACTGGATGTGCTATTACAAATACATGATTTTGAAGTTAATCTCCAATCACAGTGGACAGGGCAATGGGCTTAGAGTCTGGCTATATAGGCTCAAATGAATATTTATTAAGCACCTACTACATGCAAGTCAACTGGGATACAGAGAGGTGAGAAACAAAACAGTCAGTCCCTGTTCTAAGGAAGCTTTCATGTTAACAAGCCCCAGGGGAGTCAATGGCTAACTTTCTGTGAGGGTTTGTATAGACCCTGATTTTTAGCCCTTCTCCGTAAAAATGATGGGTAAGGCAATCCCGCAGTCCTGAGTGAGGTAGTTAATTACCTTCGACTCAGTCCCTTTGCCCCTTTTCTCAAGTGAGTCTTTCATGAAATGACGAAACGTTTCTCCTCCCCCAGACTGTTCCTTCATTCATAATCGTTTCCTCAAAGTGCTTTGGCCATAAACTTCCTCACTAGGATTGCGCAATGAGACGTGAATGGAACATGCTGGGGTGTCTGTCACTCGCAGGAGGGACACATCATTTGGCTGGGACTGTAAGTATGCATCACCTTCAAAGGCACCAATGTGCAAAACCGGGATGGGGCGGGGGGCGGCGGAAACCTGAGACCTCTCCTCCCACACGATTACTACCTGGGTAACAAATCTGACAGTTCTGTACAGAAATGAAATTCGGTTTCCCAGCACTTCCACCAGAGGCGCTGGAGAGTGACACAGAAAATATCAGAATGAAGATCTCAGAGATGGTCTGAGAGAGTCCAAATGTCATGTTTTTGGGAATTTGCCCCCGTAACAGACAAGAAGGGCATGTAGAATCTTACAGAAGAGAACAGAAGCTTTTTGAAGGCAGGACTGAGGCATGAAGATGCTCAGGCAGGAATGCACAGTAATTGGATTCAATGCCATTCCCAGGCACTTATCTTAGAGGGCAGCATCAGAACCATGGGAACAGAGAGAAGATAGCAGAGACAGTGCAAGTCAGCAGAAAGGATGCCATCTGTGAAGTCAGCAGAGCGTCCTGAGAGGCCAATACTCCAGGAGCCTGTCTCATCTATGAACTGTTCACGAAAATCCTGATTTAACCTTCCTCTTAGGATTGTTCTCTGTAAACCTTAAAGGGCTGAAAATAATGATCATTTTTACGTGTGTGTGTGTGTGTGTGTGTGTGTGTGTGTGTGTTCGTGAAGAACCAGATCTAAGATTCATTGTCATAGGGACCTTCCAGTGAGGAGACTTCCTTGAGCCAAGCTGATTGGCTGCTCATTTAGGATTTGAAGTTAAAGAACTCAAAGGGTAAGTAACTTACCCAGGGGCACACAGGCAGTATATATTCCAGGCAGGACTTGCACCTGGGTCTTCCCAGTACCCTCTATACTCTAGGTCACACTGCCTCTTATTAACAAGGATAAGTATCATGGGGATTTGGAGCTTTGACTTGTGTGCAAGATAGAGAGTTGTCATTAAGAATTTTAAAAGTCAATATTTAAGGGCTTATATGTTTAAAAAAGGGAATGTATCTCTAATAGAGTACAACATGTCACTAAATTGAAAAAAATTAGACTTGGGGGAACTAAAAACATAAATTAAAAACACCTTTGCCTGGGACTCTCTCACAGGGATGCATTCATGGGGACAAAAGATGCTTACCAAGGGTTACGGTTAAACCCAACTCCATTCACTGTAACTGTGCCCCAAACATGGAAGGATAATGATTTTTGTTGCTGTTTATTCATTTCAGCCATGTCTGACTCTCCATGACCTCATTCAGGGTTTTCCTGGTAGATATACTAGAGTGGTTTGACCATTTCCTTCTCCAGTGCATTTTACAGATGAGGAAATTGAGGAAAACTGGGTTAAGTGACCTGCCTAGGGTCACACAGCTAGTAAGTGTCTGAGGTGTGGCGCCCTATGCACTATGGAGCTTCCTAGCTAATAATACTGATAATAACAGTAATGTCATTTATATATGCTTTAACACTCGCCAGCTGCTTAAATACGTTCCTGGAGCCTCTCAACAACTCTATAAAGTACAGGCATCACCAGCCCCGTTTTACAGAAGAGAATGAGGCGCAGTCAGACAACATGCACATATTAAACACCTACTAATACACCCAAGAAGCTAAATGATTTGCCAAACCATGTAGCCAATAAAAGTCAGAGGCAGGGTGGAAGTGGAGTCTTTCTGATTCTGTTTTTTACTTCATCCACCATATCCTGCTACATCTCCTCTCCAGAGATATCACATGGGCTTAGGTATTTTTGAAGTGTCCAAATCAAAAGTGTGTCATGTGAATAGGCGAAAGAAGACAGGACGTAGGGTCAGAGGACCTAGCTTTGTAGTGTGGAAAGTCATGTCATGTCACGTCACTCACACTCACACACACACACACACACACACACACACACACACACATCCCTTGGTCCCTATGTCTTCACCAGCACAATGTGGGGGATGGTTTAGAATACCTCTAATTTCTCCTCTGGCTGTAAGATCTAACAGATAGTTTGATATCACACAAAGGAAACACAGTGCAAATAAAACCAAACCAAACCCAGCCACACTCTTTATCATCATCCTTTCCATTTCTCTAAATGGTGAATCAGTGATTTGTTCACAGGGCAATCCTTGACACATCCCACAGTTTACATGTCTTTCTTAAGTAAGCCCCGGGAAGGGCACTTGCTATGGCACTCTGTGGTCAAAGCTAGTATGGCGACTTACATCCGAGAAGAACAATTAGCAAATGTACAAATGGGCCCATTTCCCCTCCAAATAAACAAGTGAACTGTCGCCAGTTCAGCTCGCTTCTTCTGCCATCAGTGGCCATTAACAGAGGAAGGGATGGCTAGATTTCACCAGTCCTGCATTTGGAACCAGGATGCTGAATTCAGTAGGTGCCTTCCTGTTGGATCACCTGTAATCACGGCTGAATATGACCTAAACAAGCTACCATTTAGCTTTGGGAATTGAAGCATGAAGCAAGGACGAGTGGTGGCTGTTAACTGCTCTTCCTTGACATGAGTAAGCAAGGTGAAGCCCTGATGAAAAAGCAGTCACTAAACAGTGCACAGACTGTAGGCTATGCTGGTGAGGCTACATCTTGTTTGGGCTGTCACTGCCTCCATGACAGAGGATGAAGCTTGTAAAAACGTAACTGTAAAGAATGGATTTCATATGTCAAATATGTCTTTGTAGATAAAAACATCAACTGAAGGAAGGAAAACCATGGAGATTTACAAGGGGTAAAGAAATATTGACTTTCCAGACAGAGTGAGGGCAGTTGCTCCTTGGAATACATCAATGGGGACCTGAGAATCAAGCCCCAGAGCTATGTTTTTCTGAAATCGAAGGTCCCTTTATGATGACGAGGCCTGCACTGGGTGGGGGCGGGTAACAGTGCCTGTGAAAGTAGGGCCCAACCCAATGGTTGCCACCACCACATAAACCCAAACCAAAGTGTCTTTTTTGAGCATCTGTAACCCTCAAAATCTAAGCTCAGATTTTCATCACAGAGTGGTAGGTTAATTAAAGTAGCAGAGGGATGTTTTCCATATCTTCTAAAAAGTCCTCTGACCTCCTCTTCTCTCTTATCCTCGACCAAGTGTTTCCGAAGTAATGTGCTTTTAATTAATCTAGGATTGAGAATAAATGTTCTCTTACCTTTCATAATGTCTGCGTGTACACGTAGCTGCACTCGTGCTCCCTGGATTACCCCCCAATTCATCATAAATATGCTTCCATTGTCGGCGGGCTGTTATCTGCAAAAAATGGCAACATCGAATTCAAACGTGCATCTTTAGAGATTCCACAGCCTCTGAACACATAGCCTTGAATGCGTATGCGACAGGGGGAGAAGAACAGCATGTTCTAGAAGCCCAAGAGCAGAGAGTCTATGGAAAGTACAATAAGCTTATGGCTTTGTACCCTAACCTGATATCCATCCCTTTTCTTGACTGAGAGGAAATGAAATTCGACTGTTGGTTCAACATCATGTTACTCCATTTAGTTTTCCAAAAGGCAGCCCTCCCCTCCCCTGCCCTGCCCCTGATATCCTGACACTGGCTCACCCCAATCAAGTTCTCCAACTCATAGACCTCACTCCATCATATCCCACGGTTAGCCATCAGAATGAAACTAGAGCTCAGCAAAATTATTGATTAGCTCATTAGTCAAATGGAATGCAGGAAATCAAACTGGCCATGGAATTCACAGCCATCCCAGGCTGTCCTTTTATCCCAGCTCGCTATGTCCGACAAAACAAAACTCAAATCTGTAACTGTATGTCACAAGCTGTTGATTTTTATTCACTTAGGTCAGCAAAAGAGTGTATAGATCGAATGCTAACGGAATCTAAACATGCTCCCCACACTAACATGTGCGATATGTGGGGAACGAAAACAAACATCTTACGATATACTGAATTGCCTACCGTGCTCTTGCTTTCTTTTTCCTTTTCTGTAAAGAAATTAGGAATCTACAAAATAACAGATGGGAGATCTGGCAAAAGAATAATTTGGTGGAATCACATCATTACTCTATCCTGGCAAGGCTAGTGGGTGTGTCTTTGAAACTAGGAAGAAAAAGGGCAAATTTCTCTGCCCTAGGTGAATGCTCCAAAGAGCCTGGATGAGGGTGATAGGGTGGCCAAGGGGCCATTTCTGGGGGGGTGGTGTTAACACAATCAGAGCCTGAGGCTCTGCTCAAAGCTACCCACAGAGCTGCCCTGGAGTTCACTAAGGGGCCACAAGGAGCAATCAGAAAGAAAACAAATCTCACAACTCGCAATCTGGGCTCTGTAATTGTAATTTAAAGAGGAGGAGATGGGTGGTTAAATATTATAGGGTAAATGGTGCCTTTCCTGCTTTACATAAAAAGAAACCCTTCATTTTCGTAAAACCTTCTCAACAAGCCAAAGTAGGGCCTTGAGACAATATGTTATTTAGTATTGTTCAATTCCCTGTGAAGTAGTCTTAAAACCCTTTGTTTGGTGAGTTCTTATTAGAAAGCACCACCTCTCATGTCTACCAGCAGGAAAAATGGAAATTAAAATCCTCCTCTATTCACAGGATGGTTTAGATTCTAATAAATGGTTACAGGAACCTTTGCAGCAAGACTCAAAATACATATTTTGATAAGGATTTTATATTTAATGACAATCTTCCCCCAACCTGCTTAAAGGTACAATCATGAGCTAATTCCGTTCAAGAGGCCTGTTTTTCCTTCAGAGACTTTGTAGGTAAAAAGGGAAGAAAGATAGTCAAAATATGCCGCTCCTGTGATGTTCCACTGCTCTTGAGTCTCTCTAGACAGAGGGAAAACAGAGGTGGGTCTGTTGTGTTCAACTCAACCATCTGAGGCCCACTGTTCCTATCTGCCATACTGCCCACGATAACTTGGCTCATGTGGTCACTCAAGTGCAATCAATGAGAAAGTGCTTCCGGGAGGAACGTTGGCTTCTTGGCTTTGATGTTTTACCAAATGTTGAGGGGTCTGGCAAGTGTCTAATGGTTAGACTTCTCCAGATTCCCATGCCTTGTGTTTCCAAAGATCTTGCTGGGCCTTATACCACCATTACTCCCCGCCCCCCCCCCCCCCCCCAATCCTAGGTTCACTAGACATGCCCTAGATCTAAATGACTTCCCAAAGCTAAGCTGGCAAATTGCAAGTCTCTCAATACCAGTCACAAAAGAGTTCCAAGGTAAAGACTAACAGGGTCTTCTTCCCCCATGGTGGGCCCTACTGTTAAATACACTTGTGATATTGAAAAGACATGATGTCTTTGAGAATAAGCAATGAATTATCAAAGGAGAAGAATTCTGCTCACACTGGGACTGGAACTGAATTGGCTGGAAGTGTGTAGGGCACAGCTCTGCATTAATAAGCCATGTCCACACTTGTTAGAGTGGGTTTTGTTAGCACCCACTAGTAGGGAGTGTGTTTCCTTACAGCTCTTGCTAATACTTCTGTCATCATGAATGAAGACAGACTCTTAGCCAAGGTTATCTATGTTTTGACTGTTTTTTAAAGTCATAGCTCTGAATGGCTTCATCCCTTGATGGGTTGAGGTTTTAAGACAAAATGCTTTTTCTCTTTACGCTGGAAAGAGGCATGAAATGTGCTCTTACTGACTACAGTAGGCTTTTAAAGCCTCTTTACTGTATTTCCCCAGCCTCATTCTCACTTAACTTCCATTTAAACACTGAGCATGGGTCCTAAAATAAGAAATCTCAAAAGCCCACCCAGTGTAGGGTATCTAAGATGTCTTTGAAACTGACAAAAGGCAAAGTAAGGATGCTTACTTTGTCCCAGTCTCTGTGGGAACGAGGCACCTGTAGCTACCACCCAAAGGGAAAAGGTCCCTTCATATGATTAAGATCGAGCCTGGCCCTGTGATTTCAGTGATAGAAGACACTCCCAGATGAGGGAAGCTGTTCCTCCTATGCCTGTCAGTATCTTTGCCACTTCTAGTCCTGGAGAGAGTTACCTGGGGCACAGAGAAGATGTGTTACCAGGATACATCAGAGGTGGGGTTGAGCCCCAGAACCCCCAGCCTCTGAAGTCAGCTCTCTAGCCAAGAATCATTTTATCTCTATTAACTGACAGCAGTAAATCAAGACTTAAACCTCTCTCTCTTATTTTTTTGGCTAAGGTGCATGGCGTATGTCCACTCTAGGGTTGCCTGTTAGCACTTGCATTCATCCGTAAAGCTCTACTTGGCACATGCAGTGCCCATCTAAGTAGCAAAGATAGTTCCTGCTCGAGTAACCTCCATGAAGAGGCATCACTGAGGTGGTGACTGCACGGTGACAGCATCCCAGGTCCAGAGATCTCTAGCTGGGCAAGATCTTCCCAGTGATTGTTCTTCTCTTCACTGAACCTGGGTCACCCTTGTCTTCCCCATCCACTTGTCTGTCTGCTTTTCTCTCACTGCTGGACTTTCTGAGGTTCTACGCTAAGAATTCCAGTGGAACAAGGTTCAATTCCTATCAAATCCCTCTCATAAAATATGTCCTCTCCTCATGCTCCCAGCACCTCCAGCTTCTTCAGATCCTTACTAGCTGCACAATTCACCTGTGTGAGCTTGGTACTAATCAAAGCAAACAATATTTGAAAAATATCACTCATGAGAACACATAGAGAGAAAATACTTGCCTCTCCCTATGCCCTAAGGCCCTGGTCATCAAGTGCAGCACCCCCAATTTGAATGGCTGGAGTATTTTAACTTTAAAAGATATTTGGATGTCACAGGGACTACCCTTAAGAGAGGCTCAGACCAGAAGACAATCTATCCACCATCTTCATGAGGTCTTCGTGACAGCTGAGCCTGGGCTTTCAAAGCTAGTTATAATATCCCTGAAGGTAAAACGCCTGTAATCAAGACTAATTCCAGTACCTTATCTAGACATGGAGATTGACTCTGGATCCCCAAAGGCCATGCCAATGGAAAACAAGCCCTGGCAATGCCTAACGCCCCAGGCCATTCTTGACTACGGGCTCAGAGATGGACACTGCTAACTGAGAACCTAGACCAGCTAAGTTTGGAGAGATCCATCATCAGAAGGTTGGCCACCATTTTTGGGGGGCGGTAGTGCTAGAGTAGGTCCTAATTCATAGATTCAGAGCTGAAAGGGACTTTAAGGGTCATTTAATTCAATCTCTTTATTTTAAAGAGAAGAAAACTGAGGTCCAGAGAGCAATAATACTAAGCTAACATTTACAAAGTGCTTCAAAGCTGGCCAATATCTCATCTAATGCTCTCAAACAACCTTGTGAGGGAGATGCTGTCATCATTCCCACTTCACAGATGGGGAAGCGCAGTCTGAGAGCAGTGAAGTGATTTGCCCAGGGTCTACCAGGGAGCACCTGGCAGAAGTGGGTACGATCCAGATCCTCTGGCTCCAAATCCACCAAGCTGTTTTCTCATGTCATGACACTATCTACCAAGTGATGGGAGGGTTCTGGTCTCTGCCAGTGCAGGAAGTACCCTCACCAATTAACTCAAGGGTCTTAAAAATAATAAGAGGAACATGCTGAGATCAAATGACCCTCAGTGAGAAGAGAGATAGCCGTGACCTGCTGGCACCCCAGTGGCCAAGGCAGGACCAAGGCCCATCTGCTCCTAGGTCTACCCTAGCTCATTCTGTGAATTCTTCTTCTGCAGGTGGCCTGAGGGCTAGCTGAACTCAAGGAATATGCCTTTTTTTCCTGGTAGCACTCCAGGAACTCAAGTCTCTCCAAATTACATGACATCATCCTTGGCCCAGCTAGTTTCAAATTAAGCAAGAAGCTTTGTCTGCCTAGAGAACTGAAGTCAGATTCAGAGGATGTCATAAGAATGATGTCAAACTCCGCCTAACCCACACACTGCGAAGATAACAGGCATTTGCCAAAATGAAAAAGAAAAAAAAATAGTGGCTTTGTCACTTGGGGGAGGGGAGAGGGGAAGCAATTAATTTACAGGCTTAGCAAGTACTGTTGTGGTTTATCATCCCAAGCCCCCAGAAGAAGAGTCCATTACACTCTCCCTGTGATCTTCTCCCTCGCTCTTGGCTGTCCTTGGCCACAGAAGGAACAAGCCAACAGGGAATGCCTCTCAGACCAATATAAGTGTCATGCACCTTGGAAAGAACCTATCAGCTCTAAGACCCTCAGCTCTCCGCAGGGATGAAAATAACTGAGAGGTCACCCACCTGCCATCTGTCTAGCCAAAGTGGGTAGGGAGAGGGGTGGCCCATCAGAGCATATGTCTGGAAGGGAAAGTCGGGAGTGACAAAACAACCATAGGCTTGTCACTATACATCAACAAGAGCTCCAGCAAAGGCTTTTGTAGAAAATCAAATCCATCCCAGTAGAATGATAGGCTCTAAACATCTGGATCTACAGACACCACATCCATTTCTGTATCTGCCGGCTGGCCAAGGGAAGAGAGAGCACTACTTCTGACATACCACAGAGACCTGAGGAACAAATTCTGTCCTGTCTTCTTTTTTGTTAATTTGTCATACAATTTGAGGGCTGCAAAGGGCTGAGACTGAAGGCTTCCACAATCTGAAGCAGCATCCAGAAGTTTTGAAATAGCTTACAGCCACAAACAAAAACAAGCCAATTAAACGAGTCTATTCCGTAACCACCATGGATTCCAGGGAGATGTCTTTATCTTACCATGAGTCAGAAGCTGAAGGGATAAAACTTTTATTACACATGCGAGTGACTGACTACTGCCATCCATGAACGCTCTTGTCTCTGTGCAAGTGCACTGTTTTCTCAACAAGAAGAGTATAGTGGGGCAATAGCTAAGAACATGGGTCTGGGTCTGAATGCCATCTCCATCACTGAACCCACTGAAAACGGAGGCGTCTTTTGACCTCTCTGGGTCTCAGTTGCATCCATTGTGAATAATGAACATGGACTAGGTTAAGTGTTTTTAAGAGTGTGTGTGTGTATGTGTGAGAGAGGAGAGAGGGAGGGAGGGAGGGAGAGAGGGAGAGAGAGGGAGACAGAGAAAGAGAGACAGAGACAGAGACAGAGAGAGAGAGAGACGGAGACAGAGAGAGAGAGAGAGAGGGAGACAGAGAGAGAGACAGAGAGAGAGAGAGAGAGAGAGAGAGAGAGAGAGAGAGAGAGAGAGAGAGAGAGTCAGAGAGACAGAGAGACAGAGAGAGAGGAGAGGAGAGGAGAGGAGAGGAGAGGAGAGAGAGATGGATCTTTTTAGCAGTCCGGTAAAACCTCATCTGAGAATAATGTTTTATTTTTGCATTACATTGAATACATAGGATTACAAGGAAAACCAATTATACTGAAATGCAATTATCAAAATACCTATTTTAAAAATTTTGTGTACTCTAGGTTAAGAACCCTGGACTAGATGGTCTCTTGAGTTCTCTTCCTAAAACCTCAGTCAATGATTTAGACCATTACAAATCAATGATATCTTCCTCTAGACAACATTAGCTACGAGGAAGAACCAAGTGATTGTAAAGATCATGAGAATCACAGGGTTTAAATCACTGAGTCCAACTCCCTTTCTACATCACAGATTAAGTTTGTCATTAGAAAAGTTTCCAAACTAGCAAGACCCATTCTTGAACAACACACACACACACACACACACACACACACACACACACACACTCACTAGATCCATATCAAGGTCAATTATGAAATCTGCTTACCCAGGTACCTTGAAAAAGATAAGTCACATGCTAAGAATAGGCTCAGAGAGAGCAAATGAGTTTCTCTAGGTTACATGGATAGTTTAAGAATGGATAGCTATGGCAGTTGGGTACTGGTGAAAGAACAAATCTATGCGACAAATAACTGCTGTTGAACCCTTTTGGCCTATGAGTCTAATGAAGGAGTAGAGTTAATTGCTTTTGGAATTCACTAGAGTCTACATGAAAATATCTAGAAGACACTTGATAAAAAAAAGCAAAAAGTAAGTATCTTTGCATGGTGTTATGTGTACCTTATCGGCCACACTTAACTTCAAAGAAAGTCCCTATTATACAACCACACAATTCTTACTAGTCAAAGTGGGTCATCTGCCCAAGAGAAGCAGCTTCCTGCATTTAATAGATTAGTAAATCTACTACTAGACCCTTAAATCCTTAGATTTTCCAGTTAATGGCTCCCCAGGAGACAAAGATGGTTAAGGGAGGAAATTGGGGCTGCTGTAAAAAAACAGGGTCCTCTCCCCCAACCCCGGCAGAAGACAAGGGAGATGATGGCAGCTAGAAAAAGGCAACAGTCACAAACTGGCTTGGCTTCAGTTTTCTTCAGAGATCTGCCTCCAGGTATAAGTCAACATTAGCCATGGCAAGGCATACATCCAAATGGAAGATCAATCCTCAATCTGACTTTCAATACCATATGTCCATTTAGTATCCTAAACACCCTATATGACCTTGCACAGGGGTATATAACCTTATACACATGTACAATCTATGTTGTTAAGCTGTTGTGTGAAAAAAGTACTTGTGAGGAAAATAACATGAGAAGAAACAGAATTGGTGAATTTATCACTGCTCCTCTTAATAGTGGATGGCATTCAGAGGTGCTGGGTCTAAAGGATGCATTAGGCAACCATAGTATCCAACATGGCTTTGACATTTCAAGGATCTGCCATTGAGGATTGTTGTGAGCTCTCAATAAGACAATAGGTAAGTAGTTTAAACCATTAAAATGGTCTACAAGTGTCAGTTATTGTTACTATCATCATTATAAATTATTATATCATCGTTATGGGTGTTCCCTCTGATATTCAGACTGTAAGTCAACAGGTACTTTAACAAGTGAAGGTGGGCAAAAGAGTTTAGTCCTTGCTGGTCAACATTCCGATGACAACCTACTCCAAATTTAGCAAGACCCATTCTTGGACACCAATTACACATGGATGAGATCACCAGAAGGCTTTTAAGCCATAAGGAGGGCTCATGGTAAGACTATTTTGGAAGCTCACCTTCTCATTTCATAGAAGAAATTTTCCCCCATCCTTCACAATAAAGGTTGGATCACAGGGTTGACTTCTAAATCTATGACAGACATCTGAAAAAGTTACCATCTTTCTCACAAAGATGAAGGCTATAATTAGCTCAATATTTTACTAAGACAGCAGCCATGGAGTCAAGGTTAGAGTCTATCTCTCCCTGTTATCAACAGAGCCATCCATGTGTAATAATTACATTGTTTATTTTTATTCAGGGCACTTGAGAAAATAAACACTGTGAGTCACTCATGCCTATGAATGCACATTTTATATGCAATTTATATATTGATTATAAACAGGCATATACCATACAGAAAATGAATTTATACATGGGAAGACATACACGAACCTATCAAAGAATGCCAAGTCAGAACGAACAGCAGATTATCTGTCCATAAATACGGGATAATCTATGTCCCCTTTGCCCTACCCCCTAGTTCCTTGAATCAAACCATGATATTAGTTTGTGGAATAATATGTTTTATCTGGCAAAAAAAACAAAAAAACAAAAAAAAAACCCACCCACTGGTTATTACATTTGGGCTAAAATGAATTTCATTTTCTTGATTTTCTGTCTCATTCTCATTTTACTACCAAACAGAGATAACCCAGATTACTTCTTTAAAAAATTTTTTTTCTTATTCAATTTCTGAAGAAATTGCACAACTTAATCTGATCACTGTGTGCAAAAGAAAGCATTTCCAGTGACGACATCTTCCTGTGTCAACTGGTTTTTATTGCAGATGTCATCTCTGTGGGCTGTATTAATGCAGCTCTTTCTTCTGATTTCAAGATTTTAATCTAAGTTTGTTGCTTTAACATTTTATAGGATCAAAAATATGCTGCAAAATCCGTGGCCATCAAATTTTCCTGTGGGCTAAAAATAAACTGTTCCTGTCAGATAGAATTAGCCGATAAAAAGTGTCAAAGCCTTTTTTGAATTAGGTTGATCACTTCCTGTTTATGTGGCATTGACCCTTGTCTAATAAAGCCTTTTTTGTGTGTGCTAGCAATAAGAGAAAATTCTGCTGCATATGATTCCTGAATGGCCAATACTGATTACTCTTGAAAGCCTTTAATACATTTCCCATATTAGACATGAACAGATGTCAGGTATGTTGCCAAGTGGAATTTCTTTTATTCTATCTTGGCCTCTTGTACAATAATAAGCCTTTCTCAACATGGGGAAAAATCACAGACCCAACTGATTTCCTAGACAAGGAAGACTTCCATATGTTTTCCACTTGTCGTTTTTTTTACTACAAGTTTACAATTTTGCCAAACCTGGGACTAATTGGGACCGTTTCCAAGAGTGGCCCGAGAAACCCCCAAAGGGTAGAGAGAGCTATTTGAAAAGCCAGTCTATAGGGGCTGGCTTTTGCTTCTTTCCCATTTTGGTCAAAGAAGGGAAAGTGAGATTGCACAATTACTTCATTTAATTATTTAAACACTTACTGTTTCATATCCTCCCAGGTTTTGAGCAGCTTGAAACATAGTCCAAAGGTTGACTGTTAGAGGGATAATAAGTATTTAGATAAGCATTGCATTAATGTACTTCCGAGAAATTTCAATTAAACATTAAAAAATAAATAAACTGAGAAGGAGAAATAGGAGTGCTAATCCACCCCAGAGAGAGAGAGACAGAGAGACAGAGAGAGACCTACTTGGGAAACAGTTTACCAAAGGGCATTCATTCATTCAACAACAGGATATGGGATGATTTACAATATATCTTAAGGAACATTAATACACAGTTACGGAAATGGTTCTACTTTTAGGATCAGGAAAAGGACAATTTGAGTACTGTTTCCATCAGCCTGACAGCAGAGCCCTATTGCTCAACTGTCCTTGGGAAAAGTGTGTGATTTTAAAAGTGGAGTTACTCACCGAGCTTCTGTGAAGAAGCCATTGATTAAATAGTAATATATTATGACTCCTTCAGAGAAGCAGTACCGTAATCAATAGATAACAGCTATTTTCATATATTATTGCTTTCATAATAGAATAACGGATGGCAACACCATGTTAAAGGCCCATCCTGTATTTCAGACACTCATGGGGACTCTCAATGCCTACGGCACCAATATTTCCAACCAGAGTCAGCTGCCATGCGGCAGATCTATCAGAGGGGCAGGAGGCCTTCCTTCATTCGCAGAGGAATTCCGAGGTGAGCATGTTGTGTGTACTCGCTCAGCCTCTGGCCATCTGTGTGCTGGATATTGCTTTTTTTTACAGGCCTCTCTCTGTGGCATTAGCCCATGTCCACAATGCTCAGCAACTGCAGTGAACAGCTAACAACTGTTTCTGTCTGAGTGGAATATCATGGAATGGGGACTGCCATGGCCTGGGTAGTTTAGGCCCCCCTTCTTCCCCCAAATCTGAATGTCGAGTAATTCTTTGGCAGTAGAAATAAGGACTACAATAAAAATAAAACAAGGCTCTTTGACACATCACGTCCTCAAAGCCTCATTGAACCTTGTACTTTTTTCAGAGCACTCAAGAGCTTTGCTTAGGCCTTGATTTAATCTGAGTCAATGCATTATGCAGCAAAGCTGTTCATACTACATTAATTTCACTTCTATTTTCAGAAACCAGTTTTCAGACAAACATTGTAATCATTCGTCGTTATATAAGTTTATAATGGCTGCGAGAGTTGGGTTGCAATCAGTGCCAATTGCTATTAGGTATGTAAATTGTTATGTAAAACACACAGGTTTGACATTCTTCATCAAAATGACACATGGTTTTAATCTAGGAAGATATGTTTAGAGAAAGGGATATTTCAACGCAGGGATTTCTCTTTTGTGTACCACCGAGTCTATGGGCAGCTAAGGCATTTCTCCACACGGTGGTGAACTTGGGAGATGCTGGTTCTCCTCCTTGGTGGAATTACGCTCAGCTATGATTTTCATACTGGTTGCAAATAAGCTTTGACACTTAAAATGTTAACGCTTAAAGTCATTGGAAACAGGGCCTCTGTTCTGGACTGTCTCCTCATTTCTCCTGAAGCTGGCTATTTACTCGTTATCACCCAACAAATGAGGGGCATAGGGGGGTTTGCTGGGAAAACACGTCTTTTCTTTCTTTGTGGCTCTTCTGACCATCTTTCAATGCCCCAGCTTAAAATCTGTCTTTTCACAGGCAACATCTGTGCATGATAAAGCTACGTCATCTTATTAACTCAGGAGAAAGGCATTACAGACACTCGGTTTGACAAAACAGAAAATGAGAAACTTTCAACATGTCTATTTCCAGTCCCAATCAGTGGATTGAAGCCTATAAATATCTCTTTGCAACTGGCCCGGAAGGAGTGCTTGAGAGGGAAGAGGCCGAGGAATGCCTGGCCGGGTGACACAGGGCAGGGTCCAGTATAAACGGACAGCGTCAGCCCCAAATTAGGCCTTTAGCCTAATCTCTGGGAAGCACTTAAAAAAAATCACAAGAAATCTGAACAGTTCTGTAATGCAGTGAAGAAGAGAGAGGTAAGAAATTGTACTTACTCTGCTTAAACCCTAAATAGGGAATGCGTTCTATTGGTGTCTTCCTTTCTTTCATGTACTTGTAAAGGGCCACTAGGAAGGCCTGCTCTTCTGCCCGGCACTCTTCCCCAATGGCAACCTTTGATTTCTCCTCATTGGAGCCCTTTTTACAGCTGCTGTGGTTATTCTTGGGCTTGGCCAAGGTTGATCTGGCCTCACATTTCACCTGGAAAGAGGAAAAAACACCACATCAAACCTAGCACAGGCCTGAAGAGCTTATTCAAAATCATGCTGGAGCCCAAACATTCCCAGGGCAGGAAGGGGGAGCCAATCAGGCTCCATCAGAGGCCAGTTAACCGTCCAAACAGGGAACACATCCAGCTCTTGGATCCATCTCTACATGGGAACTGTTTTCAATGGTTTAAGTACTTTTCGTGTCTTTTTTTTTTATGGGAATATCAACCTAAAACATCATTGCCATCTGCTGGGAAAGTTCTCCAGGCGCCAGATGCCTTTTCTTTCATTTTTCAAAGCCATACTACCCCTCATGCTACTGGGCAGCCCATCCTTCCCAACCAACAGCCCCCATTTCAGTGGTTCACCCCCCCCCCATTTCTTCAGAAAACTCATCTCAGTGATTCTTCAGCAACTCACAGCAAGATACCAGCAGAAACAGACATTCTTGCTAAGGGCATTGATGGGCTTGAGATCACAGATTTGAAGGGAGCAGGGACCTTAGGATCTATCTAGTCTAGGAATTCTTAACCTGAGGTCAAGGGTCTGTGGACAGATTTCAAGGGGTGTGGAAATATTAATTTTCCACTAACCCCTAACTAAAATTGAGCATTTCTTCCAATTATGAATGTTGTGAACAAACCATTAATCTGAGAATGGGTTCCTCAGTTTTGATGGACTCCCAAAGGGATCCAGGACACACACACACACACACACACACACACACACACACACACACACTCAAAACTTCTGTTCATTCAAATATCTCTATTCTTTAGATGAGACAACTAAGGCACAGACATGAAGTTATATGTCCAAAGCCACACACAGAATCATAGCTATACAGCTGGAGGCCCTCTTGTTGAGCTCTCTCATTTCTCATGAGGCTATGAAAGCTCAAGGTCTTACCTAAGCCTTGACAGATAGTGCATATCATACATAGATGGAATTTAAAGCCAAACCCTCTGAGCCCAGTTTTCCATTTCCCAAACTACAAGATGAGAGGTTTGGGCCATGTGATCTCCCAGGTCCCTCTAGCTCAAAGACTCTTTTTTTGTAATAAGACATCCATCTGTCCATTTCTATCTCCCAGACCATTGAAAACTCACTTAGATATATTTAGTCCAACCCTCCTATTTTAAATATAAGGAAACTGGGGCCTCTATAAATGAAGTGTCTTGTTCAATAAATTTGATCAAATTAAGTGGTACACAGAGACTTGAAAACAAGTCTCCATCCACTAAGCCCAACATTCATTCTTTAAAGTCTATGTAGTACAATGGAGAGAAAATTGGAGTCAGAAGATCTGAGTTCAAATCCTGGCTCTGCTTCTTACCAGCTGTGTATGCCTGGCCAAGTCATCTGACTTCCCTGGACCTCAGTTCTGCATCTAGAAAATGGAAAAGTTTGGACAAGAGAACCCCCATCGTCCCTTCCACCTCTAATTGTATGGTCCTAAACAGAGAAAAACTAGGCAGGTCACCCTATGGGGGTAAATCAAGTAACTCATGGTCAGTCCTCGCATGTGAAACCTGGATGGCCCTCTCAGCAAGAAAAGAAAGGTAATCTATTTTTATGACTGCTTCTGCTTTCCCCTAAGCTCTCAGGGCAAAACAAGGCACATTAACTTTCATAAAAGAGACTCTTGGTCACCCAAGCTCCTGAAAAAAAAAAAGGTTCATTAAAAACTCTGTAAATGGTGGGGGGTGGAGTGAGGGCGTGGGAAGCTTTGCTGGATTCCCCCGCTAGATTCTGGCTAGATTCCCCTGCCTCTGTCCGCCGCTACATTATAGGAGAATACGGAGTTTAGTGTTGTGTGTAGCTGACCTAATATTCTATCCTCATTGCCTTTGATGACAGACTGTTCAATACAACATTAGGCTGCTGGGCTATTTTAATTGTAAAAGAGGAAGTACACGAGGTCAGATTTTTCAGCCCATGTGAGTCTGGGAGGAATTTTTGTATTCCAATATTCTCATATTGTCTATGGCTCCAGATCTAATACAGACAAAGGACTGGAAGTGAGTGATGAGGAAATGTTATGAATAAAAATATCCCGTGTTTTCTTCTATATGTTTCATCTCTGGTTCTGGACTGATGTCTCCTTTCTAAGTATGAAGGATGTAAAAAATGATTATTTATTAAATGGAAACATATCCCCCATAAGAGTTTTCTTCATCACTTATTCCCCAGAGTAACTGTGCAAGTTTAATATCTTTAGCCTGGTACTGGAAAAACAATACTTCCCACACTACAAGTTATTGAGCTGGGCTTTTAGGTCGAGTTTTAATTTTTTAAGAGGCTGTGGTAATGGGATTAAACATTATTTTTTTCCAAAGGAAATCTATCACTTGCATTCTTTCTAAACTTTCATTCCTTGTAACATTATACAGAGACTCACGCCACGTGAAATTTTACCTCACCACCATTTCCCATTGCTGTAACTAGGGCTGGGTCTGAACCTCTGATGAAATCTGTAATTTTAAAGGCTTTATTTAAATCATAAAATCATTCTACTCTATAATCGACATCACGCGCCAGCCTGGGAGTGATTTTTCAAAATATTAAGTTGGTAGTCAAAACTTGCAATTTGGAGAGATGTTTTAATTAAATTCACGGCAATAGGAGAGCCTGCAGTTTAAAATGGTGATGTATATACTGGAGAAAGTTTTAAAAAATCATAAATCTTAGGTTATTTTCCCAATATAAAAGGATAATAATTCTTCTTGTGAATAGTACAACAGTTGAATCAATGGCAGATGATGCGCATGGAGAGACAAAATAGTCCTCTGGATAAATCAGGCAGGTTTATTTGAGCTCTGGAGTCCTGTGTTAAACAATATTGCACATACTTTGTATCTACTTCCATGGGCATGTGTTGTTTCCGAAATAGAATGCCCTTGCCCTTGAGGACAAGTCCAGTAGACAGTAGGCACTTAATCAGTGCTTCCTGATTCAGATGATAGATTTCAGGCTGGCCCATCAAGTCCAGTCCTCCCATCCTACAGATAATAATTGCAATGATGGCAGATAGCATTTCTGCTGTCTGTATAGATGTTGCATTAGTTGATCCTCACAGAGGTTATGTGACTTGTCCATGGCCAGGTTCAGAGGTAGTGAAGGAAACAGGTAGCGTTTAAACCCTTATTCTCAGTCTGCCTCTATTTACAGCTCCTTTCCCTGACTAGGACCTCTCCGAACAATGTACAAGAATTCTTGGACCAGAAGCATCTAGAGTAAAAAAGTGGAGGGAGTCATAATCTCCACCAGTGAAGGACCTACTGATATCTATGTGACCTGATCTAACATCACTGGATAACAGCTTAGCTCTCAACTTAGCCCAAGCTAAAAAAACAAAACAAAAAAAAAAAAACCTCTCACATGCAGAGCACAAAAGGGGGCAATAAGCCAAGACCAGGGCACCCCAATGTGCTTGGGGTCCTGGTGAAGACCCCTGGGTCAGCTTGCTATTAACTGCTTTAAGCATTCTTCTACTTCATCGTCTTCTCAAAAGTGTACTTGTGATTGGCCCCATCCATGGCAATGAGAAAACATTGATTTCTTTTCTAACAAAAAACAAACAGTCTCCTCCCCATTCAAGAAGCTTACATTTTCCTCAGGGAATATAGCAGGCACAAGGACCAACAAAACACAAAGTAATTTACATAGGGAGGAAGTGATAAAAACCAGGGAGGGATAAGCTTCAGGATTCACAAAGAGGATTTCACCTAAGCCCAATCTTAAAGGAAAATGGAGGTTCTGAGAGGTGTAGCTGAGGAAGCAGGGCAGGTCAACTATAGAGGGAATTCTGTATAAAGATATTCTAGACATCTCATTAGGATACAATGTAGACTGTATGAAAGATAAAGTGAAATCAATCTGGGAAGAGATTAGAACCAGACTCATAGGCTTTAAATGCCAAGCTGAGGAATAGGTTTTCTAATACCAGAAGGAATAGGGAGCCACTGAAAGTTTCACTTGAATAAAATTTCCTGCTTTGTCACAAACAAGTGAGAGCAGGCCTTAGGGGAGCAATTACCAAACTTTTCAGACTCAGGACTCCTTGGCCACTTTTAAAAATTATTGAGGACTCACCCCACAAAGAAGTTCTGTTTATGTGGTTATATCTAGGGATATTTACCCTGTAAGAAATTAAAATGTCTTAGCATTGTTAAGAAAATAGTTCTGACCTCATGGATCCCCTAAAGGTCTCTGGGATCTTCCCTCCTCAGGGTCCCAGATTATACTAGTTTAGTGGGTACATAGTTACCCTTGGTCCTGCATCTGATTCATATATGTGTGACCCAAGGCAAATCATAGTCTCTTAGAATTCTAGGTAACTAACTCTCTAAGACCAAAGGGTGCAAAGATGTCAGCCTGCTCTGGTAGAAGGAACTTCTTCCTCCTAGTGAAATAACAGGTCTACCCCCTCTCCATACCACAAATGAACTCATTCTGTCATTGTCTCTGGTTAGGGACAGAACCAATTTTCTGCCTATGCTTTCTTATAGTGGCCTTAAGACAAATGGCTTTTTGTTTCTTCATCATTTTTAAGGTGTGGCTATGGTGGTCGTAATGGGCTGGAAGAAGCAATTTTCCTAAATTCTGACATGAGCCACCACCCCCTACTACCCTCAAACAGCTTCTACCTTCCGATGATGGCTTTTATATGAGAAGCCTCTTCCACAAACACAGTGTACCTGGGGACTCGGAGAGCAAACCTTCGTGGTGGCTGAACTGTACTGACATCTAAGCAAGTGTGGAGGGAAGGATGGAGTGTCTAGGAAGCCTGGGACACTGTGATCTTCCCATTAGAAGGCAAGTGAAAAACCAGCACCAGGACTCACAGACCACAGGGCTAGAACTAGATTAGCTAGAGCAGGTCTTTCCTCTCAAACACGGTATAGAGATCTAGTTGCTGACCCATTTCACAGTCTTGTCCGACTCTTCGTGACCTCATTTGGGATTTTCTTGGTAAAGATACCGGAGTGGTTTGCCATTATCCTTCTACAGTTCATTTTACAGATGGGGAAACTGAGGCAAACAGGGTAAAGTGACTTGCCCAGGGTCACACAGCTAGGATCTGAGGCCGGATCTGAACTTAGGAAGAGGGGCTTCCTGATTCTAGGCCCAGTACCCTGTGCACTACCGAGCCCCTAAGAGAAAAGACCATGCCATGACCCAGGTCAAACGGGTCCAGTTAGAGCCTTTCTCTAAGATTATCCCTCATTGATACAGCCTATCTGTACATAGCTGTTTTGCTATATCTCCCACTGGAATGAGCTCCTTGAGGGCAGGAATTTCTTTGTATCTCCAGCACTCAGGTCAGTGCCTAACACTTAGTAAGCCCTTAAGAAACTGCTTTAATCATTATTATTACATTTCAGTGGTAATGTAGCCCTTGAAATGCAGGCTGGGTCTTTTTTCACAGCATGTAAGTCTTAGGGCTCCTGAAGCTACAAAAGTGTGTAGACAGACTAAGCAGAACAGCCAAGATTTGAACTCACGCCACAATTCCATTCTTGACTTGGATCATGGTTTTCCCCTCACAGGCCCTTTTCTAGGACATCTATAAATGTACGCTTGGTTGACTAGAAGCCTTTGGACGACGGCTTTCCAAGTGAGAGGGGATTTGTCTTCCTCCCGCCCCCAGAATCTCCTTCAATTCAAGACCTAGCACATATCCAGACTGTCACACAAGGTCGGCTGCTATGGCAAGACAGTCATAGCAGGACTGGATATCTTTATTATATATTCGGAAACCCAAGACTCCTGAGTTTAATTCACAATTGAAGCCTGGACAAGGCCAGAGGAGTCCCAAAGGGCAGTAAAAGCTGGTGGCCATAATAGGTGGCTTCTATGGGGAAGGAGATGCAGCCCTAGGCCACTACCAGCTAGGTAATCACAAAGCTCCCCTAAACCTCAGTTTCCCCATCTGTAAAACATGGGGTTAGACCTAGGTCATCCCTAGGGCTTCTTCCAACCCTGATGTCTGATTAATGGAAAACAGTACAAAGACTTGAAGAAAAGCCTCCAAGATGGTGGTAGAAACCAGCTACTCCAAGGGAAATCCTTCCATTTGTGGGCAGTCTCTTCTCCTGTACAGGTAGGCATCTTGGCCTGCTTTTTAAAAGGGCCACTGACACAGGTTTTGGCCATGAGATGGAGGGAAGCATTTCTGGATTTGGAGTCTGGCGACACAGCCTGGACCTCCTAAATGTGGCTCCTGTCATATCTACTCTCCACTCAGTAAACTGCAGTGGCTCCCTATGGCCTACCTCTTATTCCTTACCACTCCAGACATTTTCTCTGGTTTTCTTTCCTACCTGGAATGTTCCATCTCCTTGGCTGACTCCCAACCCCCTGGATTTCTCTGAGTTCCAACTAGAATCCCACCTTCCACGGGAAGCCTTCCCCAACTCCTCTTAATATCAATGTTTTCCATCTTCTCTGTATATATTTGTTTGCCTGTCGTCTCCCCCATTTGATTGTAAGCTCTTGGAGGTCAAGCTCTGTCTTTTGCTTCTTTTTCTATTTCTGGCACTCAGCACAGTGCCTGGCACACAATACTGGTTCATTCCTATAGTTAAGTGACTTGCCCAGGGTCACCCAACTGTTAAGTGTCTGATGCTGGATTTGAATCTAGGCCTTCTTGACTCCAGACTGGGCACTCTACCCACTGCACCACCCACCTTTGCTCCTTCCTAGCTGTGTGATCATAAGAAAATTATTTTGCTTCTTTTCTGGGCCTCAGTGTTCTCTTTGGCAAAATGGATCTCCTAACACTTAGCCTATCACCATCACCGGGTTATTGTTAGGAAAGTCCTCTGTAAATCATTAACTGTGACAGGATGGGAGTTCTGTAAGCTCCCTGAGGGCAGAGAGAGTTTCGTTTTTGTGTCTGTATCTCCAGTGCCTGGCACAGAAAAGACATTTAGTAAATGCTTGTTGGTCAATGGGTCCCACCAGGGAACAGTGGATAGTCAGGAAATCACTCTCTGAGTGTGTGACTGTGGGTGAGTCACTCCATTTCTAAGTTGCAATGTGGAGATAATGACACCATCCGCAATGAGAATCACATGAGAGAATGCATATAAAAATATTTTGCAAGCTTTCAGCGCTATACATAAATTTGAATTATTGTTATTACATTCCAACTGTTAGTACTTCCTAAGTAGACAGCCCTTGAAATAGAGGCTGGGTCTTTAAATCTCAGAGTTCCCAAGCCTAGATCCTTGGCTCCAATGCGTTAACACAAAATGTTTACCTGAGGAAAAAGCCACATTCAAAATCCAAGCAAGTTTATCAGAATCCAAGATGATCTACTGCCAGTACAGGTGGGTAAACTGACATGCTTCTCATAGGCAGCATTTGGGGAAGCAGCTCTACAAGCAGAACCTTCTACCCTGTCCCTCTTCCCCCATACCTGCAGTCACTTGTCACTTTCCCAGGCACAGAGGGAAAGGGTTGGCTCACTGGGAATAAGACACGGAAGGCATTTGCCACTTTTCACGGTTTTGCAAGACTCTCGGGCAGCATACTTTGGTAGTGACTGTAAATGACATTAGAGGGAGTACCTGCTGGGCTCAGGTACAGAACATGCTGCCTTATACCTGTGATGTCACACCAAAGGTATGGGGGCGGGCTGCCAAAACACGGAATTGGCAGTGCCAGGCTTCACTGAGTGCTCGTGTCCTGAAACCGCCTGGCCCCACTCGGTAGGATCTTGTCAGAGCCTGCAAACCACATCACAGGGAACCAACCTGCTCTAACTGACATCTTTCTCAATAACCTTATGCTCATTTGCTTATGAACCCCACCAGGTCCCTCAAGAAAGAAAGCGTTATTACTGAACTGCATGGAGGCAGAAACAAAGGTACCCAAAAGCCTTTCTCAATTTGTCATCCTTCATAACATAAGGAGGAGACGCTTGACTTGCTCTTAACCAAGAGCAAAACAGACCCCCTATTTCCACTCAGTCCCTTTGAGAAAGTTTCAGGATGCTTAGGATGAATGACCACAAAGGACCAACCACCTGACCTTAGCGAGTCAGGATGGCTCTGGAGAAAAAACCATGGAAGATGGAGATTCCAATCCTGGCTCTTTCCTAGACCATCCACGGGATTTGGGGGCAAGGTATTTCCTCTCTCTTGACCTCCGTTTCTTTATTTGTTAAAATCAAAGGACTGGGCTAGATGATCTCTGATATCCCTAGATATGCCTCTGCCCCTATGGCCCCTCTGACTGGTGAGCTTCTGTTTGAGATCTTCACCTCAGGAAGGGTCCAAGACATTCATGGTCACTCTTCTTCTGGCTTCATTCCTGACTTTCTAGCCTATTCACTTTATCACCTCTGTGCTATTCCCCCCCCCCCCCCAATTAGAATGTAAGCTCTTTGAGGGTAGGTACTGAAGTTTTCTTCTTGCTTCTATTTGGATTCTCCACATTTAGCAGAATTCCTGGTATATAATAAATCTCTCTCTCTCAATCTCTCTCTCTCTCTCTCTCTCTCTCTCTCTCTCTCTCTCTCTCTCTCCACTGACCTACACATCTATATGCTACCGAATTCCTTTGGGCTTTCTGATGAGACAGCCATGCCAGATTGAATCAATATTGATTATTTGGGTTGTAAAGGAAGCACTTGATAAGTCCTAACATGCTATATAATCATGGACTATGATTAAACATTCTGGGAGGGGAGGGTCACCCATGGGGATAGCTCCTATTTCCCCACATCAGAGCCTGCCCAGGTTCCCACTGGAAGCTTCCAGGATTCAGAATTTGGTTCTAGAAATAGAGTTTGCTGAAATCCGGCCCTTAATTCTAGTCTTACAGAGTTGATTACAATGGCTGGTTTTGTTTTTAAGGGGAAAAAGCATAACTGTCTTTGGCATAAAATGTTACCCAGCCCAAATACTTGGAGTAAATACTTGGTAAACTGAGCTATAGAAATCTGACCCAAGCCAGCAAAACCTGAAGAGGTAAGTCTACAAATAAATACAAACTGACCCCTTTACCCTTCACGTCAAGTGAAAATAAAACATTGCAAACATCTCTTTTCAAGGTTCTATGTAATTCATGCCCAAGGAAAAAGCTCCCAAAGGTCTGGCTGGGGCTTTTGGCTTTCATTCCATGCTCCTTTCTCCTAGTCAGACCCTTAATATGACTCTAGGTGTAATCTGGAAGTGACCTGGGGGGGAAGCACAATTACCACGACTATATTTAGATACCTTCTAATTTCATCCTCTGTTAATCCCTGAAAGATATTTAAGAATTTGGGGGTGTGTGGGCGGATAATGGCTCAGCTGGTTTATTTTTGATATGGCAAGAGTAAACCATGTCATTGTATCCCCAACTGCAAAATCTCAGCCTTGATGACGTGCCTGCTAATCACAGTCCCTTTACCCAACAGCCAAAGCTGGAGGTGGGAAGCCTTTCTGTTGACTAATCAGAATGTCAAGTTTCTCTCTCTCTCTCTCTCTCTCTCTGTCTCTCTCTCTCTGTCTCTCTCTGTCTCTGTCTCTCCCCACCCTCCCCCATACCTTCAAAGGCTTAGGATGCCAAAAGTCAGATTCTCAATGGAAAACTGCATCAAGAAATAAGACAGAAAGATATTTAAAGAGAGAAACAGAAAGATTAGTAAAATGGATAAGCTCTGAATGAGTGACTGTACCTTGG
Organism: Gymnobelideus leadbeateri; assembly: GCA_011680675.1. Taxonomy (NCBI): domain Eukaryota; kingdom Metazoa; phylum Chordata; class Mammalia; order Diprotodontia; family Petauridae; genus Gymnobelideus; species Gymnobelideus leadbeateri. The sequence goes on along the minus strand of WOXC01000183.1, from coordinate 800,682 downwards.
CAATGCTTTTGCCATCTGAATTACTGCTGGAATCCTTAACTCCATTTACCGAATCTCTTCTCTGAGGGCACGGTTTCTTTTTACGCGGCCTTCCTTTAAGATTTGGCGCTGAAAACAAACAGAGAACAATTTATAGTCATTTTCATGAACATGGGTTTATTTTCTTAAACAACCAAGCCAGGCTCAAAATCAATCCTCTGTAATTGTTCATAGAAATGTACACATCTGTACCCAGCCACCTCTCATTAGGAGCCACTCACTCTGATGGGCTCTATTGGCATAGACTATAAACCACTGGACCCCATTTCCCAAGACTAATCTATTATACTTTAACATATCTAATTAATATAAAAGCAAGCCCTTTGTCTCTAAAGGACATTGACAGAAAGAAAATGCATTTCCCCGCAGATGAAAAAGATATCTTCATAGAAACATCCAGGGTTGGAAATCCTCTCTGAACCAGGCTGTAACACACTCTGTTCTGGATCTCACAAACTCAAGTGATCAAGCAGTCTATTTGTGAGGTCACAGCAGCGTGAGCCTTGGAAAACATCTGCCTTAGAAAGTTTCTCAAAGTAGCCACAGTCTCTCAAGTAGCAAAGTAAATAAATATATATAAACCAAAACAATTATACCTAATACATAAAACAATATATAAATATACACATATGTATATAAACACATAATTCATACACACATACATCTACACATCTACACACATACAAACATATAGAAACACATACATGCATATACAAATATGCATATATACATGTACATACAAAGACACAGAGAAACACATACACACATATATACACACAAATATAATACATATATACATACACATACATATACTTAAATATATACAAATACACATATATACCCAAATGCACACATATATATATACAATATACATATATAGGCACCTATTCTTATACATATACATATATACATATACCCACACACATACATACCTATACACAAAAATATATGTAAAAGGAATTCACTGCAACAGCCTGAGCTGTATCTGATTGCATTTTCCTAATCTGTGGTCAACACAATCAACATCTTTTAACACATTTAGCAGAGGCATATGAAGCAGCATGTCCGACTTTTCAGGAGCAGTTTTATGGAAATCCTGAGGTTTGTTTAAAGCACCCTCCCCCACCCCCCAAGCTCATGCTGAGGCTAGTTCAACTCTTCTGAGGATTTTGGGAAAAGGGCTGTACCCAGGATGCAAATCAAAGTTGTATTTCATCCCTGATGTCAAACTTAATTCCTTTTAAGAGCCACATAAAGGAGGAAGAGAAGGCAGATGTTGATTTAGTATCCCCACTGTCCAGCAGAAGCTACTACGTTAAACTCCCTGAGTTAAGCAGCAGCAGGCTCACGTAAGAGACACGGAATAGTGAGTACACCAGTCACCCAGTGGTTTCTCTAGGTAGCCACACGATGCCTCCCTTCAAGGGAGGATTAGCCAAACACCACAAACCTCTGCCTCCAGTGTTTCCTAGTTGCTGGTAATCTAACTTTTTGCCACACAGTTAACCAGTGGGGTTTTAGGGCATCTTACATCCTAAGCATTTATTTGGCAAATACAATTAAGGTTACTAATTTGATTTTTCCAATTTGTGGGAAAAGCTGCCTTAACTCTAGAGATAATGATACTAATGATGGTCACTGGGGTTTTGTTGTTGTTGTTCCCTACCCCCCTCCCACCCCATTCATCCCCCCCCACTTGAAATTCTTTCAGAAGCCTCGCCTGCATTTATGATCAGAAGAAAACCTGCCCCAGAAGGAAGCAAAGAGAAAGTAATGATTTACCCATTCCAATCGACAAGCATCGGCCTGATTTCTATCTGTGCTCATGAATGCCAGACGTACACAGCGTGTGACTGTCCACTACCACATCCCTGGACGTCTCGAGTTCCCCTCCAAATGAGCCTCGCGAGCTCTGCTCTCTGCTTACAACTGCCCTCCCCCCGCGCTTCCATTACTCATGTAAACACGGAGCCGTGACTAGCCCCGAGTGTGGGAGTGTGGGATGAGCCCCTGGCGTTGCCAGACTGGCAGCCAGGCCGCTCGGCTCTCCACCTTCTTAATGGGGCTGGTGATTTCATCCTAATTGTTTTGTTGACTCTGACCTCTTGCACCAAGCCCAGCGAGGACTCCATGCCACGTTCCAGGAATCTGACACCCTGGAGTGCCCCGAGCCAAGGCGTTTCATATCTTGTGTAGGCGACACCGTAGAGGATCGGCCCCAGAGCTAAAGCTGGGATGTCTGCGCTGTACTCTGTACCCTCAGCTGGCAGGAGCCAAAATAAAGTCGGAAAACTTGGCCTGGACCCGAAGCGTTTCTTTAGAAACACACACTACAAACCAAACCAAAACAAGATGCCACCACCCTGAAGCCCGTATCATCTCCTGTCCTTACTTCTTGTACAATTCTAACAAACACCCTGTTCCTGCCCGCCAAGGACAGGGACCGAGAGAGGGCAGGATGGGTCAGAGGTCAGCAGAAGAATAAGCCACTTTCTACATGCCTGGAGCTGCTTAAAGACTGAGGGCAGCCCAGGAAGTGACAGGCTCAACAACAGAGTTGGAGTCTGCGTCTAATTCCAAGGATTCAAACAAACAAATAAAAGATTTAACTTTTAAATGGGACAAGAAGACTTGAGAAAAAACCTATCATCTTTAGGAAGTTAGTGAGTGTAGTGGATAAAGAGTAACAGATTTTACCTCAAGGGATGCCCTCAGATGCTTTCTGGGTGTATGACCTTGGATAAGTTATTACCCTCTGTCTGCCTCAGTCTTCTCATCTGGAAAATGGGGACAACAACAACTACCTCTGATATTGTGTGGATAAAATAAGTCCTTTGAAAATTTTAGAAATGCTATATAAATGTTAGAGATTTAATATTCAGTCCTTTACTAAGTGGCACTATTTCCTGATGGCAGAGTTGGTTTCCTGGTCTTTTTCCTTATCGTCACTGGCGGCGCCTGCCAACATGTCCATACAGAGCCATATTGCTTCTACCCCCTCCCAGGCCCAACCCACCTGTTGCCACCTATACAGTTGAAAGAACAGAAGAGAATGAATCAGTTAAGCATGTGTTAAATTTGGGATAATGGAAAGGGGGTGTAAGGATTGGTGTTGGAAGGTGTATCATGTGAAAATTATACTAGAATTGCTGGGCCCCAGAAGATCAAGTTAGGGGAGAAGCTATAGAGACCCTGAGTTTGGGAAAAAACTTCCCAAAATTAGAATGGGTTTCCTCAGGAGGTAGTGAGTTCCCCATCACCAGAGGTCTTCAAGCAGAGTCTGAGTGACTACTGAACTGACTGGGGATGTTGTAAAGGGTCATCAGTCCAGTCGTGGGTCAGAGCCAGTGGCCTCTGAGACCATGATTGTGCCCCAGCTCTCATCTGCTGCCTAGACGTTCAAAGAAAGTCCAGTGTGGTGGGTGTGCAAAGGTCTGCTCACCAGCAGCACCAGAAGACTCATCTCAAGCCGGGGGCTACCCTGGGTTCTAAATGAATTTCTGAATGTCAGGTTTATCTACTCTCCTGAAACACTACCTTGAGCGGCACTAAGTGAGGGACCACTCAGGCTTCAGGGCTGGCTCTGAGGAGACCATCTCTGGGTAAAAATATGTCAGGAAGTCCTAGAAATAGCCTATTTGTGCAGGTCAGCCAGGCCTTTCTTCTCCAGATATGTAAGAAGTGTGTGTGTGTGTGTGTGTGTGTGTGTGTGTGTGTGTGTGTGTAGGGGGGAAGGACAGGGAGTTAGGGGAAGAATTTCAACCTTTAATTATTCTGCATCAAATGATTATCCCCTTATCAACTAGATGGTGCAGTGGATAGGGTCCAAGAGTCATGAAGAGACAAATTCAAATCCTGCCTCAGACATTTACAAGCTGTGTGACCCTGGAAAAGTCTTTTAACCTCTATTTGCCTCAGTTTCCTCAACTGTGAAAGGGAGGTAGTAACAGCACTTACCTCACAGGATTGTTGTGAGGGACAAATGAGATAATGTTTGGAAAGCACACAGTAGGTGCCAAATAAATGCTTGTTCACTCTCCCCTCCCCCAACTACCTCCCACCATCACTATCCCAAACCAAGCCACCCTAGAGCCCTAACACACACCTCCTTATTATAATAATAACAGCTGGAAATTCCATAAAACAGGGCAATAGACATAATACACACATATGTGTATACACACATATGTATATATGCAGGCATGTATATGTTAGAGGCCATAGATCCCTATTTAGGAATCTAGGTCTTAGAATGTTAAGATTTAAAAAGCACTCTATATATATATCATGATATTTGATCTTTTTTGAAGACAAAAGTTTGGCCACCATTTTGCCTCAGAGAAGAAATCACATTTTTTTTTTTTGCTTTTTGGAGGGCAATTGAGGTTAAGTAACTTGCCCAAGGCCACACAGCTAGGTTTTTGTTTGTGTGTGCGTTGTGTCTGAGGCTGGATCCGAACTCAGGTCCTTCTGACTCCAGGGCCGACACTACTCAGGGCACCACCTAGCCGCCCCCAAGAAATGACATTTTTAAGAGCCCCAGACTTAAGAGGGGTGTGTGTGTGTGTGTGTGTGTGTGTGTGTGTGTGTGTGTTAAATTAGTGCTCCAGAGGAAAACTGGTCTTCACTAAGGAAGGCACACAGAAATCGGGGCAACATCTACTTAATTCATGCCTGGCTCAAGCCAGTTTTATTAATCTCTCACTTCTAAGAGGCCATTAAGCTTACCCACAAATTTACAAAACACACACACACTCACACACACAAAACCAGGAATATGCACATATTTGCCTGTAGAGGGTGCATGTGTGTGTCTATGTGTAAATCACATATAGCCACCCACACTCATGTAAGGAGACACTTATTTTAATAACCCTGCCCGGAGTAGTCAACAGAGAACTTTCTATGGGTGAAAGAAACTTCCACGTCCACGTCACTACAGGACCACAGAACATCTGGCCATGGCCAGTCTCTGTGAGTTCAGTAAAATACGGATTTTACTGAACAGGGGACACAGATATTCCGTGCAGGGCTAGAAACCTCGGGGTTAGAGGTCTTAACCCACTCATGATTACTCCCCTATGTTAGTCACATTTGCTCTTCTGCCTAATCATTCAAAAATCTCTGTGGTTTGAACAAGGATTTCCTGTGCCACTGGCCATCTTTTCTTCTTATTTACTTGGTGCTATGAAATGAACAAATATTCACCTTTATGAAATCCCTGCCACTGGGAGGGCCAACAACAAGGGTGTTAATCCCAGGAGAATTCAGGGATCCCCAATGGGTCCCATGAGACCTGCCACACTTTGTGGGCATCATCTGGGCATTGTCCTTCACCACGCAAATGGGCTGCTCCTGCCAGCTCTCCTGGACAAACAAACCATTTCAGATCCCAGATCACCAGGGCATGATTGCAAATTCACTTCTGTCTATTACAGAATTGGGCAAGTCCCAGTGTGGGGAATGGATTCAAACAAAAACACTCATGATAAATAATCCCAATAAGAATAACAATTCATAATAACAAAACAACGGAAATGTACCCAGCTACTGGCCAAGTAAATTGCTTTTGGCTTAAATGTTCCTGTTTTTCAATTTGTCCCTTCCTTCCTGTGGTAACCCTCTCTTTTTAACATTCATGATCTTGGAAACACCATAAAGATAAACACCTCTAAAAGTTGGATCGACCCGGCATTTAACAAGCCTTTCCCGGTTTGTAATGAGAAGGCTTTTGCCAATAAGCAAAGCTCTGCATTCTCCCAAGAAATGCTTGGTGCCCTCTGTGCCCCAGAGACAGGAGAGGCTCTCTGGTGGGCACTGGCTGCCACGATCCCCTGAACATCACAGGCCCAAGTTCCCCAAAGAGCATCTGACAAAGTCTGATCAATATTGAGAGGGAGTCAGAGGAAAGTTAAGTCATTTGATTGAAAACTGCCACAGGACAGCAACAGCAAACAAAAGGCCCATGACTCAAATGCTGGAGGCTGAGAAGCCTTCTACATGTGGTGTGTGTATGATACACTGTGGATAACAGCCTGCATTTCTCTAATGCCATTCCTCTGAGGATCTCAAAGCTCTGTTTACAGAGACAGGAATCTTAAAAATACTCTGATGAGCTGCAGGGTGGGACATGCTCTTTCTGGAAAAACTAATTTAATTGTCATTGCTGTGTTCTATTTTAAATGTTTCCCTTTTGACTTTTGAGAGACTTCCTCTTTTACCGTGGCAAAAAATAGTTTGGGTGTTTTTAAGTTATTAATTTAAAAGGTTGAGACTTGGAGGCTTCTGCCAGTCTTGGTTTCTATTGAAACCACATTTGACATTGAGAGCATAAAAAAAAAAGAAAAAGGATCTTGCAGATTGTCTCTTATAAGATTTCTCTCCTTAAAACCAACACCACCAAACTGAAAACTAAAGGACTCTAAAATTGGTCTGAATGGGGTTTTAAAAATATAAATAGAGAAACGTTTCCCAGAAATTGCATTTCATTTCTATATTTACTGTTTTCAAGCACTTCTGCTTACACACAGGATCTCACACAGTGGGGCTACATCAGTGTGATTAACTCACTATACCTGGCAACTGGTACATGGTACAGCTGAATCCAACTTTGTGTTTAGAAGGCACCTACCCCACAGGGCTGCGGGCCTTGAGTTTAGAAGCTGCTAGCTGGCTTTTATGGAATTTTTTCTCCTAGACTTTGAAAATCAGCCCTAATGCTTCAAACCACTGAGATATGAACACAAGAGAGGTATCCCCAAGGATGACAATGTCACTGGTGCTAACCAACATTCTAGAATACGTGGTAATCTCTAGATGGTGCTGCCTACCATGCTGGAAAAACTCTGGAGCCTCAGCACAGGAGATGGATTCAGTGTTGAGCGTCCAAGGACTAGTTTAGTTACAATTTTAAAATGTCATCTCCAGAATGAGTATCACAAAATGATGATTTGGGCGGGGGGGGGGGGAGAGGGAGATTTCAACAACTCTTGAGTTTGTCTCCTAAGGCACCAGCAGAGAGGCTGTGTGGGATCTGGATGGGTAGAGGGTCTCCCATGGACGAAATCACAGTGTCAGTGAATAAAGACAGCTAAGGGTGCTTCAGAATCAGACTGTAGGACTTGCTATTTTCTAGTTGTTCTGAAAATTCCTCTTTAACAATTTCCCTCTTTTCCAAATAAAGATATTAGAGATTTTCAAGACTCTACTTCTTTGTAAGTGGATAATTTGGCCCCGGGTCACCCCAACAGACAAGACTACAAAAAAACCACATAAGGAGATCACAAGTCCAAGTTATCCTGGGGCAGGCTCCTTCGATATCACGTGATCCAGGAGGAATTAGCTAATGCATTATAGAAGGCTCCATGGACAAGAATGTGGTTGGGGATAGTGGGGGACAAGCCTGGGCCCTGAGTTTCCTGGCTTGGATTCATCTGTTACAAGGCCTCCTGGCCAGGATCCCTGGGCCCACTAACTATAACCTTCACAGAAATCAGGTCTCAGGACTGGGAAATGTGCAGTCGTTTTGTTACAGGGAGGATGACGAAATGAAGCTGGAGGATGTGAGGCCTCACCTTGATGGCATTTTGTCAGAATGAGTGAAGTAGTGAGATGGAATGTATGACCTCATTTGTCATACCTCCATCTCTCCTTAGCAGCTCATGCCCCAAACAGCCAAATACTCTTTGACGGCTCAACAAACCATGTAAGTAAATAAGTGCTCCTCCATCCCCTCCCAGAACGCCCCCATTACTCATCCCTTCTCATACATGTGAAGGCTAGAGCAATTGTGAAGTTCTCCTGAATTCTGAGCCATTGGATTTGCATATCTACTTCCCCATTGGCCTCTCCTTCCTCTGCCTTGGAGGGCTTCATTTCTCAGAAACACTTAAAAACACAAATTATTATATTTTCCCCCTCATAAACTAAACAAATCATGCTGGTTCATCTGTATCACTAATTGGTTTGAATGCATGCGACTCCATGAATTCTTGCTATCACCATGGATGTGCGCCACTGATGGCATCTTTAGCTTTGTCAACATTGATGAATTTCCAAGGGAGAATGGCGGGGGGAACCATCGATCAGACAACGCCGACATCTCCCACTGACCGGCAAGCAGAGCACATAGGCTGTTTTGTCATCATCTGGGGTGGAGAGGGAGAGGCATTTCAGTGATTACAGAAAAAATGTAGGAAGTCTGAAATGGTTTTTGACCCAAAGGATGATAACTGGAAATATGGTTTGTGGTTATTTACAGACTCAGAGTCTTAGAGACAGAAGGTTACAAAGGCAGCATCATCCAGTGGATAAGAACACTGAACCTGGAGCCAGGAAGATGTGGACTCAATTCTGGTCTCCAACGTTTGCCTCAGTGGTCCCTTCTGTAAAATGTCCTTCCCTCACAGGGTTGTTCTGGGCAGGAGTTCTTAATCTGGGGTTCCATAAATAGGGTTAAAGAATTTGATAACTGTATTTTAACACACCTGGTTTCCCTTGAAATCCTGTGGGGTTTTTTATTTCATGCATTTGAAAACATTCTTCTGAGAAGGGGTTCAAAGGCTTCACCAGACTACAAAGGGGTCCATAACACAAAAGAGGTTCTAACCCATGGTTATTAGGCTCAATGAGATAATGTAAGAAAAGTGCTTTGTGCATTTTAATATAAGTGAATTTCAGTTATTATGTAAGTCCAATCCTCTCTTTTTATAGCTAAGGAAACTGAGGAAATGACTTTCACCAAGTCACACCCCCCCAGATCTCTTATCCCAGGCTAGTCCCATATTGTTACCCTGATGCCCTTGAGATGCTAGCACTGGGGCTGATAATTGAGGGCAACTGTAAAACAGAAAAGGAAACAGAATTCGTTATGGTACTTGGTCTTAGAAACGTGTTCCACAAGTGTGAAAGGACATCAGGAACCAAGTGAGACCTGTCAAAGTTTCACCTTCCCTCACCAGAAAATCTCTTCTGAAGAAAGGGGAGGTGTCCTCAGGAGGGTGAGGAGAGACAAAACACACCATCCTGAAGTCATTTTGTAGCCACGGCTGCTCAGGATTCCTGCTCAGGGGCACAAGGGCATCCGGGGAGCTCCACCCTGAGAATCAGAAGGGCTGGCAGAACATCTTAGGATGGGCTCCCAAATGGCCAAAGCATGAAGGCCAAACACAAGACAGGTGACTCTCCCAGGTGTCCTTACTCCCCACAAATTATCCATGGCTTAGCTTATGATGGCAAATATTTAACAAGTCCTACCAACTCCAACTGGTATGGCAGCTGGGGGCATGGTACTGGACATGGATTCAGAAAGATGTGCCTTGGACCACTCCTAGCTGTTTGACCCTGGGCAAGTCATTAATCTCTATTGGCTCCAGTTCCCTCATTTACAAAATGGGGATAATAGCATCTACCTCCCGAGGATGTTACAAGGACCACTTACGATAACATATACAGTGCTTTATCAACCTTAAAGAACTATATAAGTGCTATTACTGTTATCATCATGATGCACTCTAGAATTGGCTGGGGGGTTAAACTTTTGTTCTCTCTAGTCCACATCTACTTTTTCCCTAACTCACAATGGATCAAGTTGTGAAGAACCAATGCCATCCAATCTATCAGGTGGGCTCTCAGTAGACAGAGAACACAGTGTTGCAGGGGGGTGGGGGAGCCCTGCAAGTGGTCCATTAAAACCAGGACAAAAGAATCTTGTTCAAATGTTAAACTAGATATGTCTTTGCAAAAGACTTAAGCCTCAATTTGAAAAAATCTCAAATTTCCATTTTTGGAAGAAGTCTCTGTAAACAAAGATATACATTCTTTCTCAGGATGGTATCACATAGTAAGAAATTAATGTTAACCCCTCAGATGCTTGACCTTTTTTCAGTGTTTCAGGATTTGTGTTGGAAATGTTTCTACCACAAACAAAAATTTGGATTTCTTTAGTCTCCAAAGGATTTAAAGCCGAGTAACCTTGTAAATACAGAGGATGAAATTTTGTCATTAAAAAAAATAATCAAGAGACCTACTCCTTCTTATCTGTAATTGAAATGTTCTGTGGAGTTAGAATAGAACATGACAGAAGAGATTTGAAAGCTACATTTCGTATTGAATATCCTTGAAAGGAGCAGTAAAAATCAGAACAATTTTCTAACTCACATGTACACAGTGCATTCTTGTTCAGCCATTTCTCCTGGTTTGGGTTTGGAAACGAGATATTCTATTCTCGACATTGAGGATAATTGATTTGCTACATCTCTTAAGAAAACATTCCCCATCTGAAAGTAACTGAAATGGACACTTTTGGGGGGTGGTGTGAATTAACATGGAGACATTTAACTGAGTGCAGACTTGAGACTGAAAAATTATGAGGGTGATTTTTTTTATTTTTAATCCTGGACTTTCTCATTAAAAAGAAGGGGGGAGGGCAACACAAAGGAAGGAGTTCAATGTCACCAAGAGGAGACTTGGGTTTTAAAAGGCTCTATTCTTTCAGGCAATAAAAGAAGTTTTAGAAGAAAAAAAAAAGCCCTCCATAAAATGAGGATTTTCTCCCTCTTTTTGATTTTTCTGCCACCATTAGGTTGGAAAATTGAAATCCCAAGTCACTCATATTTGGACGAGGCCCTGAGGGCAGAATCAGTCCCTATTTAAATGGAAGTGGTTGCCAGATAAAGGATTTAGAGCTGGAAAGGAAGTGATGGAGGCTTCAAGGAGGTGGGGAGCCCACTGAGTGGAAGGCTGGTCTTGGAATCAAGAAGACTTGAGTTCAAATCCTGCCCCATGTATTTCCTAGCTGGGTACCTAAACCTCAGCTTCCTTATCTGAAAAAAAAAAATGGCATCGACTTGGGATGGCTAGGTGGCGCAGTGAATACAGCACTGGCCTTGGAGTCAGGAGGACCTGAGTTCAAATCCAGCCTCAGACACTTAATACTTACTAGCTGTGTGACCTTGGGCAAGTCACTTAACCCCAATTACCTTTCCCCCCCAAAAAGCAAAAAAAAAAAAAAAAAGAAGCAAAGAATGGCAACAAGAATAGTGTCTACCCCCTGGGGTGGGTAGAAGACTAAAGAGGCAACATGTGCAAAGCCTTAAGAGCCGTAGGTAACTGCCAGCTGTCACTATTACTATCTTGTGCAATCCCTCTTTTTATAGATGAAGAAACCCAGACCCAGCGAGATCAAGTGACTTGCTTAAGGTTCCAAAGGAAGCAAGGGCTGGAACTCAAGCCTTTGACCACCCCCCTGCCCCAGTTCAAGGCCACACTGCCTTAAATTCATTACTTCGTCAGTCACAGGGAATTTTTATAAACCCTTCCTTTGCCATCACACACACACACACACACACACACACACACACACACACACTACCTGCTGTAAGATGCATCTCTGGTCTTGGTGACCACACATAGGTAACAGCACTGTAAAAATTATTATTAAAAATATTATCCTACACCAAAAATTAGTGTAACGTCCAGGCAGGGGGAAAAGGAACAGATGGGAGGAGTGCTCAGGAAAATGGGTCTATGTGGTACCTGCAACGTGAAGAGAGCTCAATTTGGACCCGAGTTCAAATCTTGGTTCTGCCATGATACCAAGTGGGCAGTTCACTGGTAACCTCTCTGGGTCTCAGTTTTCTCAACTGTAAAATAAGGGGGTTCCCTTCCTGATAAGATCCCAGGGCCCCAAGGAAGGGAAAGGTAAGTAAAGCTCAAAGTCATGGAACCAAAGGTAAGAAGTGCTGATCAGCAGGTATAACACAAGGTTTCAGGTAAATGAAAGCTTAACAGAGTAACAGGAGTGGTTTCTAGACAGACGTCCTTGCTTACGGACTGGGAGGGCAGGGTTTGAACCTCTTCTTCTTTTTAAAAAAATATATCCCCCAATTAAATGTTAAAACCAATTTTAAACTCCCCCCAAGTTCTGAGTTCCAAATTCTACCCCTCTCCTCCCCCTTCCGAGAGATGGCAAGCCATCAGATATAGGTTATACGTGTGCAATCATGTGGAACATTTCCTCATCAGTCATTTTGTACAAGAAGACTTGAATAAAAAAAAGAATGAAAGAAAGTGGAAAATAGCATGCTTCCTTCTGTAATCAGAGACTATCAGTTCTTTCTCTGGAGGTGGACAGTCTGCTTCATCAGGAGTCCTTCGGGATTTTCTTGGATCACTGTGGTGCTGGGAATAGCCAAGTCACTCACGGTTCTTCATCAAGTAACGTTTCTGGTTCTGCTCACTTCACTTTGCATCCGTTCATGTAAGTCTTTCCATGAGCCTCTCATTCTTCAGTGACAGACTTTGTGGCTTCAGTGTAGCCTCTTTTTAAAATGTCACAGATTATCCTCCAACCCTTTTAAAATATTGTGGTGACTTTATAAAGTTATCTTCTATTTGCTCTGCATATTTACGTGTTGTACCCACGTTAGAATGTGAGCTCCATGAGGGCAGGGGCATGTGGAAGGCAGTCTTTGGGTTCCCATGTTTGGTGCAGTGGCTGGGACATAGGGAGCTCTTAAATGCTGCCTGCCTCTCATTCCTGGACATCCCACCAGCTCTGGGATGCCATCAGAGCGTGCAGGAAAAAGGTCAAGAAATCCAGGAAGGTCAGAAAGGGAGGAAGCAGTGCTACACATAGGCTCTCCCTGATGCACCCACCTGGATGTCATGAGTTCTGAAAGCCACCCAGAAAACTTCTGTAAGCACTGAGGCAGCCCCTTCTGTGGTCTGAGGCCTGGAACTCACCAATAAGTGGGTCACAGCCCCTCTACCCCCAGTACCCCCTCCCAGGTCATGTTTCAGTCTCTTCTCAGTGCAGAAACCTAAGCAGGAGATAGCAGTCCCCTAATCCCAGTATTCCAACTAAGGGACTTGCACCAGCCTGGGTTAATTCGGGGCACGCCCTGAAGGCCCTGATTGTAAAAACAAAAAGGAAACAGTTTTCTTAACCCTAACTCTAGGACATATTTTCTTTTCTTAGAAGGTAAGACCCTTGTCCCCCTGGGGTGATCAGGGCAGTACCTACAGACTGAGAGCAAAAGGTGGGTGTATCTTGGAGTCCAAAGACCAGTGTTCAAATCCAGCCTTTGCTGCTTGCTACCTGTGTGGCCTGGGAAAAACCACTTATTTATTTCTTCAAACCCAGTTTCCCTATCTTCAAAATGGAGGAGCTGGATTATGCTTCTGACATTTGGAACCTGATTTACTTTGACCAATTGCTGGGACTTGGTTTCCTCATCTGTAAAATGAAGGAGTGAGATTAAGCCTCTGACCCTTCATGCCTTAGCAAATCATTTGACCTCCCTGGGCCTCAGTTTCTCCATCTGTCAAATAAGGAGGCTTGCCTAGCTGCCCTCTGATAGTCCTCCCAGCTCTAGAGCTTTGATTCTGAATAAAGGATTAATAAACTCCCTCCTTGCTCTAAAATCTCGAGAGCCCTATGCCACCCCCTGGCCAAGCCTCCAGACAAAGATTAAAACCCCTTCTCCGGACCCTTTCCATGTTCATGGAGTTCCTGGACTGGTTCAACCCAGATATGGCTGTAATTCTATTCCCTTGTGCTACGGTTCTGATGTGTTTGTCTTTGTCCACATGGTTTGCATATTTCAGCACGCAATATTATTAACTCATGACCAACTGTCAGCTGATCGTTATCTAACCCACGGGGGTCTCCCCCCAAAAAATCCTTATTTGGGCAAAAGCTCCTGTCTGCACTATTCCTGATTTCCCTCCAAAGAGCTTTATTTGGACTATTGTTCATTGCTGATGGAAACTCCAAGGTTACATTTGCGGCGATCAGGGAAAAGAATCCTTAGCAAGTTTCAACAGTAAGATGATATTAAAACCATCTCAAAGCTTTGTTAGCTGAAAGGAAACTCTCAGTGGCCCTCTAGTGTTAAATCTCTGCTCTGCATAAAGGAGACCACAAAAAACCAGGAGGAGGAGAGAGAATATCCAGTCACTTCCATCTGATCCAAAGTAGCAGCCATTTGGTTTATTGGTTTGTTTTTAATTTTTTTAAATTATGCTCTGAGGTAGCCTGGGTCTATGGAAAGGACAATCCTTTGTTTTTCCTGCATACAATGACTTCATTATATCTACAACCATAACTTTTGTGTGTGGCCAATTGATTTTTCCCAGCTTTAGGATCCTTGAAAATCACTGCCCCCTGCATTAAAGCTTCCCTCACGACCAAAAATAGACTGGAGGAAGAACCAGTTCAGTATTATAGGAACTAAGGAAACTAGCCGGTAGAATTCCCTAATATGGAAGAATAACCTAGATATATATATATTTTTTAAAGAGCAGTTTATTTTGCTTCTGAAAACGGGCAACATATGGAAAGTGTGGCCCTACTGAAAAAAGTAGAGGTCGAGTATCTCTCCTTCTGGCGGGATAGGAAGAATGTTGATCTTAGAATCAGATCCCCTGGATTAGAATCCTGTTTCTGCTACTCACAGTGTGACCTCAGAGATGGGTCTCGGTTTCCTCAATTGTCAGAAAAGGTGGTAGGGCTAGACGATTTGGGGATATTTTGACTTTCCTTCTCTTTAGAGAGATTCTCTTATTTTCCTCCTCAAAACAGATTTGGAGGAGCCCACAATCTCTATTCAAGGATGGCCAAACTAAGCATGAACACTTTATTAAAAAAATTCATTTTCAACGCTGGCTGGAAGACTTTGGATAATTTCCTGTATAACAGGCCCATCCCTGAAAAGTAAACAGACCTGGTATTAAAACAAACCAATCAGTGTATCTGCAAGTACAGGGAAGATTAATGGAAAGATGGGAGAAGCCAGAGGAAAGTGTATGAAAATATGAACCTTTCCTCCCTCTTTTCCCAACACTAGGCAAAAGTATTGATGTTTTCTTAGATTTGACTTCGAGGCTGATTAATCATGACTACCCCAATCAGCATTAAGAAAAATGCCCTGTATTTTTAATATGATCTTAGGAGCTGATTAAATCTTAACTTGGTTTTCCAAATCACATATGGCAGGCCAGTTTTGCAACAAAAGCCATTTGGTTTTGTCTTTGAATTAGCAAAGTTATTAAAGTAATTTTACTATAAAATTAAACAGCTGTGAGCTCTTTAGAAAAACATGATGATTCTTGTTCTCTTTTGTACTATTGTGCAAGTTGAAAATACTCTTTCTTTCATGCCTTTTTATTCCAACATGAATTCCCCAGTTAGCCGGGTTTAGCTTTTAAAAATAATAAAGAAAACATAACAAAACACAAAGTATTTGATGACCTCTGAAATCCAGTGTTTAAGTAGTAGGTAATTTACAAGAGGCTTACCGAGAGTGGGTACTCAAAGAGCTTTTGTTTGGTTTCCATCATTGAATAAGTAATGATACTCTTCCTAATGCTGTACCTTTCACTGAGAAATACAAAGCTTCTTACAAATATTTTGTGGAAACAAGAATTATACAGCCATTGCACAGATGGACAAACTCTAACATATCAAGATGTCCGTCCAGGGTAAGTCACCAAATGGGGAAAGGGAAAAAGTCACCAGGGGTCACACACAGAATCTGAATTCTTGCCAAGATTTCAACTGGTGGGATTTTTAATTTTTTGGGGATCAAAAGAATGGTAAAGTTGAAAATATGCTTTTAAAATGATTAACAACACCCTTCAGGGATGATATCTAAAAAATAAAATAAAGAGGTGAGAGGAATATATTGGGAGAAGGAGAAAGGGAGAGATAGATTAGGGTAAATTATCTCATATAAAAGAGGCAAGAGAAAACTGTTACCATGGAGGGGAAGAGCAGGAGGGTGAAAGGGTCAACCTCACTCTCATTGAATTTGGCTTAAGGAGGGAATAACATACACACTCAATTGGGTATCTTAACCTACAGGAAAGTATCGGGTAAGGGGAGAAGGGGCATGATAGAAGGGAGGGCAGATTGAGGGAGAGGATAGTTAGAAACAAACACTTTTGAAAAGGGACAGGGTTCAAAGGAGAAAATAAAATAAGTGGGGGGGGCACATAGGATGGAGGGAAATATAGTTAGTCTTTCACAATGTAACTACTATAGAAATGTCTTGCAGCGGAACTACACATGTCCAACCTATATTGAATTGCCTATCTTCCCAGTGGGGGTGGGTGAGGAGGGAAGAAGGGGAAAAAAATCTGGAACTCAAAGTTAAAAAAAAAAATGTTTTTTTTTTTTTAATGCTATTTACATGCAACTGGGAAATAATATATACAGGCACTGGACTACAGAAATCCATCTTGCCTTACTAGAAAGTTGGTGCGGGAATGAAGGAGGATATAAGAGAGAACAGATTGGGGAAAGGGGTATTCAGTAGGTTCGATATTTTGGGGTGGGGGTAGGAGAAAGATGGGGAGAAAAATGTGTAACTCAAAATCTTGTGGAAATGAATGTTGAAAACTAAAAATAAATTGGAAAGAAACAAACAAAAAACCAACTGCCTTCAGGCCCAGACTTTGCCAACCTTGCTACTACTTTAGAAATGAGGGGCATATGGACAGTACAATGATTGGCTGCTTATAATCTCTTTGACATATTGCCAAGAACCCAGATAATTTGGTTTGATGAAGCTAGATATTCTAGTGATGTCCAGACATCTAAAGTTAGGTCTAGTAGGTAAACCTGATGCTGCCCAGGTCTCCTGACTTGGCAAATATTTTAAAACAAAATTCTCTTGGACCTCCCATAGACCTTTGTTTCACATTTTCTGAATGTATTTCTTAACCTACAGCTAACCTACCTACTCAATCAGAAATATTCATTAAGATGGAAATGTTTTACATGATTGCACATGTTTAACCTGTATTTGATTGCTTACCATCTTGAGGGATAGAATTTGGAACTCAATACTTAAAAAAAAAAACATTTAAAAAGCATTTTAATATAATTGGGGAAAAATAAAATATATTTTAAAAATATTTATTAAGCATTGTGCTAAACTATGGAAATACAAGCACATCCTTGTATTGGGAGAGACAATTGCATATAAAAATATGTAAAGCATAAGCATAAAGTCAAGAAATCCATCTGTAAATATTCACAAAGTTGTTAAATGTCAGGTGGCTCGGGAGGAAGAAAACTAGAGATGCACTTATGCAATTCTGTGTATGATAATCACCTGTCCTCCTATTACTTCCCTACTGACACTGTAATATCAGTGAGGGCAGTGACTATGTCAATCAGTCAACAGTCAATAAACATTTATTCACCATCTACTCTGCACCAGTCGTGTGTTAAGCCATATCTCATCTAAATGGTGTATCTCTGTATCACCAACAGTGTCTTCTGGAAACTGTAGGTGCAAAATAAATGTTTACTTAATATTGAAGTTTTATTGTATCTTCTGGAAACAGTAGGTACACAATAAGTGTTTATTTAATATTGAAGTTTTATTGATGCCTTCTGTTTTTTATGTCAGTCATTTCTAGATACATTGCCCCAACCCTACTTCCAATGGGACTTCCATTGTACCAAGAAAACTGGTTAAGCAAACCAACCAATGAAGAAGCTCCGTTTGACATATATACAAGATTCCTTCACTCTCCCATCAGCCTGAGCCTGAGCCACCTTGGCATCTGCCTACTGAGTAGGCCCTACTGCTTCCTACTGTGGCTGGCATTGCCCTGACCTCCAGAAGCCACTCAACAGCTTCGATCCTGGATGAAGCCGAGTCACCTCGATTAGGGCATGAATGAGCACAAACCTACTTAGCCCCTGGACCAGGCTTTACATCTCACCCAGCTCTCTGCTCAAGTCATGTAAGTCATCCGCACTGAATCAAACTAACACTCCAATATTGGTTTTGGAAAGGACTTGTCCATTGCCTGCCCTATGGATCACCTTAATCGCCATGTGACCCTCTAACCAACCAAATCATTGGAATGGCAGCTACTATCTTTGCTACTGTGTTTTTATCCCCAGCATTTATAGTGCCTAGCTCCTATTAAATATTGAATAAATGCTTTTTTTCATTTATTCACTCATTTAGTTATTCAATTCTTCATTTAGTTTTGTTTTTTTGGAGAGGAGAACAGGGCAATTGGGGTTAAGTGACTTGCCCAAGGTCACATGGCTAGTAAAGTATTGTGTTAAGTGTCTGAGGCCACATTTGAACTCAGGTCCTTCTGACTCCTGGGCTGGTGCTCTATTCACTGTGCTGCCCTGCATTTCTTCTTAAGAGCCAAGACAATCTCAGACCATATACTAAGATAAGGTCAAAATGGGTATAGGATTTACACATAAAGAATAATATCATAAGCAAATTAAGAGAGCATGGAATAATTTATCTGTCAGATTTATGGATAAAGGAAGAATTTAGGAGCAAAGAAGATACAGAAAGCATTATAAAATGCAAAATAGATAATTTTGATTATATATAGAATTAAGAAGTTTTTGTACAAATAAAACCAAGGCGACCAGAATTATAAGGAAAGCAGAAAACTGAGGCGGGGGGGGGGGGATTTTGTAGCAAGTTATCACCTATAAAGGCCTCATTTCTCAAATATATAGAGAACTGAGTCAAATTTATAAAAATGTAAGTCATTCCCCATTTGATAAACGGTCAAAGCATATGAAGAAACAGTTTTCAGACAAAGAAATCAAAGCTATCTACAGCGATGTTTAAAATGCCCTAAATCACTATTGATTAGAGAAATGCAAATTAAAACAACTCTGAGGCACCACATCACACCTATCAGATTAGCTAATATGACAAAAAAGGAAAATGTTGGATGTTGGAAAACTGGGACACTAAATGAACTACTAGTGGGGCTGTGGACTGATCCAAACATTCTGAAGGGCAATTTGGAACTATTTTCAAAGGGCTATAAAACAGTGGATACCCTCTGATTCAGCAATACCACTGTTTGGTCTATACCCCAAAGACATCCAAAAAAGGGAAAAGGACCTATCTGTGCAAAAATATTTATAGCAACTCTTTTTGTGATGGTTAAGAATTGGAAATTGAAGGGATGCCCATCAATTGGGGAATGGCTGAACAAGTTGTGGTATATGAATGTAATGGAATACTATTGTGCTATAAGAAATGACAAGTAGGATGATTTCAGAAAAACCTGGAAAGACTTGCATGAACTGATGATACATGATGAAGCCAACAGAACCAGGAGAACAGTGTATACAGTAACAGCAATACTGTTCAATGAAGAACTGTGAATGACTTAGCTATTCTCAGCAATATAATAATCTAAGACAATCCCAAAGGACTAATGATGAAATGTACTATATTCCTTCACAGAAAGAACTGTGAAGGGAAGAATTGTTTGAATACAGACTGAAACATGCTGTCTTTCTTTTTTTTCTTTTATTCAAGTCTTCTTGTACAAAATAACTAATATGGAAATGTTCTACATAATTGCACATGTGTAACCTATATCTGATTGCTTACTGGCTTGGGGAGGGGAGAGGCGAGGAAGGAAAACAATTTGGATAGAATAGAATTTATAATTATATATAATTTTAAATTTTATATAATATATAATATATTTGATATATTTTATCAAATTTTTAAATAAAAATGTTTTTTTTTAAAAAAAGCCAAGAGAGGGGTGGCTAGGCGGCGCAGTGAGTAAGAGCGCCGGCCTCAGAGTTGGGATGATCCAAGATCGAATCCGGCCTCAGAAAATGAGCACCCACACATAAATAATGGCTAGCTGTGTAACCTTGAGCAAGTTACTTAACCCCAACTGCTTTAAAAAAATGCCAAGAGAGATCCATTACAGTTTCACATTTGGTTTCCTTTTGTGTATACCATTTTTCTAGGTTTGCTTGCTTCACTCTGAATCAATTCATACAAGTCTTGCCAAGTTTCTCTGAATACTTCATATCTGTCATGTCTTACTGTGCAATTTACATAATATTCCATTACACTTATATACCACAGTTTGTTCAATCATTCCCTAACTGATGGGCATCCATTTTATTTCTGGTCCTCTTCGACCCAGAAAAAGTGTTCTTCTGACCACTTTGGTATGGAGGAGCCCTTCTTTTAGTCTTTGATTTTACTTGGACAAATGTTTAGCACTAAAATCTCAAACTCTAACGTTGTCAACAACTTCATGACTTTTATCACTTAATTCCAAATTTCCTTCTGGAATGGAGCAGCCAATTCGAGTCCAAAAGGAGTAGATTAGTGTCCATATATTCCCACAGTTCTCCAAATTGTTGGATATTAAGTAGTCATAGGTTCCTCCTTCCCATCTACTCTTAATTTTTTAAAATGATGTGAACTCTTATATTCTGATCATATATCCATTTAGAACTTACTATAGTACATGACATAAGAACTGGGTTGGAAGTTCTTTTCAAAGTGTTTTTTTGGCAATATACATTTTCCTCTAAGGATTGCGTTTGCTACATACAAAAAACTTTTAGTATGTTGTCTCACTGCTGTCATTTTCTTCTGTTGTTTCTATAATTTGTTCTCTGACCCACCAATTCTTTAGAACTGAGTTATTTAGTCTATTTTTAATGCCTTCTTCAAAAACCCCTTATGTTATTGCACTGTGGTCAGTAAGGAATATGTTTAACATTTTTGTGTTTGTGAAATTTTTATACCCTAATTTACGGTCAATTTTTGTAAGGTACCAGGCAGTTATGAGAAATATGTATAGTCTTTCTATATTCATTTAGTAGCTATCAGAGATAAGTCACATTTAACCTTTCAAAATTCTACTCAAGATCTTAAATTCTTTCTTGTTTATCTTTTTTATTAGATTTGTCCAAGTTTGAAATGGATGGACTGAGGTTCCCAATTATTGTGGTTTTACTGTTTCTCTCTGTAAATAATTTAAATCTTCTTTTAAGTATTTATATTTTATGCCATTTGGTAGGTAGACAGACAGATAGATACAGATATAGATTTATTGTCTCTGGTGCCTTAAGCATAATGCCCCTTTTCCTGTTTATCTCTTTAGTCAAGTTTATTTTTACTGTAGCCTCATTTGAGATCATGATTGCTTCCTCTGCTTTTTAAGGTTTATTTGAAGCATAACAGATTTTGCTCTAGCCCTTAATTTCCTGTAAACAACTCATTGTTGGATTTTGCTTTCTAATTAATTCTGCTACTCTTCTCTGTTTTTATGGGTAAGTTCACCCCATTTATATCCATGGTGGTGATTGTTAATCACATATTTTTGTCCTGTTGTCCTCTTAAAAGCTTCCCTCTCTTTGCTCTTTACTAAGATGAAGACAGTGAAAAGAGAGGCAAGTGCTCAGCACTAGCAGTCTGGTCCTACTGCCCCAACCTTTTCTTCCTCCTCAGTAGACTCTGAAAACTCAGGCTGTTATCCTTTCTTTTCTTCCAAAGTGCTTTTTAGCCCTACCCCCTTCCAGAAATTCTTGCTGTATAGTGAGTCTTTTTCCTAAACAGTTTATATTCTTAGCTTTACTAAACACTGGACTACTGTTTATTGCTTATCTTGTCTATATCACTGATCTACTTTTCTGTTTCTATGTTTATTAGATGCTGAAAGAATGGACAAATGATCTCAAAAAGATAAACTTGGATTGGGGGACAGTATAGACACTGAAAAGAATTTACATTCTGTGATAGTGGAGTTTTCTTATTAACAACACTGTTATTCCATTAGAAACAGATCCAAAGTTTATTACTAGGGACAAAAGGAAAGGGAAAAAAACATTTGTTAAGAGTTTGGTATGGGGGGCAGCTAGGTGCAGTGGATAAAATGCCAAGCCTGGAGTGAGAAAGACTCATCTTCCTGAGTTCAAATCTGGCCTCAGACAGTTACTAGTTGGGTGACCCTGGCCAAGTCATTTAACTCTAGCTCATCTGTAAAATGAGCTGGAGAAGGAAATGGCAGGCTATTTCAGTATCTTTGCCAAGAAAATCCCAAATGGGGTCATGAAGAGCTGGACCTGACAGAACAATGACTGAAATGTACCAGGCATTGTGTTAAGCACTTTTATAGGATATTATATGCCAGTAGGTATAGTTATAATAGACCTTTTTACTAGAGAATCATAGAATTCGGGAGTGGTAAGTCACCTTAATAATGACCCATTTCAATCCTCTCATTTTACAGGTGAGGAAATTGAGGTCCCAAGTGGTGAAGCGATTTGCTCCTGCTTACAAAGTCAATGGCAGAACTCACATTAGGGTTCAGGTTAGCCACGGCATGGTGGTGACCACCGGTTTCTGAAAGGGCTTTAAATATTTCTACCTGTGTCTATGATAGAAAAGCAGGCACCATCCTCCTGGGACTGTATGTTATTAAAACACAAATTCCAAGGAACTATAATTAATAAAGTCAATAAAAGCCGATGAGTACATTCCCACTGTGTTCATGTGCCAAAAAATACAACAGGAAAAGCTAACTTGGAGGCCTTTGCCTCTACTGTGGGTCACTCTGGCAGGCCCTTCAGAGCACGATCCACCCAGCTGTTTGCTTAGGCCTAAATTAAGGGACCAAAGGGAAGATGCTGGCAACATCACTGGGGCAACCCCACACCCCCACCCCGTATCTGGCATCAACTACTACCTCCTGCCTGCTCTTGTCAGACTAGGTTGGAAAATCAAAGTGACTCAATCTATCTTCTCCAAGGTTTTCAGAATGTTGAGCCTCCAACAGCCAAGAGAAATCAGCACCAGCCTCATAGAGACAGTTAACATCCTTGCCCGGTGAACAAGCCTGAGAACCCTGGCTTTTAGCACCTCCCCTTCCTGCCAGTGTTGTCTTTACTGAGGAGAAGACACTCACTCCCCAACAACTCACTCCTGCCACCCACATGATTCTGAAGTGGGGCCAATGGCAACTACTCCCTATCCAGAGGGAAGGGACAGAGTGTCATCTCGGACTTTCCTCTCCATCAAGGTCCCACTTCTGAACATCTTCAACTCCTGTTTGGTGTGCCAAGATCCCCTTCAAAAAGGCATCGTTGGGGCAGCTAGGTGGCGCAGTGAGTAAGAGCGCCGGCCTCGGAGCTGGGATGACTCGAGATCGAATCCGGCCTCAGAAAATGAGCACCCACACATAAATAATGACTAGCCGTGTAACCTTGAGCAAGTTACTTAACCCCAACTGCTTTAAAAAAAAAAAAAGGCATTGTCCATCAGAGGGCCTGAGTCTGAACCTCAGATCTGGTCACATATTGCCCCTATGACTTTGGGTAAATCTCTAGGTATCAACAAAATGAATAGGGGAAGCAAAGTCTGGTAGAAAGAGTCCTGGATGGGGTGGCTGGGTGGCACAGTGAATAGAGCACCAGCCCTGAAGTCAGGAGGACCTGAGTTCAAATCCAGTCTCAGATACTTAACACTTACCAGCCATGTGACCTTGGGCAAGTCACTTAACCCCAACTGCCCTGCCTTCCCCCCTCCAAAAAGAAAAAAGAAGTAAAAAAAAAAGGGCTTCGGAGTCAGATGACCTTCAAACCGTACCCCTGATACTTACTACCCGTTTGCTGAAAGTTGCTTAGCCTTTCTGGCCTCAGTTTCCTCATCTATAAAATGACAGTGATAGACTAGATGGTGTTTGGGGGCCCCTTCCAACTCTGAATCTTGATTAAATGGTCTCTAAGCTTCTTTCTAATAATGCTAAATCCTATCATTCTAATGAAGAAAGAATCATCAATTTTTTTTAAGTCCCTTCACTAAGATGGGGGCTGATTGGTGAGGATTATTTTTTTTAAAGAATTTCATCTATTCAGTGCTAACTAAAAATAAAATGTAAAAAAAAAAGAAAAAAGAAAAACCAACCTGAACCTGCTGATGAAATTCTGGGAAAATCCATAACCCAGAGATTAAATTTAAATTCCAATAAAGATTTTAACAAAGATCAATAAAAAAGAGATTGATCTGCAGCTGAAAGTTCCCAGTAATAGGATAGTCTAGAAATTTCATAAATAATGCTTTTATCTTGATTGCAAAATAATACCCTGCCACAAATACAGGGAGAATCAAGGTAGGAAATTGTTCAGTGGGAATTAAAATGTCACACTTTACACAGAATAAAGCATTGCAACCGCCAGGGAAACACACTTTGCAAATGTGTTAACACAAAATTACATACATCACTTAATTATATAAGGGCAGAGCTTCTGACTAACCCATTAGCTAACCATGTTGGGTTAGGCTTTAATATATCCATACAATATTTCTAGCGCAAAGGGGATGTTACTATGTCAGAGGCTGACACCGTAAACCTTGGAATGGCAAGTACTATTAAACTGGGATGTAATCATGTTGAAAGGGAAACATTAGCAGACAGCAGACAATTGAGAAGAAAATACAGTGAGCTTGTGTCCTGCATGAGGCTCCAAAGTCTTATATAACTAGTCACTGTCTATTTTGCCTGGCTTGAATCCCGGGTTTGTTCTATGCAATACTAATTTTATAATAATAAACTGCCCTACAAGCTTTATGCAGTCATGCACACGGAGAGGTTGTGGATGACATTACATCTGATTATCTTTCTAGCAAAAGACACCATCCTGAAACTAAATGCAGCCCTCTACAAAACACCCTCTTCATTGAAAATGGCCTCTATCTTCTGCTTCAGGAACATATCACATCTACCTGGTCTCAGCCCCCAAACAATAAAAATGCCCAGGCCATTAAGATGGTGGCATACCACTGCCTTCTGAAACCAAATTCCTCACTTGATTCCTGGAGGAGACAATGAAGTGGGTATAAGCACTGATGTAGCTGGTGGGGCTCTAAGAGAACCCACTAACTTGTGGCAACTTGGAAAAGCCACCCCCCCCCTTCAGCATGGAGGTGAACCCCTTGGTGAGCCCAAAGGAGGAGGAATTTCTTGTAAACTCTGGGATCACCAGACACAAGATTCTAGCATGTCTCCATGGAGTTTAACTGTTGCCTGTCCTAACACATTCTTGTGTTATGGAAACACGGCCCATAGTTGAGAGGTGAAAAAATGATCCCTTTGACCTCAGGTTTTCCTCCAGTCTTCCCTTGGGACATCTGCTTTACCCTGAGTACAATCAAGCCTGCCTCCTGTTTGGGTGTGTACAAGTAATGGCCTTCCAGTGGAGGGAAGCTACATGAGGACAGGCACCATCTAAAAGCAAAGAAACAAAACACAATCCTTTGCAACCCCAGTGCCTACTTCCTATCCTGTCACATAAGCAGGCCCTTAAGAACTGCTAAGTTGAACTGGAGAATGAATGTATACTTTCCACTTCTGGATCAATAAGATTCCCCCTACTTACAAAGCTCTCAGTAAAAACAAGGATTTGGGAAATGAGGCAAATGCACCTGTAAAAACATGAGCATGCAGAGTCCACTGGCTCCCCCTCCCCACCCCCACCCAGTGTCCCCAGGCAGATTATCATAAATGGAGGAAATGGTTAGGACAATAAATAAAAATACAATTCAACATAGATAATGTGAATTTGTGGTTTTCTAAGTCCTGATCAGAAATCCTTTAGTGGCCCTGGCTTTCCTTGAGTTTGACACGATTGATCTGGTGGACTGAAGGCTGGCCTTGATGTCAGGAAGACCAATGTTCAAGTTCCATTTCTGACACAGACTGACTGTGCAGCCCTGGGCAAGTCACTTAACCTCTGGTACTCAGGACTATTCTCTAAGACTTTACGTTTCAGAGACAGTGATGATCTATGATGGTAGAGGGATTCTCCTCACTGTTACCCCCTAAACCATGAAATTACAGATTCAGTCAAAACAAACAAGCAAAGACTCAGGAGAATTTGATGACAGAACAGCAATTGACTTGGGGACCTTGCTATGGTCACAGCTGGGAACTGCTGATGAGAACATCCAAGAAATACTCAAGGGAGATATGGGTAGCATAAGTTAGCAGACAGACCACTGAACTGTACCTCCTTTCTGCGAACCCGTTTCCTCATCTGTAAAGTGATGACCGGACTCCACGGCTCAGAGTGATCCCTTCCGGCTACAAAGCAAGCTTCTCTGAACACCCATCAAAGACACTCAGTCAATCAGAACGAAGGAGAAAGCGCCATGCCAGTCCCACGGCACAGTCTCTGTCTGGGTGTTACGGGTGCTACCAATGAGGACAGCAGGTCTCCACTGAGAGTGAAACAGACCCGATGTTTGGGACTATGGACAGGGAGTTACTTCTGCTTGATAATTGTATCCCCAGGCTTATCGTTATTAGCATAGGGCCTGGAACATAGTAGGCATTTAATGAATGTTTACTGGATTAGAAGGAAACTGAATAAATGTCGTCATGTAGGGGATTAGGCATGGGACTTGGGAGTCCAGAGGACAGAAATTCACACCTCATCTCAGACACTTCATCTCTCTGTCTTAGCTTCCTCCCTTATAAAGTGAAGGGGGAA
This sequence comes from Gymnobelideus leadbeateri, assembly GCA_011680675.1. Classification (NCBI taxonomy): domain Eukaryota; kingdom Metazoa; phylum Chordata; class Mammalia; order Diprotodontia; family Petauridae; genus Gymnobelideus; species Gymnobelideus leadbeateri. The sequence goes on along the minus strand of WOXC01000183.1, from coordinate 774,323 downwards.
GAGGGTTGTGGAACTGACCAGCTTTAAATCTGAGATTCTATGGCCATCAATCACTTATACATTCCATGCCTCAGTTTCTCCCTCTATAAAACACAGATGGGGAGGGAATTCAATGGTCCTAGGGTCTTTTCCAGTTTTTAAAGCCATGATCCTTTAAACCTCTAGAGGTCCTTCTTCCCAGAGGCTTTGTCTCTAACTAATTTGACTACATGACTGAAGGCAAAAAGCATCTTCCAGTGGGGTTTTTTACACCCTGGGATAGGTAGCCACAGCCAGAGTGATATCTGGAAGAGCGAATCCAATTCCTCAAGCATCTGGGTTGGGACCCACAGCAGAATCCCCTACAATGCAAACTACGCTTGCTATTCATTCATTTTCGGCCCTTTGCTCTCCAAAAATGCTTCTGGGTGGTTGCTAGGCAACTATTGTTGAGTACACGCATGAGGCATTAATTGTCTGAACACTTTCAAAAACAGAAGAAAAAAATTATTGAAAAGCGAAGCCATTATGAGAACTAAAATAAGCTCTTTCCTTCTCGGCCACAGGCCACGCGTAAGGCAGGGCCGGGATGACTCACCAAATGACTTATGGACACATCTTTCCTGCCCCATCAACAAGGACTCAAAGGTAGCTTCATCCTGTGACAGCCTTAGCTGAAAGACAACTGGGGTTTTGTCTTGCTTAATCTGCTGCCTTTACTGGGGGGGGGGGGGTCCCTCATCTGGCGTATTTATACCTGACGTGTGCATTTCGGATCTGAGGATTCTCAGGGCGCCATCTCTGGAAGCTCCTCAGTTACAAGCCTCACCTTCAGGATTCACTAAACAGATCACTGAGCTATCTTCTCCTTCCTAACCCAAAATGGAAACAGTAAGCACTCTTCTTCTTCACGTCAAAGAGCCAGCCTCCTGACGGATGCCAAGAGCTTTGTGCTTCTTACCCGGAAATGCAGCTTCATTTTATAGTGCGTTTTCAGTGCTTCCCCCCCACCCCCCGTCGGAACATTCCAATGTGATGATCAAGCTACAGAAGTCAGTAAACACAGACTTCCATAAATTGAGGTCAAACTTCTAAATTAAACAACTTGTAGGGATTATTGCAAGGTATTATTTCTTTTGTTGAGGGGGGAAAAAGTCCTAGTCCTCCAAAGGATCAGACTTGGAAACCCACCCCCATATACACCTCTTGGGAATCAATAGTACCTGGAGCCCACAACTTTCTGGGCTCCGGGCTCAGCCATTCTCCCCTAGCCCCAGCCAGATAGGCTCTCTTATTTTGGGGGCATTTCCATTAAAATATTACACTTTTTCTACAAAATCAGTCTGAGATAATCTAATGAGGATAATTGGGCAGTGTGATTTCTTATTCCTGGCCACCAAAGGTCATCTGAGAAATAAAGATGTATTAAACAGATATGTTTCTTGCTTCTCAGACAATGATTATTTCAGTTTGTGACATTCTGTAATAGGTCATGTTCTTACCTGGAGAAACAAATCAGCCATCCCAGGAGGGGAGGCAACCCCCAAAGAGCTGTATATATTATGTGGTTTTAATACAGAGGCCTAATTTTTCAGGATGGGGAAGTTTTGGAAGGTAGGGTTATGTATAAATAGCCTTTGAGTTACAGGTTGATAGGACTGTGAGATTATTAACTTTGCAAAATTATAACCTGGGGTACCTACCATCATGCCCCTTCTGGAATCTGCCCCTTCTGGCCCCCACATTCTGGTCCTAATCCCTCAAACCTGGCTATTCACAGACTACAAACTCCATTAGTCAACAGTGTCATGGCAGCCAAAAAGCCAATGATGTTCTCTTGATCTCCATTAAGAGAGATATGAGGTCTATGTCTAAGTAGATGAGGTCTTTGCTGTAATCAGACTGGGTTAGACCATACCTAGACTCCTGCATTCATATCCACCTTTTAAGAAGGTGAAAATGTCCATAGGTGGGCACACAAAATGTTCGAAGCTCACGTTTAGTCTTAAATGTCTTTAAACAAAGGCCAGAGGACCCTATCTGAAGTATGTTGGAGAGGGGATTTTTGCTCAGACTGTTAAGTCATGTTCAAGTCAGAGGTTTCAGGGGGAGTACGATTAAGGAATGGGACAGTGTCAGCTGTGTGGTGTGATTCTAGATGTCTCTTTGATAAGTGAACTTGGAGGACAGGAGCCTGTCCTCTAAAAATCCATCCCCAGGGCCAGGAGTTCAGAAGGATGGGGGTCCTCTGGTCGTAATGGACAATGAGCTAAGAATCCACTGGGGAGGGTGACAGTGGGGAGGGATTGCACCCATGTTTGTATAGTGGGGGACGGGGGCAGAGAATATCTTTTTTCACTTGCTTCTTTTCCTTACTTCTATGTTGCTTTATTTCAAATGCTTCTACTACTGGAAAAATAGATAAAAGGAAGGAGAGGGCTTAGAAATCCCTCCCATCCCTCCTAACACTAAATCCTATGATGTTATTGTTATAAAAAAAAGGGAGTGGCAGGTCCTTCCTCAAAAATTATAATAATTAGCTCCTGTATCTTGCATTAAGGTATACAAAGGGGTCTACATGTATTGTCTTAGTTGATGCTTGCAAAAACCCTGAGAAGTAGGCAACACATCTATTCCCATTTCATGGATGAGCAAACTGAAGCTTAGCAAGAGACTGAAGTGATCTGTCCAGAATCACATAGCTTTTTCACTTCTAAGGCAGGATTCCAACTCGGGCTGCTCCAATGCCACCTTTTGCAAGATAACTTTCCTGGAATCCCGCTGGCTGCTTCACCCTTACACCCTAAGTTTGCCCTGCCATCATCTACTCAGTATATGCATCTCGAATGTAGCTGGTTATTTAGATTGTCTTCACTGTTAAAATGTGAGTTCCTTGCAGGAAGGAACTGGTGTTGCCTTTCCTGTTACTGATTCCTTCTGTCTTGCTTACCCTTCCTACCGCTCTACTCTTCCTTGTGCAGAGGAAGACATGTGAACCAGGGTGCTTCTGGTGCCCAGGCAGCCACAGAGAGCAGAGCCTACAAGCACAAATTACTGTAGTAAGAGTCAGGAGTTGGGTTTAGGAGGCTGAGCCCACACTGGTCTGATGCACTGGTAACAAACACTCCCCATTGTCACCCTTTCCAATGGATTCAGATTTAGACCCTCAACACCTGGGAGTGTCATTCCTCCAGAGCAAGGCTTCTTAGCCATTTCTGTGGGTGTCTTACGCCCCTCTAATGAAGCCTATGGACCCTTTTTTAGAATAATGTTTTCAATTCTGTTGTTCACTATACCCAAAGGGCTATCACACTATGCTTACCCTTCGATCCAGCAATACCACTATCAGGTCTGTATTTCAGAGAGATTTAAAAAGTGGGGTGGAGCAAAGAACCTATTTGTACAAAAATATTTATAACAGCTCTTTTTCACAGTGGCAAAGAATTGGAAATTGAAGCGATGCCCATCCATTGGGGAATGGCCGAATAAACTGTGGTACATGATTGTAATGTAATATTCCTATGCTATAAGAAATGATGAGCCGGGGATGTCTAGGTGGCACAGTGAATAGAGCACCGGCCCTGGAGTCAGGAGGACCTGAGTTCTAATCTGGCCTCAGATACTTAACACAAAACTAGCTGACCTTGGGCAAGTCACTTAACCCCAATTGTCCCACCTTCCCCCCTCCAAAAAGCAAAAAGAAAAATGTAGAAAAAAAAAGAAATAATGAGCAGGATGGTTTCAGAAAAACCTGGAAAGACTCATACGAATCGATAAAAAGTGAAGCCAGCAGAACCAGGAAAACCATGTACACAGTAACAGCAACATTGAACAATAAAGAACTGTGAGTGACTTAGCTATTTTCAGCAACAGAATGATCCAAGACAATGATGAAAAATGCTTTCCGCCTCCAGAGAAAGAACCGATGGCATCTGAATATAGACCCAAAGCACACTATTTTTCTCTTTCTTTTTTGGTTTGTTTGAATTTTCCCCCACAAAATGACTAATATGGAAATGTTTTACATGATTGCACATGTATAATCTATATCATCAGATTGCTTACTGTCTAAAGGAGAAGAGAATGGAAGGACAGAATCTGGAACTCAAAACTTAATCATGAATGTTTAAAATAGTTTTATATGTAATTGGGGGAAAATACAATGTTTTTTAAAAATTGCTATTCAGTCACATCCAACTTTTTGTGACCCCAATTGGGTTTTCTTGGCAAAGGTATTGGAGTGGCTTGTGATTTCCTTCTCCAGTTCATTTTACAGATGAGGAAACTGATGCAAAGAGGGTTAAGTGACTTGCTCAGGGTCACACAGCTATTAAGAGTCTGAGGTCAGATTTGAACTTAGAAAGGTGAGTCTCCAACCTAAACATGACTGAACCTACTAAGTGTGAATGGGGATTGGGTCCTGAGTGATCCCAAATAAGGTGTTAAAGATATTATTTTGCATTTCCTGTATATTTGATGGTTCACTTCAATAGTATACAAATATTCCGAGGGCAAATATTTTGTCTTTGTACCTCTAGTACCTAGGACGTTGTCCAGCACATATAAGGTGCTCAATAAATGCGTCAAATAAATTCAAGACTGCAGTAAAAAACAAAACAAAACAAAACAAGGTAAGTTGTCCTGATTTCTGGCCCAGCAGTCTATCCACTATACCACCTTGCTGCCCTAATGTTTTAAAAGCAAAAAATAAAATTCCTAGGATCACAAAGAAAACCAATTATATTGAAATACAATTATCAAAATATTAAAATCCAAGTTCACAGACCCCAGGTCAAGGCCTCCTGGTGCTAGAATTTACAAAGCATTTTCCTCATAATACCCTGTAAAAATGGAGCAAACTAAAAAAGCCCTTTTTATTTATGGAGAAACCAAGGCCTGGGAACTTCAGTGACTTTCTCATGGTAAGGGGACTAGTAAGGGTCAGAACTTGGCCTTGAGTCTAAGTGTGTTTCATTCCTGTTGCCATTCTATTGGGTCGCCTGCTAGAAACTTCTATTAATGTCACTTCTGTGCTTTGTCCTTGTAATGAGAATTGTTGTGCAGGATGATGCAAGATTCTGAAATGCTTCCTGGATCTAAGAGAGAAAGACTAAATGGCATTTAGCCTAGTTTGGTTATATTTGTTATATATGAATTTAATTTTATTGTATATTATATTATATTTAACCAATTATCATCTAACCCTAACCTTAATGAGACTCTATCCACAAGAAATCTACACACAGACTTTCTTTTAGAAAGAATAACTGATTGGCCAGAAAAAAACCCCACTCCTTGACCAAGAGAGATAATAGAGAATTTACTGTCTAAGACACATGGGTTGTGAAAGATAGAGGTGCTACAGTCCAGAATTTGGGGGCCACTGGTCCCTGCTTCACAGCTCCTGCCCCTGCAATACTTCCACCTAACACTTAACACATTATTCACTCAACACCTAACAGACCTCTTAAACAAAAAAAAGAAACGAGCTCATGCTAAACTTTAATATTGACTAATGTCTAGCTTAGCACATGAAGCTACTTAATGTTTACTGAATGGAATTAAGTATCTTCCCCATAGCAGCAACATCAAGAGAAAATGGAATCATAGAATTATGGAAACATAAGATGTTAAATTATGAAGGACTGCTGGAGATCAGCTAGTCAAGGCATTCTTAATTGTAGGTCTGTGAACTTTAAATCAAATTATACTACATACATACATACGTATACATGTGTATTATATATATGTGTGTATGTGTATATATACACCAACTGTACTGAAATACGGTCATCTACAGATAAATAAATTGACAACTATATTTCACACAACTGGTTTCCCTCAGACTCCTATGTCTTTGATTTTCATATATTTAAAAACATGATTCTGAGAAGGGATCTCCAACACAAAAAAGCGCCAAGAACCCTTGATATAATCCAACCCCTGAGAAGTTAAATGACTTGCCAAAGGTCACAGCCATTGATGACTAGACCCTTGGTCTCAACTCCTAAGCATGTGTTATTTTCTTTATAATATTAGAGCCAAGGACTCAGAGTTAACATTGCCATGGTGCCATGAAAAGACATGCAGCTTATGGGCCAATCCCTACTGTGTAGGATGAAGAAATACAACATTAAAAAATTTAGCATCATCTTCCAAACCAAGTCAACATTTGCCTTGATAATCCATGACTTTAATGAGAAGGCAAGCATGAGAAAAAATAAATCTAACTTTAAAAATATGGTTCTAGATTAGAAAATCAAAGAATCCAAAGATTACTAAATTACTTAAAAGTCTCACACTTGTATCTATATCTTCTTCAAATGATAGCTGGAAGGCTCTGGACATAGTGAGCACTTAGCAATATCACAAAAAATGTAAAGAATTCCTAAAAATAAATACTTTAATAGAAAGGAAATTATAGGTTGTTATGAAGGGAGTCACTTCATAATTAGCCATTTGTGTGCATTCACGTCATAGTCCAGTTAAAGCAAATGTAAAAATTAATACCCAATTAAAGAAAGGACAATAAGATCCTGAGAACAACTATAACTTAACTGTTCCTACCCAACCTGTTTAAACAAAGAAGAGATCTTTAAAAAAATGAGAAACTGATAAAACTAAAGACATTGACTCTAACAATTTCTTAGAGAAAGTTAAGTAATATTAAACAGTCCATAGGGTCTAGGAGTAGATTTTACACTGGAAAGGACCTAAGAAAGTACCAAGTTCAATTCCTTCACTTAATAAAACTACCCCGAAAATAAGGCCAAAGTGACTCAAAAACCAGAACCCATCTTGCCGAGTAATACTTGATTTTCTTGCAAAGGAGGGACATTCCAATAAAAAGTGACACCAATTTAGAGACCAAGTCTAAAAGTAAAACATCATATAGGAAGATAGTAAAAATTCATAAACAGTATCACCTCAGAAAAACAGTGAAAATCAGAAGAGGGGTAAAAAATTTGTCAAAAGCTTGGCATGAGACCCAACTATGCCAAATTGCTCCAAGACCATTTCTAGATGAAGCTGGAAAGAGGACAACAAATACATGGAAATTGGAACAGATATGCCAGCATTCCTGTAGTGATCTATTTGAATCACAAATCCAGTGAAACTTCAACATTTAGACTCTAACACCTCAGACTCCAATGTGCTAGATGAGGAGGTGGAAATGGCGTTTAGGAAGATGAAGTCAGCAAGAGCGGCTAGACATGACAAAATTCAGACAAAATAAATCTGTGTGAGGAGCGACACAAAGTTAACAACACGCTGAGAGTGATATTCAAAATATCTGAAAGGAGAACATTGGGAGAGGGATAGAAAATATCAAATGCAGTATTATTATTCCCTAAAAAGTGATCAAAAAGACAGACTCATCTCTTGATCCTGACTTCTTATCCCTATAAAACCTTTGAGGATGCTCTTATAACCACATGGAGGATGTCACCGAAGAAATAAGGGAAGGGGTGAAATAGGCTTTCATAAATGATTTTCAGTCATCTTCTCAGGGATACAATTGACTGAAAGGTGTAGAGAGTACAAGAATTCAATCCAATTCAACAAACAGGCACTGAACACTTATTATGTGCAAAGCATAGAACTAGTCACTGAGAATACAAGGGTAAAAATGAAATAATATCTGTACCCTAGGAACTTATGCACTCCACCTATGGGCTATAATATTTACACAGATGAGTCAACACAATATATATACAAAAAGATTTTAAGAGGGATCCAACACTAACAAGTGGGGAAGTCAGGAAAGAGCACCTATGGAGTGGCACATAGGCTGTGATTGGAAAGAAGAACAGTCATTGCCAATAACTTGGAGTTGGATGGATTGCCCATGGAGTTATTCTATCAGTGTACACAGAAGTGATGAGGCAGGACAATGAGAGAGGCAGTCCAGATTGCCTTGGGGAAATCCCATCATTCTTTCAATAATCTCAAGCAAATCCTCTGCCATGAAAGCCCATCCTTGCAACACCAATATTCTCCCACTGAGTCTATGTGGCACACCATGATGTCTAAGGATACAAAACTGTAAGTGACCCATGGGATAATAGGGAGATGTGTGGGGTTATAAATAAAGACATACGATATAATCAGTGATGAACCATGTGTGATAATTGGGGTGAAAGACCTCATCAGGGACACTTAGGATGGGAAGGTGAGTGTGTTGGTCAGGTGCTGAGAGTAAAGAATAATACATGGACAGCTTCTAAAATCATACTGTTATCCTGTCAGTCAATGGGCATTTTTAAGTGTTTATTACACACCAGGCAATGGGGATATAAGTAAGGCAAAAACAGTCCCTGCCCTCAAGACGCTCATGTTCAAATGTGGGAGACATCATGAAAATAAATAAGCCTGTAACAGATACAAACAGAGCAAGTGGAAGTAACTGTAGAGGGTTACTGAAACCATGAAACAAACTGGAGGCAGGTCTCAGGGGTGCTGGGTTTATAGAAGACTTATAGAATGATATGGACAAGAATTGCACATGATGAGACAATTATATATATACATGTATACACTGGGAGTCAGGAAGTCCTGAATTCAAATCCTGCTTCTGACATTATCCATGTGATTCTGAGAAAATCACTTCACCAATTTGTGACTCATTTTCCCTGCTGATAAATTGACACATTTGGACTCGATGGCCTCTAAGGTCTCTCATTTCTAAACATAGGATCTTATGATCCATTCTAGCTGAGGAAGCATAGTCATAGCTGACATCCCCAATTCATCTAATTATTAGTGCCTAATGAAATACTACAATGTTAGAGTGCTTTGTGAGTTCATGGAGGCTTCCCGGAGGAGCCGGTTCCTGAGCCAAGCCTTGCAGGAGGGACTGACTGGATCTGGAACGGCAGAGGAGAGAAGCTGGGATACGGACACAGAAACTCTCATTTTCTTCTGCTGTCCCTTTCCCTCTGGACCATGACAATAACAGCAGCAGTTGCGGAGGCCTGATGCCTTCTTAACTCAGCAGCTCCCTGACCCTGGGACACCAGCTCCTCATTTGTATATGACAAGAGGGAGCACATTCACTCCTTTCCTCTCTCCAGCCCATGCTCCAGCTCCTTCTGTGGGCTGAAGGTGCCTCTGTAATGTGTGAGTCTTCTCTTACTCACTTTTTTGCTAACAAATATTTTTAATTAGCATGTTCTTTAAGGATATTGAGCAGATTATTAACCAGGTGCATATTTAGAAAAAAAAAAACCGGAAAAAAGTCCATTTGTATGTGTATGGGGGAGGAGAGAGGGGAAAGGAAAGGGGAGAAGGAGAGAAGGACAGAAGGAGAGAAACAAAGAGAAAGAAAAAGAGATACAAAGACAGAGAAAAGGAGGGAGGGAAAGAGAGAGAAAAGGAGAAAGAAGGAAAGGAAAGGAAAGAGAGAAAGGGAAGGAGGAGAGAAGGGAGAGAAAGAAAAGAGGGAGGGAGGGAAGAAGACAGAGAGAAGGGGGGAAGAGAGAGAGGAGAGAGAGAGAAAGAGAGAGAGAGAGAGAGAGAGAGAGAGAGAGAGAGAGAGAGAGAGAGAGAGAGATGGGGATTTGGGGGCTTAATTGGCATTAGTCAACATTTAAACTAAATCCCATCAAGCTACATTTTTAAGCCCTGACTCAACTAAAGATACCACAGGCAGAAAGAAAGGAGTGGGACTGATCTATTAGTCACTTGTGAAACTTACCAGTTCTTTGCCTGCATTAGTTCCAGTAAAATATTCAAGGGAATATTCATAGTCAAAAATAGAATGTCATATTCTATCTCTGTATATTATCAAATGAGGCAGCATGATGCAATGGAAAGGAATATGGCTTTATGTGTAGGAGCAGATATATGGAAATATAGAGACAAAGATGAAAGGCAGATAGATGAACAGACAGAGAGACAGAGAATCACTGAAAGTTACAAGCACTGTTCTCCTGGTGAAACTGAGTCTCAGAGCAGTGCAGTCACCAGAGCCAGGTCAGCCAAGTTTTCTGGCTTTAACTCCAATACTCTTTTCAATGAAGTCTTAGTTCCCTCATCTATAAATGGGGCTGGGACTAGAAAGCGTTTGAGTCTTGAACTTGTGATCTGCTAACCCCAACCCACCAAAACAATGGCCTCTCTCTCTCTGGATGGCTCTGGGTAACCCTGACCTTTCAATTCCTTAATTTATAAAAGGGGGATAATCAAATCTACTATGTTGACCTCAGGAGGTAATTGTGAAGAAAAAACCAGAAAATCTGTCATAGCTGTGAACTGTATAAACCGTGACCCTCAAGACAAGATTCAGACACATTCTTCTTAGAAAGCTCCTTTAGGATGGTGCAAAGTGTCTTGCACTCAGAAGAAGTGGGTTCAGATTCCGGCAATGACACTAGCTACTCTTATGAAACAGGACAAGCTGTTTGCCCAGCTTTAGTTTCAATTTGCTCAACTCTAGCGCAGTAATAATGCTAACATTGCTCGTCACATGCATGTGTACAGAGTACTTTGTACATAGGTTCTTGGTTGATCTCCCCTATCAGCCCTGTGAAAAAGACTCAGGATACTACAATGAGTGGTGGAAGGGACCTCAGACACCATCTAGTACAACTCTCTCATCTTATAGATGGGGAAACTGAGGCTCAGAGAGGGAAAATGACTTGCCCAAGGGCACCCAAGTAGGTGGGATTTGAGCCTGGTTCTGTGTCTGTGAAGCCAAGACTTCCAATTGCCCTACTGCAATCATTTCATAAATGCATGATGTTGGTTATAAGAGGGAGGAGGAGAGGGAATGGGCGGGCAATTGATGGCAATCCAGCATCACTAATGGAAAATCAGCTCAAAGCATGGGCCCTGCTGGTGGAACAGCAGCCCCATCATCTCTGCATCTCAACATCTGGCTGTCATTTCTCTGCTGGCTACAGCCACACACAAGGAATGTCAAAGTGAAGCACTTTACGTGTGTGTGTATACACATTCACCTATGACTATATGTAGATACACATATGTGTGTGACTCATCAATAGTGGCTTAAATTTGGTGACTGTGGTCATTCCTACTGAGAGTTGGGTGTCATCCTCTTGGTCAAGAACTTAATCTCCTATTTTAGCATTCTTTCTAAATGAAAATTGTAGCTCATCTCACTTTCTTAGAGTTAGAGTGCCTGCCTCAAAACGGAGTCAAGAACACCCAGGTTCAAATCTAGCCTCATACACAAGTCACTTAACCTTAATTGTCTCATCTCTAAAATGGGGATAATAATAGCACCTCCCTGCCAGGGAGATTGTGAGGATCAAGTGTTTAGCAGGACAGTACGTAGTACTTCATAAACACTTAGTTCTTTCCTCTCTACTTGACCCACCATAAGTGACTAAATGCCGAAAAAGTCAGGTACACAGATGATTTTCTTCCAGATATCTCCTCCCTTTCTCAGTCAAACTCCTTGAGAAAGGTCTCTCCAATCATTTCCCCCACACACACTATTGCCAATGTAATTTTCCCTTAGCAGAGCTGACCATGTGACTCTCCTTTTCAATCAACTCAAATGATTTCCTATTACCTCCAGGATCCAGTATCAACTCTTCTGTTTAGCTTGTAAAGCTGTCCACAACATGGCAGCCTTGACTTCTCTTTCCAGCCTCCAGTGGCTATTACTTGTTCTTCCACATTTTGTGATACAGTCCATTGACCTATCTTCCATTCCTGATACACAAGCCCAGCTTCCATCCTCAGTGCCTTTGAATCAGCTGTTTCATGTACGTGAACTATACCCCATCTTGTAAAGCCCTCCATACCCCAGCCCTTTCTTACCTTTCCAATCTTCTCCCACCCTACTTTCCTCTACCAACTTGGGGATCCAGTGGCTCTGGCCACTTTGCTTTTCCTCAAACATGACATGAGCCTCCATCTCTAGCCTCCAAGTCACTGTCTGCCCTCCATGTCTGGAATGCTCACCTTCTCACCTCCCTCTTCTATCTTCCTTGGTTTCCTTCAAGGATCCGTAAGGTCTCCCCTTCTGCAAGCCTTCCCCAGCTCCCTTTAATCTCAGTGCCTTCCCTCTGAGGAAACCCCCAATTTATCATGCATATCTCTTGTTTTCATGTTGTCTTCTGAGTAGCGTGAGGTTCTCTGAGAGCGGGGATGGTCTTTTGCCTTTCTTTGTATCCCTAGAACTAGGCACAGTACTTGGAATACTAAGGGCTTAACAAATACAAATCAGTGGAATGATATACAATAAACATGACTATTTTTCCCCCTTTGGACTTTTCACCTAGCTAGCTTGAAGGCTGGGGTCTCTCTTACTATTTCATATAACTCCTTTTTAAACATAATTTCAGAATACCATTTCTGAGTAAGAAGAAAAAAAATTTGAACATTTTTGCATACTATATTTTTTTCTTTTAATTTTTTCCTTAATAGTATTTTTCCAATTACATGTAAAGATATTTTTCAATATTAATTTTTATAAAATTTTGATTTCCCAATTTTTCTCCCTCCCTCCCTCCCTCTTCTTCCATTCCCCTAAGAGAGCAAGCAATAAAGTTATACATCTTATGATATTTTTCTAGTTACAGGGTTAGCTTAGGGGAGATTTCTGGGAGGATGGGTCTTTGTAATGACCTAAAGCCGAGTGCAACTAAATGTAGCCTGATCCAGTATAAGGAAGGTACAGAGCACCTTGCTATCCACAGAGAATCCTTCTTTTATTTGGACTCTGTGGGACATTTTCTAACCATGGAAAGCATCTTAGGGTAGCAGGTCTCCCTGTTTTATACATGGCTATATGTTGATATTCAGTGTATCCTGAAATAAAGCTATCTCCACAAAATGCATGTCTCATAGAACTATTTATAATTTTATACTCTTGATGCTACTGCTTCTGCCAAAAAAAGTAGCAGATCTATCTATCCCCTCTATCTGCTTTCTAGTTTCTATAAACTCCCTTGGAAAAGGGTCTATGCACATTTCAAAGACATCCTTGATGAGACCTTGAGCTGGTTTCCCTGATGATTCAACTATCCATGGTCTTTTCAATTCTTTAGGGATTCTTCAATGATCCCAAACTACTTGTGGCTGTAAAGTCTATCAATTAAGCACCACTGTTCCCCTCTTAATGCTACAGACTTATGAATCATAGATGACTACAATCTGAAAAGGATCAGAATCACAAAGTACTGAAGGGCAATGGAAAGAATGATGGAAGACATACAGAAGAGACATCAATTGACCCAAAGTGATTTGCTCATGAAAGGAGGCACCAAAGACATCCCCACAGACATGTAAAGCAGATGATCTTGTCATGGAAACCACTTACATGCTGGTGGTAACTCCTAAATGTTAAAATAGGGAAAATGCTAGCATCTTTACCTTAAGGTAGGGGTGAAGAACCTGTGGCCTCTAGGTCCTCAAGTGTGGTCTTTTGCCTGAATCCAAACTTCACAGAACAAATCCGCTTAAGAAAAGGGAATGTATTAAATTATTATTAAAAGGGGATATTCTGTAAAATTTGGACTCAGTCAAATGGTTCTACCCAAGGTCCTCCATGGGGCCTTGAAGCTGCATGTTCCCCACCCCTGCCTTAAGAAGAACTTTTGCACAGGAATTAAGAAGGATGAGAAGGTGGGAAGAAATGCAGTCTTCATAGCAGATATCCCCTAAGATCACAGGTATAGGACTCAAGGAACCCTTAAAAGCCATTTAATTACAAATGAGATGTCTGAGGCAAAGAGAGAAGTCATGGGACTCCAATTCTAGGGCGCCATTCAGCTGGGAAGGCCAGTGAAATCATGGCTCTATCAAAGGGTAGAAGAATCTGCAAAGCCGATCTCCTTCCTCCCCCTCCTCATTCAAACAACAAGTCTGTTTAACTGTTTTGGGAAGGAATGTATGTTCAGGCTCCTCCTCACTGTCGAACTGTTTATGATTTAGTAGAGAATGTATCAGTCAGGAAACATTTGACTGTGATAAAGTTTGTTTTGCAAGAATTTGATGAGTAACAGGTCCTTATCAGCTAGTAATTGCTACCATAAATTCAACAGAAAATTTGCCTCCCCTGCCCCCTTTAGAGAACAGGTCCCAAAGAGGAAGAAGTTCACTGTTCAACCCTGAGGTTGACTAGGGGCATGGACTGTCACTTCTAGCTATCTCTTGACATAATGGAATTGGGACATTTGCCCAAAAACCTCCTTTTTCTTCTTTCTGTCTCATTTTGAGCAAAGAATACTCTGGTAGTGTAGGGGTCCACTGATCTTCCCTCCATGGTGCACAGGCATAAAATCAGGGAGCTACAAGATACAGGAGTGCTTGGATAATCCAAAGGAGGAGCCAACTGAACAAGGACCCTGTTATCTGACTCCACTGGAATGTGAGCTCCACGAGAGTAGAGCCTTTGGGGTCTTTCTCTCTATCTCCAGTACTTAACACAATGCTTGGTACATAGAAGGCACTTAATCAATGTTCTCTGACTCAATCATAAGTGAGGTAACATATGAAAAGCATGTTGCAAACCTTTAAATGCCAAAGAAATCCTAGCTCTTATTACACTAGCTATTAGCCTGTTAATTGCTAATCTGCTGCTTCCAGATTCACTATATCCAATCCATTTTCTACCCAGTGATCAAAATATTCCTTTTATAACACAGGTCTGACATGTTACTCCTCTCATCAAAATCTCTCATTGGCTCCCCTTTGCTTCTAGCACAAATATCATTAAAGGAGAAAATATTTGTAACACTCTTAGCCCAGTGGCTGGAACACTGTCAGTGCTGAATTAATGCTTATTGTCTTCCCTTCCTTTCTAACACAGGGGTTCTTACAGGACATGAACTTTAAAAAATATTTTTTTATTGTAGTTTAATATAATTAGGAACTTTTTGTTCTTCCAAAGCTTAGCTCAGGTGTTACCATAGATACATGAATTAGTACAACAGAACTGATGGTGTGCCCACCACTGCAAGACCCTCTTAGTAGTTGGTCATTTAAATATTATGAAGTTCACAAGATATGAGTCATAAAGCTAAGAAAACTAAATTTACTTGAACCTCGCTAGTTCAGATGAATGGAGGGCAGAGGTAGGAAGTTTGAGATACACAAATATACATACATACATATATACACACACACATTATATATGACATATCATTATTACAATATGACCTATAATATTTAACACAAAATGTTTTATTCCTTCCTAATACCTCTTCTAACTTCTAACCAAATATTTCTTTAAAAACATATGGTTTTCATCAACAGATAAGATTCATTTACAATTAGCAACATGCTTTTGAAAACAAGCAATTGATGGGCTAACATCCTTAAAAACAGTTTACTTCTTTTGAGAACACCATGTCTATCCAAAAAGAGTTTTTCCTGGGTACCTATGGTCCTAGCCCAGGGCTGGGTAGAGTTTCTCATATGGGAGCAGGATGAGCCAAAGTCCTTGCCCTTAGGCAGCTTACAATCTAGTTGGCAAGATAAGAATAAAACACATCCTGGCCCTAGGGAGTAGAGTTGGGGAGACTTGGCCCAAGATGCCCCAAATTCGACAGCCCAAGCCTCTTGGTCTAGTTCACATCCTTCTTGACAAAGAGAGCCTGGCCCTACCCTGGACCCATTATTGCATGTTCTAATTTAGAGGTAGCTGAATGAAGGAGGATTCACTGTCCTTTCGTTGATGGGATTTGACATTTACATTCCAGTTATGGAAAATGCACAATTAGCTGCCTATACTCTTCTCCTGGCTGGATTATTAGTGCCAGGTCAATTTCTCCCTTTCTCCCTACCTCCTTGGGTTTCTCCATTCAGTTCAATCACTCCCAAGGCCCAGTTAACGTGCGTTCAGGAGAATTCTACAACATTATTTTAATAATGAACCCCCAATCATGTAAAGCATACGTCAAACACAAATTACTCCTCAATTATTAGTGCTTATGGATGTTCCAATTCAGTTGTGCCCCTCCTCCATTATTAACGTCAACAACATGGCAGATGCTACACATTTATGGGATCCCAAAGCCCAATGGCTCACTCACGAGTAGTTCTCTCAGGAGGGCCATGTTCTCTCCATGGGAAGACTTGAAGTAGTAGTCTAGAACCTTGGTTCAAAGAACGATAATCGCAGGGAAAAAATGTTAATAATGTCAAAATCCTAGAACTTTAAAGCTAAAGGACTTCAAAGACCATCTTTTAGATCAATGAAGAAGACATCAGACCGCCATTTTGAAAGATGGGGCTTCTGTTGCTATCAGATTTCAACTAAGCAAACAAGGCTAAGTGGGAGGCAGAAATCATTTTGCTCCTTTCAAAGTAGAGGTCAGGGGAATTAGAGGGCAAGTGGCTACAAAGTTTTTAAATGACTGAAAATGGCCACAGCATGTAAGATTTGGAGGACTCTGAAATACTCCACATGCCTCTGGGTCCCATTTTCCATTTCCAAGAAAGAGAAAATGACAAATTCTTAATAATTTATGGGACTCCTGTCTGTTGGGCAACCAAGTCAGAGCTGGGTGGGACCCTGAATGTCATCAAGTTCAACCTTATTTTATAGATAAGGAAACTGAGGACCAGAGAGGTTACTTTACTTGCCCAGGATCACACAGCCAGTAAAAGTGTCAAGAGTGGGGATTTGAACTCAGATCTTCAGCTCAAAGGTCAACCATCTATGCAGCCTCTGTTTCATCTTCTCCCAATCACTGTGATTGCTGATTATATCAGCTTCTTTAAGCCTCCGCCATAAACTCTATGAACCAACTGTTGTCCAGGACTGTGGAGCCACAGTGAAGGCCACAAGGCCCAGGGCTACCTTCCACTGGCAATCTATTACTTCTCCATGACTGGGTCCATGCAGCATTGAAACACTTCAATAAATTAACCTCTTTATTGACACATAAACATTCCAGCACTGAGCAGAACAGGCCAGAATGGGCATTTTGGGGTCTCACAGTTTGGACAAGGAGAGAAGAAAAATCCCACTTTTGGGCAACTATTTCTTCCTCTCTGGTATCACCTTCCCCGCCCCTTTCCTGAGGAGACTTTCCTTTTCGATAAATGCTAATATTTCTAGAAATCTGAATCTGGGTTCCCAATGATGCAAACTTTCTCTTTCTCATTCCCGGCACATACATTTTGAAGTATGTTTACAGAACTCCCCCATCCTTCTAAATAAACACACAAGAAATTCTGAAACATACACATTTTAAAGATTACTTTGTGCACACCAAGTTTCCCCCAGATGTTTTACATTTCAAATTTCTCAATAAATGAATAACATACTAAAAAAGCAAACACGAGCTGACAGTATTTAGTCTAAGTTTTTTAAATGGCATAACATCTGTAGCTAAAAACAATTTTCAATAACTAAATTTAACTATCAGCAGTATTAAGGAATTCAAAACTAGCTTTCGTGGGATCCAGCTGTGAGGTTTTACAATGTGGTCTTTAGGTTTCTCTTTAATTGTTTGCTGTTTCTACCCGCTACATTGCAGCAACAACTCTTTTCTGGTCCCTTCTGAGTTTTATATATATTCATGTGACAAACCCATGATCTCACTTAACTGCCACAAGAGCTCATTAACAGTCACACAGTCAGATCCGCAGGCTTTGAAACAGTGCCAGGATAGGGGGAGGGGGAAGGGTGGGGGGCGAATGCAGCAAATGGCTCTCTGGCCTTTCTACTTCTAACTTGGTTTCCAAAAAAAAATAAAAAATAAAACAAAACAAAAAACCTGAACCTCCCCTCACCCCAACTCTGCTCCCTTCAAAATATCTGATCTGCTTTCTAAATGCCTAATGTTCACTCATTAAACCCCAAACTATGCCACATTCTTATGTAATACTCCATCCCCTTCTACTGGTGTTGGCTTGTGAAATCTCTTTAATTAAAAAAGCTAAAAGAACTCTAAATCTGGATAGCAGACTCATTTCCAGGGCATTCAGGCATGTCGTCTAATTTTAAAACTCTGACAGGATACATGTAAATTTATGCAAGTTTCATAAAAGTCACAATTTCCTCCTTGAATTCAAGCTAAAGAAAATGCCTTCAAGCTTTGTGTGTGTGCTGCTGTTTGTTTTTGTAGGAAACTCGTTCTGCCCATTGTGCTGGTGAGAGGATTTCTACAGGATATCCAGGATCAGCTCCCTGAGGACGAAGGAGTTAAATTTCACCACTATTGATCTAGGGACCCTTTGATCACTATTTATGACTCTACAGCCCAGATGGGGGGAGGGGGAGAGAAGGGAAATATTATCATGCAAATTATTTCGGTTGACAGTAATTAAGAAATTATATGTTAAGAAAATCAGTAATTGTTCACATGAGTCATTAATGTGTTTTCATTCTTTGTAAAACTTTCTGGCCCGCCCTTCCTTTTTTTGCTTTAAACAAGCAAGTGCTGGAAAATATGCATAGTATTTGGAACAAGGGGAATGACAGATTAATTCAGAGTTTGTGCTCAACACTTGGAAGGGGAGCTTATGGAAAGTCAAGCCTGCTTCCTCCGTTTCCATTGTCATGCTTGCCCCAGTGTCTAGCTCTAGCATGGCTGATGGCCTTCTCCAGGCAGCTCCTGGAGGCTTCTGAGCCTCCTGCTTTGGAAGAAAATCAGAAACAAGTCCACAAAATGGTGAATTTCATTTCCAACTCCTTGGAAGCTATGATTAGCTCATCTGGGTTAACAGCGAGGCTCCTTAAGAACATTGGACACAGTTACAGCAGTATTGGGACAATGGTCAGCTGGCAGAGACTGGGCTCCTCTGCTCAAGACAATGAATGACCCAGGCCAGTTCCAAAGGACCCATGATGAAAAATGCTCTCCAACTCCGGAGAGAACTGAGGAACTTGGGAGTACAGACTGAAGTGGACATTTTAAGAAATTTTCTTGATTTTTCTGGTTTTATCTGGTATCTGTTCTCTCTGTCTCTCTCTCTCCCCCCCCCCCTTCCTTCCTCTGTCTTTTTGGAGTGGGGGGAGGACAGGGAAATTGGGGCTAAGTGATTTGCCTAAGATCACACAGCTAATAAGTGATAAGTGTCTGAGGCAGGATTTGAACTCAGATCCTCCTGCCTCCAGGGCTGGTGCTCTATTCACTATGCCGCCTAGTCTGTTTTTCTTTCTTTCTTTCTTTCTTTCTTTCTTTCTTTCTTTCTTTCTTTCTTTCTTTCTTTCTTTCTTTCTCTCTCTCTCCCTCCATTCCTTCCTTTTCCTTCCTCTCTTTCTTCCTTTCTCTGTTTTTTTTTTTTTTGGAGGGGGGAAGACAGGGCAATTGGGGTTAAGTGACTTGCCTAACATCACACAGCTAATCAGTGATAAGTGTCTGAGGGGGATTTGAACTCAGGTCCTCCTGACTCCTGGGCAGGTGCTCTATTCAGTATACCATCTAGCCTCTCCTAGTCTGTTTTCTTTTGCAACATGGCAAATATGGCAATATGCTAGGCATGATTTCACATGTATAATCAATATCAAAGTGCTTGCCTTCTCAAGGAAGGGGGAAGGAGAGAATTTGGAACTAAATTATTTTAAAATGATAAATTTTTTCCACGTATGAAAAAAAATAACAAGATAAAAATATTTAAAACATAATAAAAAAAACAACAATACTAGGGCTCCCCAGTTCCAGCCACTGAATCCAACAGTTGCCTAGGGGGTGGTAGTAATTATTGGTTTTGGGGGGAGGATTGTTTTTTAAATGAACAGTAGAAGGCATAAAAGTGAGTGTGTGTGTGTGTGTGTGTGTGAGTGTGTGGGTGGGTGTGTGAGACAGCCTTCCAGATAACTAGTGCACTTAATGAACTCAGGTAGGCTTACAGCCTGCCTCGAAAAGAACATGAACCAAAATTACATTTATTTGTATAGCAAGAAAGTTTCAAGTGCTTACATGCACCGTATGACATGTGATACATAATAATACTCTTAAAGCAGTTCTGACATCATATCTCCCGAGGCCTAATAACCACAAGTGATTGCGTTAGCTAGGAACCGGCCAGGAGCAAAAGACATGTACACGAACGGAGCCTTGGCCATAAATACCCAGCCAATATTTTATGTCACTCTGTATAAGGTAAAGGAGTCCCCTAATAATTAACAAGCCAAATTCCATGGTCAGTACCTTGGAGGCTGCTTGGGCAAGGTGCTTTCAGGGTCCCACAGCTGCCAATGATGTAAATTATTCAGGCACCAAGAAGCATTTAGGAGAAATAATAGCAATTGAAAGAAAGCTGATGTAATTCATGATAAACAGTCATTGGAAAATATTACAAAGTTGTCTTTTTGGGAATGGGTGGCCATATTCTAACATCCACTATTTCTTGGGATTTCCATTGTACTAATATGGGGACTCTCGGTACTTGAGTGGCTCCAAAGTACAGTTCATAGTCAGTACTGATGCTGACACCTTCAGGGCATGCAGCAATGTAAATTTGGGATTCTGACTGATGAAGAACCTCCCAGGACAAAGCTCCCTAACCTGGGCACACCTGGTGGTCCAGGCAGGGGCTGAAATGTGAGCCCCAAGGAGCCAGGATGCCTTCAAGAATCTGTATCACAAAGATGGCTTCAAGAAAACAGCCCAGAATCCGTTCATTGTCACAACTCACCTTGAAATGCAACAGAAATTTGACAGGTGTCCTGACGATCGGTCATCAACCCTGTTGCTGATTGCTCTGAGTGAAATGCACATTCAGCTGCATGTCAGAAAGCAAATATTTGGGGATAAGGAGAGAATTTGCCCTCTCTTATTAGTAGAAAGCATCAGCAGTTCAATTTGATTCAATGGCAATCATTTATTAAAGAGGACTGCTGGTGCATAGAGTGTCAGATTGGGAGCTGGGAAGACCTGTGTGTAAACCTTGTCTCATATTAGCTGATGGTATGAGAAAATGACAGTCATTTAATTTCTGTGGGTCTCAGTTTCTTCATCTATAAAATGGAGCTTAGAGCCACATCTATTTCCCAGGATTGCCAGGAGCTAAGAAACATAAAGTGTCTTGAAAAACCCAAAGTGCTACATAAACAGTAGCTATGTAATATAATATGACATGATACTATATGATATGATATAATATATAGAATATAATACAATACAATACAATATATTATAAAAAGTACCCTTTTAATGGGAGCTCCCTGAGATCAGGGACTACCTCCTGTCTTTCTATGTATCCCCAGCACTTGGCCCAGTGCTTGTCACATAGTAGGGGTTTAATAAATGCTTGTTGACTTGTCATATTGGCTGGGAATAGACTTGAGATTTCAGTGATATTTCAGTAGTATAAGGAAGACCTGAACTTCCTTGTCCAATGCAAACTGTCTTAGCAACCTATACAGCCTTAGAAAGTTGCCAAGGACAGCTGGGGAATGAGGTGACTTGCCCAGGATCACATAGTTAGTACATGTGTCAGAGACAGGACTCAAACCTAGTGCTTCCTGGTTCCAAAGCCAGCCCTTTATCACCTATGCAATGTAAGACACAAAACAGTGCCTGGACTCAATGAGCTTCCCTTCTGTGGAGAAAGAACATGTACAAAACCAGTTCATCTATAAGCATTTATTACTCCCTGACTATATGCCAGACATGGTTAGGCACCGGGATCTGAGGATACTACCATTTATTATTATTATTATAGCAGCTGACATTGATACAGGCCTTTAAGATATGCAAAGTGCATTACACATATGTAATATTATCTCTTTTGAGCCCCAGAATGACCCTAGGAGGTGGACGCTATTACAATCTCCATTTAGCAGATAAGTAAATTGAAACAGAAGAGTAGACTGATTTGCCCAGGTCACTCATCTAGTTAAGTGTCTGAAGCAGGATTTGAATTCAAGTCTTCTTTCTCTAGTGGATTAGGGTAGACAGAGGTTAAGTGACTTGCCCAGGGTCACACAGCTAGTAAAGGTCTGAAACCAAATCTGAACTTGGGTCTTCCTGACTCTAAGTCCAGTGATCTATCCTCTGAACCATCTAGCTGCCTCTTTCCCATTTTACAGATGAGGAAATTGAGTTTCACAGAGGGCAAGTGACCTGCCACAGTGATAATAATAACTCGTATTTATATAGTACGTTAAGGTTCATAATAATGAGATAGGTACTACAATATCACCCCCATTTTAAAAGTGAGAAAACAGGCTCTGCAAGGGAAAATGCCCTAGTGTACATGGTTACGTAATTGGCAAGTGTCAGAGGTGCAAGGGGATCAGAGGGAACTTCTTGCTTGGCCTCAAAAGTGCGGTATTCTTCCCATTCCCTCAAACCACCCAAGCTTCCAAACCAGACCTACGCGCACCTAAATTCTTTCTGACTGGTCACCACTTGCGGGCATAGAATTCTCTGCACATAAACTGAGGAGAGTCTGGCTAAAAAGTGTAGGAACCAGTCTGTACCAGCATGGAGGCCAGAGTTCAAATAATCGGGCCCTTTGGGGGTGGGCAGGAGGGGAGTATTAAAAAAGGATGGCTGGATTTGATGTTGCCATTATGACTTCACGTCCTTCAATCCCAAAGTTAATTTTAAAGCCATTCAGTCAACTATTGATTATCTGTACCAACAGACAGAAGACAAGGAGAGAGAGAAATGCAGACAGTCCTGTAGCTTATTTTTCCCCTTGGCTCCTACTTCATTCATGATGGGTTCTTTCTAAGGGCCTTATGAAGAGCAACAGAATGAGTTTCATTTTCTCCTCTTTTCTTCAAGGCCAGTCCTTTGGTGGAGGTGTGAAGGAGCTGGGATACAGCCCAAGGAAGGGGTATGGGTTGGAGGGGGCCAGCGTGGGGGTGGGGCCCATAGGAAACTAGTCTGCATGTGGGGCCCCCTCCCCCCAGATAATCTCCATTTTGTGCCCCTTGTGTCTAGATAGTAAAAAACAAAACAAAACAAAACAAACAAACAAACAAAAAAACCTGACTGGACTCTTACAAAAATGAATTTGAATACTTCCTGTACAGCAAAAAGATTATTTTTAGATTCAAGAATTCTTACACAAAATGAATCTACCTCCAGGGGTTAACTATCCAGCCACTCCTTTAAAATACTCTTTTCAAAATAAGATAAATGACTTTCTTTGGCATTTTTACTGATACAAATGTATTTTATCTCAGTTTGCCACACACAACTTGCTTTCTCTAAATAGCCTGTTGTGAACATTATCAGTGAATTTTGCTCAATGTACAAATATTTTATGTATTACAATGAGTGACAGAATGCAAAACTTGCAAATATTTATTTTTAGACGTATGGGAAAAGAAGCAATTAGAGCCAAAAATGTGAGGAATGAAGAATTCACTTAACAGAAGTGATTACTTTGGGCACACAAACGGTTCTAA
This sequence comes from Gymnobelideus leadbeateri, assembly GCA_011680675.1. NCBI lineage: Eukaryota > Metazoa > Chordata > Mammalia > Diprotodontia > Petauridae > Gymnobelideus > Gymnobelideus leadbeateri. The sequence goes on along the minus strand of WOXC01000183.1, from coordinate 751,048 downwards.
TATCAAACTTTTATTCTGATGCTACAAAGACTATTAGGAAATATACTTGCATAAAAAGAGAAAATATTATTTCCCAACTGAAATAATTCAATCACTATAAACAACATCTGGGGGTCATTAATAATTTACTCTGCAGTTGGATTAGTCAAATTATAAAAAAGATCTGACTCAGAATTCCAAATATTTCCATTTCTGAAAAAAAAAAGCCAACCCTAAGACTTATATTTAGATTTATGAATACAGTATGTACTACTCCAGTGAGTATATAAATGTAGGTTTGTGTATGATGCGCACACACACACACACACACACACTATTACATATTAATCATAACTTCCCCTTAAGCAATGTCCTGTTTTTGTTTTGAGGAAGCTTACAATCGCAATACTGAGCTAAGTCCCTATACCGGGCGCCTTGTATATCATTTGCATATTTTTCAGACTAGTGAGGATACAACCCTAAGCAGTATGTGAGAAGGTTCCAGATTCCACGCTACTACAAAGCCTTTCGTGGCCTCCTAACACATTTTGAGAACATGCAGAATGCTCACAGATTTCAGACTCAAGATGAAAGGAATAACAAATATCTCGGCTGCAAAACCCACCACATTGAAACACCCTAAATATTTATACTAATGGAGGCTAGAAATAGTATCAAAGAACAATGCCAAAATAGGCTTTGGACTCCCTATTAGTCTTTGGGAAAGTGATGCCAAAAATCCCAGGGTCCCATCACACAGAAAAGATCTGGATGGTGGCTGGTCAGGGTAGGTCTAGGGAAGCCTACAGAGTGGCAAGAAGCAAAAGGGGTGTGAGTGTGTGTGAGTGTGCGTGTGTGTTTGTGTGAGCGTGTGTGTTTGTGTGAGTGTGTGTGCGCGTGTGTGCATGTATGTGTATGTGTTTAGGGGGGGAAGTCCATGTTGTATTTAAAATATGTCTGACTGCCCAAAACAGAAACCCATCTCAGAAGTGAAACACTCAAATCATCTTTAACCCATGGTTTTGGACTACACACACCAGACTGGGAGTTTTCAAAAGGAAGGAACTGCACCCGACATCTTTTGTATTCCAGGGTTTGGCATGCTATCCTGTGCATAGTAGGTATGCAATAAATGTCTACTGTTGGCAAGAGCTTCAGGTTTTCACTGAATTTCCATGGAAAACACTATTTATCATATATGTATAACAGAGAGGCAGTATTGTATAAAGGAGGGCAGGGTTCAGAAGGTTCAGTTTCTACTGTGTGACCTTGAGCAAGTCATTTAACCTTTGCCTCAGTTTCCTCATCTGAAAAATGGGGTAATAATAGCACCTATCTTTCCGAGGACCAGCCTAGTGCCTCACACACAGTAAGTATTAGTATTAATAGTAAGTATTAATATCTCAGTATTAGCCACCACTTAACCTCTCAGAGCTCTAGACAACTCTTAAGACTATAAAATGCAGAGAAGGTATGAGGCTGCATTAATTGGAGGATGGAATCATCTCACTGGGGAGTCACCTTAGCACCTTTCCAATTACACTTTTATGGCCTGGTTTTTATTCTAGCTTTTTGTAAACTTACCTCATCTAGTAAAATGAGAAGCCCCTTGAGGGCAGAGCCTGACTTACTCTTCTCTCGAGCCCTCACTATGCCAATGTTTATGGAACGGAGGGATGGATGGATGCCTGAAGATGGTGAATTCACTCAAAAGCCCAGTTATATGAACTTGAAAATGGAACCCGAACAAAGGATGGTAGCTTCTACCAGCTGACATGATGGGGACCAGCCTAAGCCATCCGAGGTCACGTCCCAAGAGAGTCTGGTCACATGCATTAAAGAGATTCTTGGGAAAGCTGCACAAAATTGGGGTTTTGTAAGTTGAATCATGATAAATGCACTAGGGGAACTCAGTGTGTAAAGTAAATATATGGCAGGCAACTCCTTTTGAAATGCAAAAGAAAAAAATCATTGTTTAATTTATTTTTCTTCATAGATGTAGATTTAAAAATATCACAAAGCTGGGCATATTATTTGACACAAGCTTCAATGAATCAGAATAACCAGGGAATGTTGTTCCAGGGAGCTTAGTCTTCATATTGACTGTGGATTTACTAAAAGATACCTTTATTTTAAGCCCAGATTCTGAAATTCCTAAAAATCAAGGGCTGGAAAAGACCTAGGAGAGCATTTTAACCCAATCTCTTCATTTCATATATGAGGGGACTGAGACCCAGAGGGGGTCAAAGGTTTGTTCCAGATCCATCAGAAGAATTTATGCCATTCATATGGCAGTACTGAAGTTTATGAGGAAAAACTTACCACCTCTTTAGCTTATGATTGATTAGGCTAACTAATCTACAGACACACTAATGTCTACTGATCACAGCACATCAGTCCTTTATAGGCTCAATCATAACACACCCAAAATATCTAGGCAAAAACCAAAACAAACAAAAAGTCAGAAAAGCATCCCAATGGGCCATCTACACATTGTTAAACACCTCGATGTTTCCCAGTATGTGTAGAGAGAGCCAAAGTTTACATTTTCAAATTATCACTAAACTAAGCAAGTCCCCAATGGTCACTTTTTTTTTCTACCTCAAGCCGGGATGATGCCTCCAAACATTCTCACTAAACAAACGTCAGGTGTATCCTTAAAGTTCTGTAAAAAGGCAGAATTATGCCAACCAGAGCTCTAACACATTCCATGGTTTCAGAGTTAGGAGGGTCTCCGTCAATAGCAGCTGCGGCTTTCAGCTCCCTATGGACAAGCTGGGTTTGGAAAGGAAGGCAAAGGGACTTCTCTTACATGGCTGACAGTATGACTTGATGCATGAGGAGTTCCTCGTTATTGTCTGGAAAGATCTGTTGATGGTCTGAGATTGACTGCTCTTCTAGACATATGGTTGCCCTCCTCTATGATGGACCCTGCTGGGACTTGATAACAGCCTGGGCTTGCTTCACCCATGGCAACTCTCCCTTGTCCTCCGCCCCAGTTGTTCTGGAAGCTACTTCCTGTCCAAGTTGGGATTAGCCTTAAATTCAAGACATTCTGTCCACCTTATGGTCAAAAACAGTGTCTGGGCTGGGTTATGACAATTTTCCCTACATGGTATTTGACACTTTGGAGAATGAATTCAATTCAGTGAAACAAACCTACTACATGCAAAGAAAGCATGGCATTTGTACAAAATTATCATAATTTCATGTTTTTACAAGAATTAGATTGAATCACAGTAACATGACCATCCATACCATAGGAAAGGCCAAAATAACCCCAGGTATGCCCAAGGCACATCTTTTACCTTAAACCACCAATCAGATACAAGTTGGGTCCCCAAGTTTACCATGTAATGCTCATCAACAAAACCTCCACATGCCTCAGGTAGGGGTAGTTAGCCTAAGAGGGGAGTTAGTATTAAGAGTTGGTTTTTTTCTCTCTCCCCTTCCCCTTTGTCTATCTCCCTCCCTTCCCTCTCCTTCCTAATATTCTTTCATCTTTCAATCCAAGTCTTGTAATCAAGTTCTAACCCTTCCCTGAATCATGCCCATAATGGTGGCCATGGAGACTGAAAATCTCTGCACAAGGCTGTTTTTTAGTCTTACAGTATATTGAACACAATTTAATCTCTCCTGGATGATTTGAGACCTTGTAAGACCTCCAGGGTATTGTCATTTGTAGGTACCATAGGCTTCTGACGGGACTTAAAAGATCTAGTTCAAACACCACATTTATAGGTGAGCAAAGGCAGCCTGTGCTGGTAACTATATAACAACTGGCTCTCTGGAAGACCATGTGTTTTGGATGGCCCTTTGAGATTAATCTGCATCATTAACATTTTCTTCATCAGTTTTGTTGGTCTAGACAATCAACAAAATGGCAAACTGAGGCATAATTGATAGCATTTGCTGATATCCAAGGTGAAAATGCTCACCCTGAAGATTAAACAAGTGGCTCTTGATTAAAGTTGGCTCCATCTCACCTGTGAGCAAAGAGATATAGAGAATGGAGAGGGCAGAAGGAGAATGGGCAACAGAAGTGGAGATAATCCAATGCCTTTCCAACACTTGCTAGGTGAGAAAACTCAAGGGAAAAAAGCTAGAATTGCAAGTGGGATTTGTTGTAGTGGAAAAAATACTGAATTAGGCTCCAGAAGATCTGGTCACAGCTTTGCCACTCATTCTGTGACCTTGGCTAAGTTACTTGATTTCTCCCAGTGTTATTTTCCTCATCTGTCATATGAATTAATCATCAAGCTGTCTCTTCCTTGCGCCTAGTAGTATCATGAGATGTTAATGGTATGAAGGTATGAAGTGGGTAATCTGGCAAAAGAGTTTGGTCAATAAAGGGATTTTAAGCATATGGTTGAAGTGTATGGCATAATTAGGACCATAAAAATGAATGGAAAGCCCTGAACTTGAACTCATGCCAATACTGACATGGTAGGGAAGCCACATTTCTTCCTAGCCACAGACTTTTTTTGATTGTTTGTTTTTGGTTGGGAGTCCTCCCATATTGCCCAACCTAGAAGTGCCCAATCCCAACACTGACTGGCACGAACATTTTAATTTTCTCCATTTTTTGTACCTAAACCAGTTCATCCCTCCTTAGGCAGTCTAGGGGCCCTCTACTCCCAAGGTACTAAACTCAGTATGGATACCAGATAGTCTTTGGCTCCCTGTAGCTCAGAGCCAATTTCAGCCTCTGCAGGAGCAGGGACTATAGGCAGTCACTACAATATTTAGCCTGCCTGTGGTCTGGAAAGAGCCATAAGCAGGTGTCCAAAAGCACCCTCAGGAACCCTGTTTCCATCACATTTTCCCTCTTCTTCTCTAAGAATCATGTAACTGAGTAGATGTTGTTGCCCAGTGCCAGTCATCCACACAAACACAAGCACTGAATCGCTCCCAATGAGTGAGTCACCAATGCCTGAGTGGCTCTACTTTGAAAGTTCAACTTCTCATGCCGTTTCTGATCTATTGGTTAAAATATCTGATCTTGTCTAAGCATTGGAAGTGGCTCTTCAAAGCCTGGAAGGAGACACATGATGGTCTATTGGTGCTATTACCTTTCCAGGCCAAAAGTCATTCCTAGGATGGAAAACCACTTGTTCTTGCCAACAAGTAATCCCAGTTGAGTAAGGGGACCACCAAAGACCCTTAGAGTCTGGAGAATTCATATAACCATAGAATGTGAGTATGGGGAAGGACCGTGGAGCTAATCCAGTCCAATCCCTTCATTCTACAAGAAGCTTAGAGAAAGGTGAAATATTTGTGCAAGGTCAAACAATTAGTAAGTGTCAGTCACTCCCAAACTGATAAATGGCTATGTCAAACTGTTTCCTTTAGAAGGTGGTGGGTTAATCAAGTGCTCTTTATCAAGCTCACTTAAAATTTGATTGACTGATTGATTTGACCTTATCAGGTACAAGGTTACTAAATCCAAACCCCATGAATATCTGATGTAAAAGTAACCAATCCTGGAACTTAATTGGATCTATTTCTGATCCAAAAAAAAAAAACCACTGTTAATTAGCAGTGAAGGACGTTCAATGCTCTGTCTTCTAACAGCCCAGTTTGGGGAGACTTCTTTTCCAATCAGAATCCCAAAGCCTACAGAGAAGTTCATGGAAGATTGAGCCCAAATTGTATGGCATCCTCCCTACTTAGTTAGAGAGAATCTAGTCCTGGGCTGAATGAAGAATGGATCTGCCAAAGATCTTCACCATCTCTATCACCCTAAGAGATTTCTTATTACAAAGCACAAGGGTCCCTTGAGTGCGACATTTCCTTTCCTGTAAGAGTCAGCTCAACAGGAACCAAGACAACATACTCCTTGACTAGAACAGAATAAAAATTTATTTCAAGAAAATATTTATTAATTGGCTACACTATGAAAAGCACAACGCACAATTGTGAAAGGTCATCAGGAAGCATTGGAAAGGGCCACAAAGCCGATGGTTTGTTTACATGCTAGTTTGATTTTATTTTGCTAAAATGTACATAAATGTACATAATACATTTTTCTCTACTATATCTAAAATAAAGGCTGACATTTGAGAGAGTTTGGTTAGAGATTTACCCCATGCTTGGTTCAATTGCTGGTTAATTGGTGTTTACTATAAATGTAGAGTTTACAATAATGATAATAAATTTAATAAAAGAATAATTAAGTCAGCAGGGAAACAACTAAAATATAAAGTCTGTACTAAAGGGGGTCTAAACTCTAGGGAAAGAAAGAAGATGGAGAAGCAAAAAAAAAAAATTGATGAGAAGGCCTCTGAAACCCTCCAGAGCTCCTCCCAAAAGCTGGGGTGATTGTGATGGCTAATTCATACTTTCAGGAGATATTTTTTTGTCACTTATTGAAATCCCTGCTGACTTTGCTCTCTCACCCTCCACCCCAGGTGGCCTCTATTTACTCTCTGAATCCCCAAAAGGTAGACATTACATTTTAGAAGGGGCAAAAGCTGACTATTTTTTCAAAGCTCCCAGTCTTACATTCTGTCTGTTGATGGAACCCCCTTGACCCTCTTAGAGAAGATGGGTTGTTCCATATTAGTAGCTTGTGGGCCTTAGGTGGACTGAAGTTTAGCCTTTGGAGGGATAAGGAACCTTGTGCTAGAGAGAGTCTAATGTGGCTCTTCGTCAGTCCAAGATGAAGTTGAAAGACACTCTTGCTATCACCTCAAATACTACTTTCTTCAGGAGGCCTATCCTGGCATATCCAGCTGCTAGTGCCTTCCCCTTTCTGATTATCTTGAACTACTCTGTACGTATCTTATAGACGTTGTCTTTACCACTGGAATGTAAGCTCATTGAGAGCAAAACCTGTGTTTTACCTTTCTTTGAATCCTCTAGCATCAGGCACACAGTGAGTAATGAATAAAGTGCTTGTTGACTAGTCAACCCCTTTGTTCACATGGCCCTTCTTCCTCTTACATCATCATCTGGTTCCTTCTCTTCCTTTAAGATCCAGATAAAGCCCTACCTTCTGCATGAAGTCTTTCTTAACTACCTGAGTCCTCAGAGGTCTTTCCTCCACTAAACTCCTATAATCCTGTCTATCGCATTCATTTAGCCCTGGAGTTCTGCTTTTGAAGTATCGATGTATTTAAAATTCATAAAATGCTTTCCTTACAGCACTGTGAATTATGGAGAATACTTATCAACATCACCATTTTAAAGATGAGGAACTAACTGGGCAGCAGAGGGGTTAAGTGATGTGGATGAACACCCTCCATTTTCCAGGTGAGGAAAGTGAGACCCAAAGATGTCATGACCTGTTGAAGGTCCAGGAGTTAAGAAGCACTAGCACTTCTGTCTCTGAATCCACTGCTTTTTCCATCCCTTCCTCCTGCGCCCCCCCCCCCCCAAATAGCAAATGCTGGAGATGGCATATGAACCAGTGGGGGCTGGGACCGAGATGATGTGATTCTATGGCTTCCAGGCCACTCTTCTTTCCACTATGTTTGATAATTCATTTTAGAGTAGTGTTTATTATTATTAGTGGCCTAGATATTGCTGATATTGTACCTATTCTAATTCCTCTCCTCACAAAGGAAGCTGAAAGACCAGAAGTGGGGCAGTTTGAAGAGTTCCCAGCAGTAGGATTTTGTGTCCATGACCAGAGTGAGCATGAAGCCCAGCCGAGGGGATCAAGGGCAGCGCCAGCTAGCAGTGAGATTTCCTGAACAAGCGACACAGTCTCTTTTCATGCCAAGAACTTGCCTACTTGGCCTCCTCTGAAAACCCATTACCAAATCATGGCAAGTGAAATTTAATTTAAAAAAGAGAAATGATTTATATGTTACAGGAATACAAATGTGACAGAAACAGGAAAGCTTGCATATATTTCAGTTTTTGAAATTAGACCTATAATTTTTTCATTTAAAAAAAGAAGTGGATTTGGGCATTCCAGTGTGCCTTCTAAGCAGAAAACTGTAGAAAGGTATAGAACAAAAAGCCTTGCCAGCCACCCAGCTCCAGCTCACACGGAGGGTATGGGAGCCCGGGTACTTCCTATTTTCTTTCCTGGAGTTCTAAGTGTCTTTAGCACTTAAAAGGTTGAGTTTGAAGCAGTGCACATCTTTCCTTGTGGCTAGCCCTCAATTACAGCCCATCTGTCTTGGGATTAAGAATCCTTTCTTTTGTAATTTCTGAATTTCTTCCACAGCTAGTACAAGCCACTGACCATTTCATTCTCCTTCCACCCTACCATATGGATTATTCTCAGCTGACTTCATCATATACCACCCCACATACACTGAGCTCCTTGGGTACCCTGGCTTCTAAAATCCCTATCAAAATAAGGGCATTTTCTGACTTTGTTGGCCCAAATACGTTTAAAGCCAAGACAATAGATGTTCATACATGTGAGTTCATTATTTCCGATGAGTGAATCTTTTTTTCACCTAAAGAATCTATCTGACCTTGAAGATAATGGTTGCAGTGATTAAGAAGAAAGGGAGCCATGTTTGGTTTCAGAGGACATGGGTTCTCATTCTCACTCTGTGAATCTGGATAAGTCATTCTTTCCAGGTCTCAGTATTAGTCATCTGTAAAATAGAGCCTTGGACTAGACAATCTCTAAATTCCGTTTAAGCACCAACTCTTAGAGATTCTCTAATATCCTTTCCAACCCTAAATCTATGATGCTACAATTTTATTTCTGTATCCATCATGGTGCTTTAGAGGATACTAAATACCCAGTGGAAGTGCTATGAATCCCTACTGAATGAATCCCTGTGACTGGATCTGGAGTCAGGAAAATACAAGTTTGAGCCCTGCCTTACTGGATGTGTATCCCTGAGCAAGCCTTTAATTATCTCAGTTTCAGGTTCCTTGTCTGAAAAATGGTGATAACAATAGCATCTTCCTTACAGGGAACTGTGAAGTCCAAATAATATATGTAAAACACTGTGCCAACCTTAAAGTGCTACATAAATGTTACTACTACTACTACTACTACTACTACTACTACTACTACTACTACTACTACTACTACTACTTCTACAACATTGATCCTCAGTGGGACAAAGAGGCTGCAGCTACCACCACTGGGGGCTTATTTCTAACTAGGAACATTTAGACAAGCTTTCTTCCCTATAGTCAAGGTTACAAAATGTGACCTTAGAAAAATGTTAAAGATGAATGTTAGTATGGGAGTGAGTATTCCTGTTTATCAAAGGGCTTTCTTATTAAAAAGAAGACTGAATATTCTTTCTCCATTATGTGACTTTCCCTGGTCTTAATAATTTTCCAAGATGATTTTTCAAAGAATCATTTTCTTCCTGTGTGCTTTTTTATTGATAAAAATGTCCATTTCACTCAGCAGAAGACTATGTTGATCTTCCTAATGTAATGGGATAGAACTTTTCTACTTTTCTAGATGAAATGTTTGGTGAAAGATTAGCCAATATAGGCACAAATCCCTTCTTCTGAGGTGAACAAGAGTTTATTGTACCCAAGAGTTCAGATAGCTTTTTAATAAGCCACTGAGTTCACTCTGCTATTAAAAAGTCATCTGAAACAATTCTAAAATGTTCTTTTGTTTTAAAAAAATACAGGGTAAAGAAACCCACTTATCCTACTTCCCTCCATGCTATTTCTATGTATAGGCTGGGATAATTTACAACAGCAACCAGAATATTCTCTCCATTAGCCTTTAACTAGACATGATGTGTTTTTACCTGTTATAACCCTTTGTCCTGGTATCCTAGCTTCTAAGTCTCTGCCAAAATAGGGGCAATTTCTGGTTTTCTTGGCCTAAGCATATTCTTAAAGTCAAGGCAATAAATCACCAATTATGTATAAAAGAGAAGGCATATGACTGCCTTTTACTGGCTCTGTTTCTCAAGTTGTTAGTTCATCATACTGCCTGGTGAAAAACAAACAGGTTCCCTCCTTTCTCCACTCATCTCTTTGGGAGGCACATCCAAAAGACAGCGTGAAGTGAGACACAATCACAAGGAATCGTGATGACGCTGTGTCCACAAATGTATGCGTTTCTAGAACTTCAAAGAAAAGCTGTGACCAGTCTATCACATACAAGAAGAACTTCTTTACTACTTTTCTTTAATTAAAGATAATTTTGAGGGTTTTTATTATCTGTGGGATCAGTAAGATACCAACTGGCATGGGCACACTTTGAGTGGCAGCATTCTTGTGAACAGGGACCAGGAGTTTGTGATCAAAGAAATCTGCAGAGACCAGGAGAGTATACAGAGACCAAAAAGCAGAGCTGCTTATAAATTCTCCAAGTCTTTAACATAGCATCCACCTTTCCTTCTACTTCGAGCAAGAGGAGGAAATATCTAGAACAGAAGAAGCTAGAAGCAGCCGGCCCCCCACCTCCATTTTTTATTTCATAAAAATTCAAGGTTTTCTTCCTTCCTTTTTTGTCTCAATATATATTTTCTCCCAACAGAAAAGTGAAAAAGGGGAAGGATCAAAAAAGCATCTTTAAAGTGGATTAGAAAGAGTAGGAGAAAGTATGCCCCTCCCCCAATGAATAGCTCATTAACAGGTGTTAGAGGTTCAAAGGTCTCAAGCTATGAGTTCTTCTATCCAGTGGCTACTGATAATTGCCTTTGTAGAACCTACCTTAAGGTCTTTTGGGACTGAGAGGTGGTATCCACATGCAAATATGAGCATGTGCAAGTATAAATAAATCCTTCCATTACTCTGACGCTTACCTGAAGATCAATGTAGACACATGGACTAATGAATAAGAGAAGAGACTGCTTCCAATAAAGCTCAGACTTCTTTAAGGTGAAAAGTCTTTCCTTTGGCTTACTCTTAGGCTTGGTCAGAAATGACCTTATTTGTAGCTCTGACCTCCTAAGTGGCCTAGTAGACCAAGACCGGATCTGGAGTCAGTAAAACACAAGTTTGCACCTTGGCTTACACACTTACTGGATGTGTATCCCTGAGTAAGCCTTTAATTATCTCAGCTTCAGGTTCCTCATCTTCCTTACAGGAGAACTGTGAGGTTCAAATAATATATGTGAAACACTTTGTCAACCTTAAAGTGCTACATAAATGTTACTACAACTACTACAACTACGACTACGACTACTACTAGCTTTAGGACACAACTTCCTATGCATCTTTTTGATTTAGAAAGACCAAGGAATCCAAAGCTAATTACATCTTGTCCCCTTTCCAGGCATCTATAAGAGATGGTCTTAGAAGCATTTATGCAAGTTGAGTTCTCTGTTAGATCTCATTCTCAGAAGCCAGTACCTTAGAGCAAGTAATTTTTCTATGGTAGACTACACCCCCCAGCCTCTGTTTAGAATGAACTGTCATAGTGAAATCAATCTACATGATATTAACATAAACCCTATGCATGACAAGGTATTGTATATTCTATTGTTCTACTAGCAAAAAGAGATAAAAGGTTTTGGGGGGCATTTCCCTCTGCCATAACATTCACTGAACACAATATAAATGACAGGATATATTTCATAATGGAGAAATCAAATAAAGAAAGCCAAGCACCTGGTGGAGATTTGGCGAGGAGTGGGGGCTGGATAGTGGTGATGTCCAATTCCCTAAGATTCCATTAGGATGGTGGGGGTAAGAACTCTGAACTGGGCTCTGATTTTTGTAAAAATATTACCTTAAGGGAGGGGATCTTTTTTTGTTTGTTTTGTTTTTGTCATAGGTTCTTTTGGCCATCTCTGGTAAAGCCTATAGACAATCCTTTTCTGGATATTTGTAAATGAATAAAATCAAACACATAGGATTGCAAAGGAAACCAATTAAATTGAAACATAATTATTAATTAAAAAGTTCCTAACCCCCCCCCCCCCGCCCCGGGTTAAGAACTCTTGCCTTCAGTTTTCACTTTTGCCAATTACTATATGATCTCATTTCCTAATCACAAATCTATCACAACCTCTCTCTCTCTCTCTCTCTCTCTCTCTCTCTCTGTCTTTGTCTCTCTCTCTCCCTTTCTCTCTCTCTCTCTGTGGCATGGGGAGGAAGGGGTGGCCTATTTCCTTAGTTTTAAGATAAGCCAATTCTCCATGCTAAGAAAAAAACACATGACTTTTAAAAGCAGAGTAATTGAGAGGGCCAAAGAATACAATTGGTATCCAGATGTTGAGTCTTTTCAATCACCTTTTATTAATACTCCCCAATTTAAGCTTTAGACCCCAGTCCTAGAATCTGTACAAAGCTGTAACCAAGGAATGAACTTGAATAAAATGGAGTCAAGAAAGCAGATGGTCTGCTATCAAAACCCTTCAAGCCTAAAATAACCTTTCCAAAGGAAGGAGGACAGTTAATTAAAACCAAGCTATATTTACTTGATTTGGAATATCTCAATGTAAATAAAAATCTCGATGGTGCTCGGGTGATGTCAGACTAAACCATGGCATTTCATTGATCCTCTTTTTCCATTAAAAGTTTCTAATCAAACTTTTCATTAACTAGCTTCAGAATAATTTGTGGAGTTTTGTAGTAAATAGCCACAGATCTAACTGAATTATATTTACTGTCCTATGAAATGTCTTCAGTCATTCATGAAAGACTCTGAAAAATGGGGTGCCCTCTGACAGATATGTTGCATCCACCCATGAGACCCTAGTTCCTGGATTAAATAAACAAAGGGCATGGGGCCAATGAAGCTTGAACCCCATCTAGGGCAGTCAGGTTTGGAAAGAGAAAGATAATTTTGTTCAGAGACCATAGACTGTACTTTTTGTCATGCATTCCCCAAAATTTTGATGGCTGGAAGCTGCCCAGTTACCTTGGCTTTTACTGCCTATATTCTTTCTTTCCTCCTGTCTTTCCTTTCTTCCTTCCCTCCTCCCTCCCACTCTTTCTTTCTTAGACCAAACCTTAAACCCATTTCACTCTGGAACTCAAAGACTGGACCACAATAGGTCCCTGCCCCAGCAGCACTACTTAATGGCTGTATTTTGGGCTCCCTGGGCTCAGAGTAAATGTCCATAGTAACTATTCCCAACCAGTTTGATTTTTTTTTTAAATTAAAGGGGCCATCCTTTGACTCACTTCTTTAAGAGGTCTATTCACTGAGTGGGCTTTACCTCACTCAAATTGAGAACTTGAAAAGGCCTTAGCCTAAAATGGCCAGGGTCTTCCACTGTATCCTTCGTCATTTCCAGCCATCCTGATGAATATCTGGTCACTGGACCCAGATGGTTCTGGAGGAGAAAGTGAGGCTGGTGACCTTGCACAGCCCTCCCTCATTCAAATCCAAGTCAACTGCAAGTCATATCATTTCTGTGATATCATGGCCCTCTTCGAAAACATAGAACAAACACAACAACAAATCTATCCTCACTGTTAAGGAGATGAACCAGATAAGAGTAGGTAATTTATCACTATTCATAGAAACAAACCCAAGTGCATATCCTAGGGATGATAGGTAGTAGTGTCTTCCTAAAAAAGTGAAAAAATAAAATACTCTAGTCAAACTCACAAAAGCAGCCATGACAGGTTAATAGAAACAATGAAGAGTGTTGGATTTGTAGCCAGAGGCCTTGGGTTCAACACTGGTTAGAGGCAATTGCAGCAAACTACCACATTATCTCCATGACTGTGGTCAAGTCAAGTAACCACCAAGGACTTTCAACCCCCTGATCTATAAAATGCCAGGACTGAACTAGACAAACAACAAATCTCCATCTATGAGGACTTTGAGAACACTGGGCCGGAAGTGGGAATGGTTGGGTTCTAGGCCTGGCTTTACCAACTAACCTGCCATAGGAACTTTCTGAGCTTCAGTGGACTTATTTCTAAAACGAGCACAATCCTCCTATTTCTCTCTATTGTTCTTTTTAAAATGAGATAAAGAATGTGAAAGCAATTGGCAGAGTCCAAAATCTCTATAAGATGTTAGGTACCAAGAAACAAAGTTATTTTAAGAAATGGAAGAAAATACATATTTATATGACACATATTACATAGTGTTATGTATCACATGCAACATTATACATTTTAATTTAATAGATAAAATACAAAACAATTTTATACCTTATGTAAATATAGCCGAGTATGTTGGCAAATGCCAACAATGCAATCCTAGCTACTCAGGATGGTGGTTCCCTGGATCTTGGGAATTCTGAGCCATGGGCTGAGTGACCCTATATCTGGACAACGCCTGTCAACTGACACAGAGGGGTCCCAGAATCGGGGATCACTAGGTTGCCAATGGAGGAATGAACTGGCCTAAGTCAGAAATAGAGCAGGATGAAGCACCCATGCCAATCTATATTAGTGGAATTGGGTTTGTTAGTAGCCCCTGCCCAGGTGAAATAGGGAGACCTAGTCTTTAAAAGAATATCTATATACATATGCATACATATTTAAATAATACATAATAGATACACAGATATAATATTTAAACCACATATAAATAACACATAAATATGCTTATAATGTGTAATATAATATAATATAAATACACATGTATATATATATATTTTCCCCCTAACAAACTTCCATACTCATAGTCATCTTTCATGACCAATTCATACCCTACCACGAATCCTTCTATCCACTGGCTTACACCCTAACTCTATTTCTCCCTCCTCTAAACCCCCATGGTACCTTTTGTCTATATTGTTCATTTGATTCTTAATTATATACTTCTCTGAATGCACATTGTAAATTAGCCTTTGGACGTGTGTGTGTGTGTGTGTGTGTGTGTGTGTGTGTGTGACAGACAGACACCTATAGATACAGAGAAAGAGAGTGAGAGACAGAGGGTGAGACACACAGCACAGACACATAACATAGACACAGACAAAGACAAACAGAGAGAGTTCTTGCCTTCCCAACCAGATTAAGAACTCCTCAGCACAGGGAACTCTACTCTCCCTACCCCAGAACCTAACCAAGTGCTCAGTCCATAGCAAAGGCTCAGGAAATATTGGTTGATTAAATAAACATTTGTTAGAACTAGGAAAACAGATACTGTCCTTACAATGAGCAACTGAGAAGTATTCTACAAGCACTCATATATTTCCCATGTCAAAGGTGGAGCTACTAAGTGCCATACACTTTCTGCCATCAGGTATCCTATTCATCCACCTGGTGATATGGCTAATAAAATTTGATTTTCACAGCACAGGCAAACTGTTACCTAAATTACATCTGACCAATTACTAAAGCAACCAGACGTGTGGTACAGAATATATATACTGTGCAACAAATTCATCTGTGAACCCCCTGGCACTTTGGGTAATCAAACAGAAGTGTTTCAGTCATCTGGCAGTGTTTAATATTAGTAACATTTGTTTAATGCTAGTCACTAATTAAATTTATGTCCTTCTACCAACTGCTAGTTGTGGGGAGAAATCCTAGCCATACATTTTAACAAACTCCTTCAGCTCGTGGCTCCCTGGCAAGACCAGATGATTTAAAAGTATATACTCTATGGAAACTTAATGTGCATTCCACAGCGGGGAGGGAAGACAGGTAATATCAAAGTTTCCAAAATTAAGAAATTCCCCGATTTGGACAGTTTGCCTCATAGCACACTATGGGAAATTTTCAAAGGCATTCCATTCCAGAAACATCTACTGCCCTAATTATTATGGCCAGATATCCCAGAAGCTCTTTAAAGGCACCTTCAATAAAAAAAGTTAACATTGCGAAAGACAGTTTCTACTTTAAAAGGCCTGGGAAGAAAAAGAGCATTAAAATAAGCAATGTCACCAGGAGATTCAGGAAATTGTGGCTTCAAGAAGTCAGATGCAAAGGTTTGGAAGAAACATTTAAAATGGATTTAGTAACTCGAACAGCCATCTTGATCACTGTTGAATTGTTAAATTCTCAAATTACAGAAGAATCTTAATGGTAGGAGCTTTGAAACCCAATGACTAATAACTCTTAAATTAGCCCCAAAGGTTAAAACCTTTTTTTTTTCATTGCATTACATTGTGAAATTCTAATTTCAAATGCTCTCAAACAAGAGGGAAGGAATTCTTTCGGTTTTATTTTGTGTCAGTAAATTAGAGGCCTCAGTAGAGTGGTGGGAGGGTGGAGGGGTGGAGAGGGTAGTTTGAGGGGCCAAAGAAGGGAAGCTTAGGGTAGGACTGAAAAGAGATACACACACACACACACACACACACACACACTCTCTCTCTCTCTCTCTCTCTCTCTCTCTCTCTCTTTTATCTAGCTAAATAAAAATTTTATTTCAAATTCATTCCAGAAACATCTACTGCCCTAATTATTATGGCCAGATGTATTTGTACTAAAATATTCACATATCTTTGCTTTATATACTGGGGAACGGGATGGGGAAGTGATAAAGTCTTCTTTCTTTTTTTCTAATCAGTATTTTCCTTTTAAGGACTGTAGAGATTTGATGGGCCTATAGATTCCACAGCTGAAATAAAATCTAATACAGTTTCAGTACTTTCATAGGCTTTAGGATCCACTGAACAGGGATCTAACCATGGCCCTTCTCCTTTCTCCCCTCAACTTCCACCCTATACCAATACTCCCCCAGGGCAGGGATACTAGAGTGGGGAGAACCTCAATGAAACCTCTCCATTGGCATTGCAAGAACGATTACTGTGGCTGTGTATAGCTAACTGGTAGAACCACAATGGACGGCCCTAAAACCAAGAGCCCATCTGAGAGAACCAAGTCAGGGAGATATATCAGGTCACAGGATGGTATAAGCAACAATTTAGAATTCTATAATGTTTGGGTTCTAGATGATAGGGGTGTGTGTGTGTGTGTGTGTGTGTGTGTGTGTGTGTGTGAGAGAGAGAGAGAGAGAGAGAAGCACAACATAGTCCGTACTTGAAAGGCAGTGGAAATTTTTAGTCGAAGAATTCGAGCTCAAAATCCTACCTTTGGTACTTATTACCTGTGTGGTCTTAGCCAAAATGTTTACCCACTTCCAGGCCTCAGCTATTAAATGGGGGGGCTGGGGGTTAGGGAGGTGGTTGGACTCAATGGTTTTTAAGATTCCTTCTGGCTTGAAATCTAAGATCCTAATATAGCAAAGAGATTTCCAAAATGGTGCTCTGAAATGTCAAAGGTGGACATTTAACTCTATCTTAACAATGACAATGAAATACGCACACACTGACTCATGTTTGCTGAGTGACTTATTAGGGAAAAACCAACACACCACAAAGACAAACGTGAGATGCCTATTGGCCTACAATAGGGCCAGTATATATTGTTGCACCACAATGAGAGGTGAGTGACCATTAAGTAAAAACAATAGCCAAACAACTCAAGTTCATTGTAACAGGAAGCTTAATGCCTTTTGGTTCTTTCCCAAAGTCCAATTTCAAGGTCTAACAAGCAGCTTCACGCCATATATGCTGAACAACTTGTCTGTAGACTTGAAATAATAACCCCTTTGCCTATGGTAAACAGAGGTTGTGAGAGAGACCCCAAACACGGTTAAGAATCCACAGCCAACCATCATTCGCCAGAGTAACTGGGGGGGAAACATCAGACAAGTGAGGATGAGCGCCACTCACCATTACTGCTCTTTTAGGAGCTGAAAACAACTAGAAAGAAAAGTTTCACATGGGAAACCAAAAAGAGAGAGACTTACCAAATTCATCACATATACTCTCATTTTCTATAAGAGTTGGGTGGTCAAAAGTGTCCCGACAGTAAAGGATCTGAGGATTCTTACTGACCACAGCAATCCCACCTAGGGCTAACACAAACTGGTCTGTTAGCACTGACGATGGCTTGTCTTGAATACGCTTCAGCATGGAACGGTAGCGACAGTACTGGGGATAGCTGAGGACGATCACATTCGAATCTTCATCGTCCTCACCTAGAGAAACAAGAAAACAGCTCCATTATAGTCTTTCCTCACACGAAGAAGACAACGAATACAATGATCAACACGTGGCCATACCATAATTTCAATCTCCAGATTTTCTTTTCTACGTGATATGACACAGAGCAATAGGACTTCTCATGTCCATTCTCATTCATCAGAGTCATGGCTCATGACTCTTCCCTCTTTCCACTGATCCATCAGACATACGGGCTTCCCACAATGCTTTGTGTGGGAGAGAAAGTAGTATACTTCTCAGATTTCTGTGAATCTAAATATCATCATCACGACAATCCCCTTTCTCCTTCCATGCCAATCGTCCCCAGCTAGTTGCATTTTCCTTCCCCATTCCAATGTTCCCCAAACTTTCAAAATCCATCTGGCAACTTGGCAAATGGAAGGGAACCCTGCTGAGAAGTACATCCCAAGAGCCTTTGTTAAAGGACTCAATCAGAACCAACTTAAGTCTGATGAAAATGCTTCAGCAACTTTAACGCAGCCTGCTCTTGATGCCTGTTTACACCTTGCTATGTTTAGCACCCATTCACCAAATGGAGTTCTTCATGGATAGGTCTCTCCATCATCTTAAGCTCTATAAATGACAAACAATCCATCCCTTCTGTGACTCCAAGTCTATGCAATGCCAGGCTAGATTTAGCATCCTAGAGCCCAGTTTGCCACTGCATTCAACAAACCTACCATAGAGGCAATTGTAACCAATTCCCAAATATGTCACTTACTTATCCAAAGGGAAAACACTCAATATTTGAAGGCCTTACCATGCTGTAGGGATTTGCACAAGACAGTTGTTAAGCATACCAACACTATTATGGCCATCTGGTAACCAGTGGGAAATGTCTTAGGAAGGAGAGGATATGATGCTAGAACATCATCGGTACCAAGAGAAGGTGAAGAGGTGACCTTTTCAGATAGGAGGCTAATACCCAGATGTATTTCTATTTATGTTCATTTAGTTCCTCGGGCTGCTTGTTTCTCCTCAAATGGAGATGTTTCTCGGCTTGCAAGATGACATCTTTTTACAGTTTACATTTCTTAGCCTCCTGCTTAGTTTGTGGGTAACCACTTCTTCAGCTGGCACACTTAATTAAAAGGAAATATGTTTACATTGAAGGAAAGTTCCAAAATTAGAAGCCATTTTTAAAGACGATAGAATGTGTCTCCCAAGACATGCTAATTTGAGATTTTTAAAGCAGACCCCAAAATAGTTTCATGCTTTTGGTTAAAGAAGGTACTTCCTATAGAGTGAAGACACCAAATATTAAGTGTTAACATCCACCACTCTTTGTCAAAACTCGAGGATTTTGACATGGAACACACGTCACAAAGCTTCAATTGTACCATCCTCCACGGAAGAAGAAATTTCAAATGAGAGAGAGGCTGTTGTCTGATGGTCTGCCTGGAAGCCAGGAGGCTCCAAAATCCTCACTGAAGTTCCAAGCAATGACTTTCACTGGTATTAAGCAAGACATGCTGTGGCTGCCTCAGTTTCTCTAGATCATCGATTTTGAGGGAAAAAAGACCTTAGAAGCAACTGATTCCAACCCTCTTATTTTACAGATGAAGAAGAAACTGATGAAGAAATGCTGGATGATAAAGACAGTGGAAAAAGACGACTTTGGTGTCACTCCTTAATGGAGAAACCCATGTGACTCCTTTGGACTCTGTCACTTTCGTGCACATTCCCATTCCCCAGACCTTACCCCTCCATCACTCAATGATCCTTGACACTGGCCTCTCCCACAAAGTACCTCAAAGTTTCCTCTTTTCCTCACTCCCTCTCTCTTTTGGGCTCCATAGGGCCTCTTGCCTATGCCTTTTTTGACCTACTCCATCACAGTTTCTCATTCTGATTTAGGGAGATGATCATAGTAAGACAGAGTGGGAAAGGTAACTGAAGATAATCTCTAGTTCTTCCCACTCACCATTTTACAGATAAGGACACTGGGGCCCAGAGAGACCAAGTGCTTTTGCCTTGTCACCCACTAGCAGTGGCAGGATTAAAATCTAGGCCCTCTCTACTTTATTTCTGCATATATCTCATCCCCTCACTGATCCATCAGCCCTTTGGGGTCAGAGAATAGGTCATTTTATATCTTTGTAGTCTCCATGCCTGGCACAGTGCCTTGGATATGGCAAATTCATTTTTTTTTGCGGGGGGGGGGGTGGTGGTGGTAAGGCAAGGCAGTTGGGGTTAAGTGACTTGCCCAAGGTCACAAGGCTAGTAAGTATTAAATGTCTGAGGCTGGATTTGAACTTGGGTCCTCCTAACTCCAGGGCCGGTGCCCTATTCACTGTGCCACCTAGCCACTCCTAGAATATGGTAAATTCTTGACAAATGTCCATTATAGTTGAATTTCCCTCCATTTAAGCAGTTCCTAAAATCTCACCTCTTCCAAGAAGTCTTTCTTGATTAACTGAAAGCTAGTTTCACTGAATCAAGCAGCTCCTCATTCTCCATTCTCCCAACAATCTAGAATAGCTACTTATGTAATGCTTTGTACACTTATAAATTTCATGTGCTTTCATTTACTTGTTCAATCACTAAATCATAGGGGCCTCAGAGACCATCTAGGGCATCTTGTGCCTGAAGGTGTCCTCTCTACCACACACCGGACAAGGGGCTGTCCAGCATCTCCACCAAGGGGAGTCCACCCTCTCCCAAGCACTCATTTTATTTTGGGATAGCCCTAGTTGAGAGAAAGTTTTTTCTTGCTTATTCAGTTGTCTATATGTCTTCCTACCATCATCACTCTTAGACCACAAGCTCCTGCCAAAATGCAGTAGCACAGATGTTAATGAATGTTCATGAGCAGAGGACAGTGGTTCCTGATTAGTTAGGCTAAGAACAACTCATTTCATGGAAAGCTGCAGAGAACAACCAGCTGTGGGGCAGAATTTCCCATGTGTTTTTGTAATAGCTCCCTATTACTTCCAGGATCAAAGAGAAATGCTCTGTTTGGCATTTAAGCTTTTTCAGAACCTAACCTATTCTCACCTCTGTAGTCTTCTTATACCATCCTCCTTTCTTTCTTTTTTTTTTCTTCTGTTTTTGAGCTTACATTCTCTTTTGGGGCAATTGGGGTTAAGTGACTTGCCCAAGGTCTAACTGCTAGTTTTGGTGTTAAGTGTCTGAGGCTGTATTTGAACTCAGGTCCTCCTGACTCCAGGGCTGGTGCTTTATTCACTTCGTCACCTAGCCGCCCCTACCATCCTCCTTTCTATATACTCTGTGATCCATCTATAGTGGCCCTCCTGTACTTCCTCACTGCTTCCCATCCCCATGCCTTTGCATTGGTTATCTCTCCAGGTCTGCGATGCTCTGTTCCCTCATCTCCACCTCTGGGATCACTTCAAGACTCAGTTCAAATCCCACCTTCTGCAAGAAGCCTTTCCTGTTCCCCTTTTCCCCCTCTGAGATAACCTGTCATCTATTCTGTTCCATTCTCTATTTGTGCATATCTTGTACGCACCTATATATTCACATGGTGTCTCTTCCATTAGAATGCAAGCTCTCTGAGGGCAAGGGTTATCTTTGTATCACCAGTAATTGTGCAGTGCTTAGAATATAGAAAGCCCTTAATAAATGCTCACTGCCTGTTGAGTAGCAAGTCATATCTCTTGACAAAGACTCTCCCAACCTCTAACAAATCAAATGGTCCCTTTCCAGCATTAGATCTGGGATTCAATAAGTCTATAAATGGGTGACAATCATCAATCTGAATTATTCTTCATCTCAAGAAATGTCATGTGATGCCAAAACAAGTGATTCACAGACAGGAGGAATGAAATCAACTGGCTGTTTTGTCGACAAGATTTCATCAACAACCTTGTCGGACTGATTTCTGAACCAAGAGAACTTATCAGAGTGTTGGCACTGTATGGGCAAAGCAAAGTTCAAGTCTGACAAGCCTTCTTGCTAACGAGTCCTTCCCCGGGGGGGGGGGGGGGGTTCCCCAGGAACTTCTCAAACCAGCATACTGAGATGCCAAACCTCACAGGCTCTCCAGAAAATTGAAGAGTCAGCCCTCTGGGCAGACAAGGGGCACAGAAACAGCAGGCAATCAGGGGCCCAGAAAATGAGTGTCCTTTTACTGGGGGGGGGGGTACTGCTTGGTAGCCTCTCTGTGGACCTAGCATAAACATTTGTTTGACCAGGGGGGAAAAATCTACTTAACACCATGTGTGGTCATCTTGACCTTAAGGGATCTATCAATTTATATGTAAAATTGATTTGGGGGTCAGGGTGAAATGAGAGACAGGGGGAGGTACAATGAATTATCTTAAAGCTCTTTTCCCATTCTAAAAATTCTCTGACTCCCTGATTTTACCATAAGCCTAGGTATTGAACTTTCTCCTGACTTTGTACTAAGGATATTTAAAATCCAGTTCCTGATAACAGCATCTTGACTGAGCACATGGGGAAAAAAAGAAAGCCAGGTTAACCTTGAGAGACATTTTTTAACATAAATTTCAAGTCACTTGTTTTCCAAATTATATTTTCTTACTTGTGTGGCTCATATATGTATGTGTAAGTGTGCATATGTGTATATAATAAACAAAAACTTCACTGCAAAGTTAGCCATGCAACAAAGCCTGCCAACAAATGCTCTGCCGTGCATTTCCCCCCTTTCCAATTCATAATAGGGCCAACAGATAAATCTAAGAATGAATAAAGAATGGATAAATTGCACATTTGTTTAGTGAAAGACAAACAAAGTGTTCCTGGAACAAAGATTTTCTTTCAACCACACCCACATATGAAAAGAAATCAAAGCACTGCTCTAACAAAATACAGGCCTGAGAAAAGTTTTCTTCTCCCAACTCCAGTAGGCTGCCCTGAGTCGGGGTACGTGCATTACTCTACTTTCTAGTCAACAGAAAATGATCAGTGAGGAGTTGTTGGCACCGGAGAAAAATTTCAATTAATATAATTATGAGTTTCTAGTAAGGTAACAATCCACTCCCTAGTTACAATCTGTGTTCCCCCACATCCATTGCCCCCCTCAATCTGTATGTGTCTATTTTTAAAAGGAATTACTAGCTTGTGAATAGGAGATACAAAATTGCTAAACCTCATTTTAACTTCAATAAAAAGAATGTTACCTATTAAAAGTTAATACCTAAAGTACATTGCTTGTAGATGCTCAACCAAAATTACTCTAATCCAGGGCTTATATCGTAATTACACGTTTTGTTAACCTCTCTCAATGTCAATTTTTCATTTATTTATATATTTTCAAAGTTCAAAACAGAATTCCATAGAGAAACTGTAATTACATTGGGAGACTCCACCCATGCTTTTCAAACAGTAACTGTATACCGCTGCTTAGTTCACATCCCTGGGCTGGGGGAGTGTGAGGTGGGGGGGGGGGGACAGGGTAAGAGCAGGCATTCAGGCTGAATAGCGCGTAGCTCCAGTTGTCTTTGTGAGAGAGGAGATGCATGAAATAGCAAACACAATGACTTAATGGGGCACTGACTTCCAAACATTCATAATGCTATTTTTTTTTTAATAGCAAAAGCTGGCCAAATGCACAGAGTGGCTGAAAACAAGATTTCCTGAGGAGAAATCTGCTTCCATACCTTCCAAAATGATTCAGAAATGCAACTTTCTTTTTCATTCTTGGGGCCGGGGAGGTTGGGGGGGGGGGGGAACGAGAATTGAAGGAAGGCTGCTTGTTTCGGAAACATTAGACTATTATAGTTACAGCTAACCATAATCTACCTCGAACATCAGTGAGCTTTTTTTTTTTTAACTTAAAAAAAAAAAAACCCTTCACGCCAGGATTTTATAGAGCCTGATGGAAAAAGTATGCATGTTCCTTCCTGTACCTAATTACCTCAACTGAGAAATCTGCCAAGAATCCGATCCTTTAGTTCTCTTAATCGTATTAGGGTGAAGGCATTTGGATGCCAATAGAAACAAACATTTACGGATTTTTCACTTAAAAGATTCCAAATATGTATTAAAGCTATGCTCGAAAACACAACGTCCCCACTGCTTCAAAGACAACAGAGAGTGGTTTTTAAAAGAGCAAACCCAAATTTGCTAGTGTTATAAAACTTAATGTCTAGTTTCAGGCCAATTGAAGTAAAATCGTGTCGATATGAACTCCTCTCTCCATGATTTATGCTGCCTTCTGTTAGTTTATTACATTAGACATTCCTTTCTCAACGCTTTATACTTTTTCCTGTGCTCCTAGCAACCAGCTAGGAGGAGAGGCATCAACTTTATATACCTGGCTTTACTCCAGTTTCTGCTGCTATTGATAATTATATTGAAGTTTCCATTTAATTGTTGCTCGGTTGTGACACTGAATATTTGTCATAATTAGGCGTTTCCTATTTTCTGTCCATTCATTTCTGATATTACTGAAAATGAAGACTGAATCCAGAAAAACAAAAAGCAGAACAAAAACACAGATAAGAGCAGCTCCAGCTGTTACCATCATTACCAACACAGTAACGTGTGGCAGGAAAAAAAAAATTCTGAATATAATTTCTCGGAAGGTAATTTTCCTTTCAGTCTAAGTACTCTTATTCATCATACAGTTACTCAATGATTTCCTGTTCTAATTACAAGACATTATACAAAAAGACGTTTGTAAAGGGAAAATGCAACACAGCTAACTAGCCTGAATTGGTTGGAAATGTTTAAAATTCCAAATTTGTTCATCAACTTTATCAATTCTTGGTTACAGTTCTGGGTAATGTGTCCTACCACATGTCTGAACCTCTCTCGAGGCAGTCAAGTTAGTGCCCAAGTCTACATCAAAGGGGAAAATACACTTGCAGTTAAACTGTTAAGAGAGAAGGGGGAAAAAAAAGATCAGTTATTTTTTCTCACCAAAGCTGTTAAATTGGAGGCATGCCAAGACAGGGAGTGGAAAATATTTTTTTTTTATAAAAGCAAAATGCTTGATTAAAAGAGAGAAAGAGCAAGATTCCACCCGGAATCTAAATGAATACAGCACCGACGATTTCATAAAAACATGCTGTGACGTAAATTACACATCAGCATTGGACTGTTGTGGTTATTTTGAGAAATGGTTTGTACTGTAAGTCAGCTGGTTCTGCCCCACCCTTAATAGTTTTGTAATTCTCTACACAGCAAGTGAGTGGAGCAGTCCTGAAATTGCTAAGAAGGAAAACAGACATAGCCATATAGAGTTGGCAATAAAAAGATAATGTACTTTTAACATAACAGAACAAGAAGATTGGTTTTATTAACTAAAAAACTACTTTAAATGGTCCCCAGCTTGCCATTTGTTTTGATAAATGGGAACACAGATCTTCCTAAGATAAGCAACAGAAACAACACTGGGGAACTTTAAAAAGTGGGAAAATGGATTAGTGTAAGGACAGCAAATTAAGCAAGAAAAATTCCAAATGCATAGTAAAAATAAATTAAGATTCAAGGGCTCTGAATAGACCTATTCTTAAAGCAGGGCTCTTTGCAAAATATACACTTAAATTTTAAAAAAAGAATTTTTTTAGCCCACACTAAGGCAAACAGCTGGGCATGGGGGGGCGGGGGCGGCTAGATGGTGTCCTATTTGCAACGCATGAACCCATTTCTGAAATCCTGAAAGGGAGAAAGGGAAGGTGACAGAAGAGAGACAACTATGACATCATCTCTCTGGACGCAGTGAAGAAATACGGGCTTTCAGATGGGCTTTCTAAAGTATCAAGGGTCTAGTTTGCACTACAGTTCACTTCTATGAAATCTCAAGTCTATATCCAAATATACACAAGTCCTCAGAGAGGTGCATTAGTAAGGCCATATGGAGGGAAGGGGTTGACAGGATGCACAAATAAAGCACACAGATCAGAGATTCAAAACTGGAAGAGACTTTTGAAGCCACCCCCCCACCCCC
The DNA here is from genome assembly GCA_011680675.1 of Gymnobelideus leadbeateri. Lineage (NCBI taxonomy): Eukaryota > Metazoa > Chordata > Mammalia > Diprotodontia > Petauridae > Gymnobelideus > Gymnobelideus leadbeateri. The sequence continues at coordinate 725,365 of WOXC01000183.1, read as the reverse complement.
ACACACATATCTCTCTTACTTAACTCACCTCATTAATGCCTGGAGGAGATAATATCGTCAACTGTTATCAGACATTTATTCCTTAGTGTGAATATATTTTGGATTATTTCTCAGTAGGTTTGATAATTAAAAAGAAACAGGGCACAGTGAAGGGATTGGAGGAGGCAAGAAGACAGTGAAACCAACAACCAGATCACACAACTAAGAAACTTGGGGAGGGAGAGTGAAGGGAAGGGTCTCTCATCTGCTTCATGGTCAAAGCATGACCATGGAAACCATGCACTGGAAACCACAGAACCTTTTTAATGATCCACAAATCAAATCTAGAATGCTTCAGATAAACTAGCCTGCCCTCCAGATGATGGTGTCTCCCATGATAGAATGGGAATTCCAGTATTTTTATCCCCAAGCTGCCCTAGCACAGTGCTGGGTATACAGTAGGTGTTTAATAAATGTTTTTTCTCTCTCTTTCTTTCTTTCTTTCTTTCTTTCTTTCTTTCTTTCTTTCTTTCTTTCTTCCTTCCTTCCTTTCTTTCTCTTTGTATTCCCATCCCCTAACAGAGTATCTGGTCCATAGAAAATGACTGATGATAAATGTTCATTGAGGGTCAGCATTCATTTCGAGAAGATAAGGGACTTTGCATTTAATTTGATCTACTATCAGGGACATAACCTGGCTGTCCTCAGGCTGTTCTGAGCAATAAAAGACAGTGTGGCTATCTTTATAGAAGGCCACCACAACTACTCCTGGTGATCTGGCTTTCCAATATTCCTTCCCTTCCACGATATCTTTTTTCACTCCAAGGGTTTCAAACTAGAGAAAACGGGGTTCATAAATCTGATTTCGAATAAGAATTGAAGGGGTGTTTGTGTTTGGAAACTACTGTGAGTTGTGAGTAACCCTAGATAGTGTGACTTTTATGTGAATCAACAAGACCTAAGTCTGAACCCTACAACCCTCATATTGTTCACTGGCTGTGTGACCCCAGTCTAGTCACTGTACTTCTCTTAGCCTGTTTCCTCATCTCCAAATGGGCATAACAATAGTACCTGATGGCATATGGGGTAGTGTGAAGTATTTGTTGAAACTTAAAGCACTCTAGAATGACATACTGATACATTAATGGAAATGATGATGATGATGGATGACCAGGGTCTCAGGGTCAGAGATAAGATGAATGCACTGTCCAGAGGCCTGCCTAAAGCCTCCTACTAAGGACACTGCCTTTGCCCCAAGCACGCTTCTTCTTCAGTTCAAATGTCATTACCTCTGGCAATGAACAAGGCAACAATGGCTGTCTGAGAGTCTCTTGGAAGAGTGAGACCTTACTCAAATCAATTCCCCTTTCTAGGCCTTGGTTCCCTCATCTGCAAAACCATCTCTGAAGTCCCTTCTGATTCTAAAATACGGAAGTCCTTCTCATTCCACATTCCAGCCAAACTGGGCTACTTGCTGCTCCCTACATGGAGCCCCACCTCCCACCTCTGCATGATTAAATAGGCTGTTCCCGTTCCTGGGACATATTCCTCTTCACCTCCTTCTCCTCCCTGCCCCAATGGGATTTCTGGGCTTCCTTCAAGGCCCAGCTCAGGAGCCACTTCCCAGAAGGAAGCTGGTTCTGATTCCCCCTTTGCTTGGTACCCTTCTAGCTCCACCCCTATTTCTTTGTATATTTGCCAGCAACACACCTACTTCCCCAGCCCTTCTGCTTGCTTTCTGGTTATCTTCTCCTATCACAAGGATTGTCTTTCTTTTTCCTAATTGTATCTCCAGCATTTAGCATAGTGCCTGTTGCTGCTACTCTGTATTTAATAATTTTGCATTTAATAACTTCATGTGCATATATTTTCTATTATTATATATTTTATATATCATTATATTCCATAACTGTGTGTACGTTCATCTATGTTTTCTACGTACCAAGAAATTTTCAAGTTTGTCTCCCCCACTAGAAGGAGAGTTCCATCAGGGTAGGAACCGGGTTTGGAGTTTTTATTTTTGCCTTTCTTTGTATCACCAGGACTTTGCACAGTGCCCAACCGAGAGTAAACACTTACTAGATGCTGCTGACTAACACACTGTTTCCCCCAAGGGAATCTGAGTTTTCTGAGAGCAGAAATTGTTCTGTTTTTCTCTTTATTTCTAGTACTCAGCACCTTGCCTGGCATGTGTAGGTAGCAGGCACTTAATAAATGCTTATGTGTCATGAAATGTCTTGGGATGTCTTTCAATTTTCTGCTTAAAAATAAATATTAATGGACATCTTTTGTTTTTCCTTTGTTCCTCTCCCTTATCACAAAGGAGATATCATTTTTATAGCACTGCACAGCAGAGATCTGGCCTACAACCAAATATTTAGTAAATGTCTAGGGAACTAAGGAATGTGCTGAACATATTTCACTGGCAATGGCCAATGACTTGTCCAGGATTCAGAAAGGCAGAATATTCCAAAAGTAGGTTCCCTACCTGCTGGAAAATCACAACCTAAGGAGACAAAATGGAAATAAAGGATATACTACTTTGAAAATAGGCTTTTCCTTTCTGTTCTTGTAATCTGGCTGCTGGAGTGATTTAGTTGGGATGTATGGAGAAAAGGGGACATCTTGTCAGCACCCCAGATAATCAAGGTGAGTCATGTAAAGAACCCAAATGACAGGAAGAGGGAGTAGTTCAAAGGGTAGAGGGGGACAGGCAAGAGTCAGCATGACTTATCAGACATACTCCTGGATATGGGGTCAAAGGACCTGCATTTAAAACCTGATGCTATCTACTTGCTACTTGTAACTTTGGGTAAGTTCCTTTACTATTCAAAGCCTCACTTTCCTTATCTGTAAAAAAGGAATAATAATACTTGTTGAGCCTACCTGAGAGGGCTGTTACTGGGATTAAATAAAGTCAAGGACATAAAATGCTTTGGTACTACAGGAATATCTGCATCTGTCAAACACTTAGCATGGTGCCCCGCACATGATAGCAGCTATATAAATGCTAGCTGTTGTTACTATTACTATCACATTACTTGGTTCAACATCTCCTTTTAAAGATGAGAAAGACTGAAAGCAAACAGCTAAGTGGTACATTGGTTAAAGCCTTGGACTTGTAGCCAGGAAGACCTAAGTTCAAATCCTACCTCAGATAATTACCAGCTATGTAAACCATGGCAAGTAACTTAGCTCCAGTATCAGCACAGTAAACATGAAGATAATGATAGCACCTACCTCATAGAGCTGTTATTAAGATCAGATGATCTATATCTACATACATACACACACACACAAAGTGCTTTGTAAACCTTAATGCTCTCTATAAATATCAGCTATTATTGTTATAACAATCAATCCAAAATAATTATTAAGTACCTATCATATGCCAGGTATTGCATCAGGCACCTGAGAGACAAAGAACAGTGAAACAGTCCTTGCCCTCAAGGAGTTTACTAGAGACAGCATATTCACATACAAAGTCCCCACACCCAACATGTTTTTCTCTATATCTCACTACCTTGATGAAGCCAGACAATCTTTAAGGGTCCTTTCAGCTCTAATTTCTGTGAACTAAGAAAAGAGGAAAAGGTACCTACTGACATCTATAAGGACTGATGGAATTATTCAATGATTATGGAGTTCTGACTCCCCACAACTCTGTGGGGCAGTCCTTTCAATGGGGCTGCTTCTGTAGAGTGACCCCTGTTCACCATATTTTGCTTTTGGTGGGTGATAAAAATCCATTTAAAGTATAATAGATACATCTCAAATATATGGCTTGGCAAAGCAAGTCCTCCCCAATGGGTTATGGATATATTCCTGCCAAAAAAACCGAGCTCCAAGTTCACTACACTGCCCGCCATTTTCATAAACCAACCACTACTCTTTCTGTCACGGTTCTAGAGTAACAGTAGTTAAACAGAAAAGTTTGTGGGGTGTGTGTGTGTGTGTGTGTGTGTGTGTGTGCACGCATGCATGTGCACAGTGTGCACAAACCTAAAATTAGTTTAACATCTGAAAGAAAGAGGTACATATAAATCAATGGAAGACTAAAACCACTCTTCAATCTCCCAATAACCCAGTCATGTAAAAACTCCAACACCTTCTACTGTGCACTCAGAGCACACTGTGGAAGAACATTATTTCAGAGCTGATGCTCTGGATAGGCATTATCTGAGTTCCTTTTAAGAGAGCTGGGAGAGAGGGAGTGGATGACAGGCAGACAGAAGGCCAATAGTTCCATGCTTTCGTTGGGTCTCTCACCTCTTCTGTGACACATATATTTTTGTTCCCTTTCCTAACCCATCCAAATGTCTCAAACCTTTTATACACTTTTAAAAACTGGGGGCTCCAAAGTGCTTTTATTTATGTGGATTACATCTATTTATGTATATATATATTTATTCATAAAAGATATGAAAAATAATTCGGGGAAATCACTGTATCTCATGATTTATCTAATTCTGCAGAGCTCAAATCAGGGTCCTTCCCGCACAGATTCCTAAGTGCCTATGAATGGAGGTGAGAGAAAAGGGTACCTTCCCAAAAGGTACCGGTGTGATCTTAAATGAGAGCACTACCTTTATGCCTCAGTTTCCTCATTTGTAAAATGAGAGGGGGTAGGTGGGCAAGATGCTTCCTGAAGTCCCTGCCCTGAATCTTGTAATTCCACAGACAAAACCTTTAAATGTAAAGACTTACCAGCTGACTTTCTGGATGCTCCACACAGTCAGTGACTGAATGAAATCAACACGGTGCCAGGCTGGGCATTCTCTTCCATACTCAATTGCTGCTAAACTTTCCAAAAAGCATACCTCTCATCTTTGTGGATGTGACTATATAAGTGGGTCCCTGCCTACTCTAGTGACGTGTTAAAAAAGGGGACCCCCACCAAAATGTGACACTGAGTTGGGAGCCCATCTGGGTAGTCTGATCCTCAGCCACTGAGAGAGAGAGAGGCACAAGCTATATTAATAGCCAGCAAAAGTGGATTAACAGTATGAGCTGAAAACAGCAAATGAGTAAGTGTCTAGAGGCAACTGGAGTAGCCCTGGATTGTTCACTACTCAAAAGTGTCTATGTAGAAGGATTGAGTGGAGACCAAGAGAACAGATGGTACAGTCATCCACAGTCACTTGAATGTACAAGCTGAAAGGGAAAATAAATACCTTTTTTCCTTGGAAACAGTGCATACTGAAAACAATAAACACTATAAGCCCTGGCCATCTAGGATGGACAGTGGGAAGACCACTGGCTCTCCAGAGTCACGAGAGGGTTCTGAACTCCTATCTATACCACTTGTTTGGCGTCGACCAAATCACTTAATTTCTCTTGGCCAGAGTTTCCTTGTGTGAAAATGGGTGGAGGATGGTATAGGCATAGATGATCCCAGGAAGTCTATTCCAGCTCAAAATCTACAATCCCAAGATTCTAAGTGTAGGATTGACCCATGGACGTTCCCATTGGGACAGGAGGGGACCACTGGCAAGAATCTGAAAAGTGCTCAGGCGGGAAACCATTGGCAGTTTCCCGATTTCCCCCATCAACTGCCAGCGACCCCATAGTGTGTTGGTAATTACGAGAAACCCCAAGGGCCTGGTTCAATAGGTAATTGTGAAAACCAAATTTCTGGTTTCAAGTTGCACTCCCCAAAGTTTCTTTTCAAGTTGTAGATTTGAAATTACCCCCTAAACTCAAGCTAACTTCTGCCAAATGCTTGCTTTTTACCTTATTTGGAGATGCTGCCAAATAATATAAAATACTATAATCGAATGTGTGAAATAATAGCTCCTTTCTATGCTATATGCCCTCAGCCCCACCCCCATTCTTAAAATTATCAGGAATTGAGTTTCAGAATCAGAATAAAACCAGAGGGATTTCCCCACCTTGATTCAGATCTAGCAGCAAGAATGTATTTCACTCACTGTGGCTTAAGAACACTCTTTATAAGAAAAAAAAAGAAGAAAAAATCATTCTCTGTTAAAATTATACTAGTAATGATTTTATTCCATAAAACTCAATAGATACTGTGCCTCAATCCTAGCAGCCCCACTTAAAACCTGCTTCCCTCTCTGTTGCTAGTATCATTCACCCAGGTGGGGCCATTAGGGATGACCTGGAATCTTCCTTTAAATTCAAATGCCTTACTAATACGTCACCACTCTGGGCTTCTGTGTCATCCGTATAAAGAGATGGCTGTGAATTAGGTCAGTGGGTCTCAAACTTTTTAGTCTCAGGACTCTTTTACGCACTTTTAAAATCTGGGGGCTCCAAAGTGCTTTTCTTTATGTGGGTTATGTCTATTTATATTTATACTATGTTAGAAATTAAAATATCTTATTATTATTGTGAAAAGTCAGTCAACAAACATTTATTTGTAGCTGAGTTGTTTCATTTGTGACCCCATTAGGGGTTCTCTTGGCATTTGGTTTGCCATTCCCACCTCCATCTCATTTTACAGATGAGGAAACTGAGGCAAATAAGGGTAAGTGATTTACCTAGGGTCACATAGCCAGTAAGCATCTGAGGCCAGATTTGAACTCAGGTCTTCCTGATTCCGAGGAGGCCATTCTTCCAATCACATATGGGGAAAGTTGTTCATTATTTCCTGTTTTCCTCTAGTGTTACAAAATGCTGGCTTCTCTTTGTCATCACTTGCTTCTATAAGTCTTACCTCTGAGTGTATAAAGGTTTTAAGCCATGATCAGCCACACTAGAGAGAGCCAACAACGTCGGGGTTTGAGTATAAGCACCCAGGTGGAAAGGGAGGGAGATAGGGATGGGGTAGACTGGACCTGTGATTTCCCTAATATAGAGAATGCCTAGATAAAGGAAACTCCTTTACCAGTACAGGTTGGTGGCTTTGCAACTTAAGGGTCTTAGAGAATTTCTTAGAACACTCAGAGGTTCAATGACTTCTCCAGGCTCACAAAGCCCAAATATGTCAGTGGTGGGATGTGAACCCTATTCATCCTGGCTATGAGGCCCATGGTCTCTCCACAACGACTGTTTTTTATACTACTTGACTGGTACAGGCTAACAAAGGATTATCCTTAACAAAGGTTATTTTGTGGAGCTGGCAGTGGTGTTGATGAAGAATTGAGATTGTCAGATAATCATAATGTGCATTTACATAGTGTTTGAAGACTGACAAACTCTTACATACAGTCCCAAGCCCTACAAGACTGGTAGTCAATAATAATTTATATTTCTACAATGATTTAAAGGTTCTCAAAGCACTTTCCTACAAACAGTCCTGTGAGGTTGGGTATGTGACTGTTCCAGAAAATGAAAGTCAGGGAGTTAGCATGACTTTCCCAGAGCCACACAGCTAGTTAAGGGTCAGAGATGACACTGAGACACAGGATTTTTGGAGGCAAGAACAATGCCCTTTCCCCTAGATTGCCATATATCGATGATGTGAGATGGGAGCCTCCAGGAGGCACAATGGCCAGAGCAAAAACCTTATTTTGAACACAGAGCATTCCGGAGACCAAGGAGCAATGAAGGAGTTTATGCCCCAGGTCTGAAAGAGATGTTTATTCTGCTGTCTTGGATACTGAAGCTACAAATGCTAATGGCAGACAAAGCAGTTGAATGTAATAAGAGGGGCCTTAGAGATGCAATCTGGGAACTCAATCAGGCCTGTGTGCAAGAATCAGGCCCCACCATGCAGGCCCCCTATGATTCATTTTCATCCTTTGTTTCAAATATTGTAGAGCTTCAACAGGCCAAGTACTTTGGACTCCAGGATTACAAACATGTTAGATCTTTTCTTAAAAATGTAATAAACACTTATCTAAAATTCAAACCTATTTTAATTTTTATCTCCTAAGGTGGGATTTGGACAGTAAACATTCAGGTAATGGGAGTTCTCACTCTGTAAGACATTACTGAATGACTGCTTGGTGGTGAGACGGAACTTGTGCAGTCCAATTTAACGGTTTCATTTAGACTTCACAATCAAGATGATTTCAACAGGCTCTGAATGCCATCCAAGATACCACCAAAGTCTACTTAAATACCAGCAAACATTACACATTTTTAAAAGTTCCAGATTTGTTTCCTTTGCTAGCTTAAGAATATCACATCTCTTGCCTTACCTTCATATAGAGAAAGTCATCTTAATTTTGCAGAGAAATGGGAGAGAAGTAGGCTTCACTAAATTTTCCTCTTTCCTTCAACTACCACCTCATTTTGCCCGTAGCAGCTCCCCTTTTCCTCTTAGGGAAGTTGGGTGCTTCAGTGCACCTACCTCCTAGGGTTAATTCTGAGAAACTAATGAGATAGTGTAAAGAACTGGGGTCTTGAGAGTCAGACATGACTGAAAAGCTGCTGCTACTACTACTACTACTACTACTACTACTACTACTACTACTACTACTACTACTACTACTACTACCACCACCACCATTTTTGTTGACACAATTGGTTTACAAAGAGAAATCACTGGGTTGTTTACCAGCTGAAATGCTTTTTCTGGTGTTATGTAAAGAGTCCTGGTTCTGGAGTCCAAACCAGACCTAGGCTTCAACCCAGTCTCCTGTACTTTTCTCTGCACAGCTCTGAGCAAGGGCCTCACTTTTCAAAGCCTCCATTTCTTTGCCCCAAGTCCAGTATGTTGTTATAACAGCAATGGGCATCATTTCAATGTTCATCTGGTTCAAACTCCACAGTTCTCATGCCTAAACCAAGGTGCTTCCCAAACTAATTCTCCTTCTTTCCTTCCCTCCCACCCTCCTCTTCTTTCCTTTCTCCCTCTCTTCCCCTTCTCTCCTCTTTCTTCTCTCCTTCCTTTCACCCTCTCCTCTTATTCTGTCTGTCCCTCCATGCCTTCAAAGGCACTGGGTTTGAGATTTGGTTATTTCTATTCTCATATGAAAATCATCAGGCCCTCAAAATATTATCTAGCTACAATGTACCTCATACTACTATCACTACTAGTAATATACTTTTATATAGCTCTTTCCTTATCTTCTATCCTTGGGGAAGGATATTTAATCAACACATACTTCTCCCCCTCCCCCTATCAGTCCTAGCAAAATACTATCAGACATATGTGGTCCTTTTTAAATTGTTTTTTCTTCCTTAGGGGTCCCAAGGTCTTAGAGCTATTAAGTCTCTAAGCAGGACTCAAACCCAGATCTCCCAATTCACAAACCACTGATATTTATATTATGCCATGCAACTAATAATTTTTCTTCTTTAGGCATCAACATCCTAATCTGTAGAATAAAAGAGCTTGGCTAGATGGCCCCAGGTCCTTGTGGATCTTAACCTTCTATGAATCTAGAAAGCCAACTATTAGGGTGAACCAAGTCATGTTTTTGACCACATAGACTCTTGTAGTCCCACAGTGAAATGGTTGCTATGCTCACTCTTATTGGGTATAAGAGGAAAGAAATATACTGAGGAAAGAAACAAAATCTATTTCCCATGATATACTGTTTATTCACAAGTTCAAACACACAGGCAAGTTTCTAGGTCTGTATAAAAAAATAAACAGCCCATTCTTACCTCATCTCCTCACCTGTGACACGGCTTACTCCAACCCACGGAAGAGTGAGAATTATTACATTTTGCTGAGAGTGGCTCATTACATTGGTCTAAATAATTTTATTTCCCAACCTGAAAAAACCCCAACATTTTAAAATACCATTTGTTTCAAGCGAGGTTCTTCATAGACAAGTCAGTGAAACCCTTTAAAAACCAACCTTGGTATGGAATCAGATGATGGCTTATTCCTATGGACATGGAACAAAAGAATCCTAGCATTTGGTATTACCAGTCAGCTGTTCCACTTCCACTCATGCCTTCCATCCATAATGCAATAGACAAGTGTTGAGAGATACCCAGCAAGGAGCAGGAGTCGAGGCCTTTCCAGAGATATCATACCATGCAGGCAGTTTTGCTTAATCTCCCATAATATCCAACAGCAATTTACACGCACACTTTCCTTTGAAGACCTTTCACACCCACACAGGTAAGATACCAGTTTGCAGATTGCCAAGTGAATCTAAGATTCTGGGTGTACATACGTCAACACTGTTTATTAACACTGGAGACAAAGGATGTGTAAAGCCAGGCAGAAGAAAACAATAACATCCCAAACTACCAGGTTGTCAAGTTATAATCCTACCAGGATACACAGGAATGATTTAAGAGGGAACTTCTGATGCTTTATCTAATAATAAAATAACCTTTGGATAATGCTTTAAGGCTTACAAAACATTTTTGCATATACCTTATTTAATCCTCATCGTCATCCTTTGAGGCAAGTGCTATTAATATCACGAAGAAAAGAGGGGTGGTGTGAATGGCCCAGGGCCACATAGGCAATAATTGCCTGGGTGACCTTGAACTCAGATCTTCCTGACTCAAGCATTCTATCCACTAAGCCATGTAGCTGTGCTATTGATCTATCTAGACCATAGTATCTGTGGACAGATTTCAAGGGGTCTTTGCACTTGGACAGGAAAAAAAAATATATATATATATTATATGTATATATATATAATAGAATATATGCACACACACGTATATATGTATATACACATATATCATACAGACTTCTTTTCACTAACCTCTAACTAAAATTTAGCTTTTCCTTTAATTGTGAATGTTGGCACCAAACCACAACCATCTTACCAATTACCTGTAACTTTGTCATCAACAGAAGTCAGAGACATTTTCATATTACATTACAATTGCTGCAGAGATCATTTAGGCTTATAACTACTTTAAAATGACTGTAGTTATTAAACCTGCCAGTAGAATGTATGTGATCAACCAGGCTCCTTGACCATAGCCTCTATATTTCAACGTGACTGGTTTCTATTGTAATCCAATATATTTTATTTTATGCATTTAAAAATGTTCTGAGAAGGGTTCCCTAAGCTTTATCTGACTGTCAAAGGGATCCACAATACACAGAAAGGTCAAGAGTCTTTGACCTAGTCATTTATGAGGCACCTACAAACCTTCGAACACATAGGACTTTCTGCTCATCTTTGTGACACAAATTAACATCTTGATACATTTCCCACCTCTCTCCCTACAAAGCCACTGTCTCAGAAATTTAAAATGTAACTTAAAAAATAATAATTACTTTTAGCAGCCAGTTTCTTTCTATCGGCACCTCTCACCCTCACCCCATCTGGAGCAGGAAGGATCTTTCCCATCCATTTACTACAACTTTCTCATTTTGTAGCTCAGCGCTTCAGTTACCTGCCCAGGATCACACAAGTAAAGCAGTTTATCTAACCCCTGAACCAGTTCTTCTTCTCCTATATTTGGAAGCCTCCCTCCAAGTGTTGTCCTACTCAGAATTCCCTTTGTCTACTCTCTGTAGTGTGGAGGCTCCCACGGAGAGCCCAAGGAGTCTTTGTTGGGTGGAACTGACCACTGGTATCAATTACTTGATAGACATCAATGGCATACTTATCCAACTGGAACGTGATGAGGGCTCCTTGAGACCTTGCCCAGTCTCCCCCACTGCTGGTCCCTTCCCTTTGAGATTTCCTACCAAGTACACTCAACAGTTCTTGTACATACATAGTTGGCATGTTGTTTGCACCATTAGAACAGAAGGTCAGAAATTATGTTTTTGCCTTTCTTTGTATCCCATGTGCTTAGCATGGTTCCTGATATATATATATATCTAGTAATAACACTTAATGATAAATGCTTATTGACACAGCAAGTACTAAATGAATGCACGTCGACTGATTCACAGCTCGTAGGTGGAAGAGCTGGAAACAGAACCCAAGTCTGTTGGCTCCATATCCAATTCTCTGACCACAGTTGCAAATGTGACTAAACGGTTGGGAGAAATATGCTGAAAGCTGGGTAACAATGTTGGCTGGCAAGTGTAATCTGGGAAGGAGGAGGCTCCCATCACCACCACTTGCTGACTGACAGATAATTCCATGATCACGGGCTTTGAACAGAAGCAGACCAGCATCCTGCCCCCCATCTTTAGGCCCCAGAATGCCCACCATGATATCACGTTGGGTGAAAGCACATGGCTCCGGGTTCCCCAGCAGAGGATGGTGGCAGTCTCTTCTCACTCTGCAATTATAATTCCTTCATTACCCACTAAGTGGTGGTAGGTACTTTGTTTTGCTTATTATCATTTTAAGAGAGGCCTTTCAAAGGAGTCCCAGAACCAGAAACCTCGATGAATTTATGAGACTGGTAGCTATTTCCCCCCAGTTATAATGCAATCCATTTCATTTGCAACTGATTTAACATGAAGCCTTGTTTAAGAGAGACAAATAAAGACAACCCACATTGCTGCGCTTCCCCTCTTTACTCTCCAGTTGTACTACAGGAAATTTTTCATTGATTATTCTACAATTACATTAGAGCCAACACAAACCAACCCAAGCAAAAAGAGTTTGGAAAAGAAATTCACCTCGCCCACCTTACGCTGGGCACTGTCTCTTCAAGGAAAAAAACAGGAGGGAAGAAAATGAAAACACATAGGAGAACTGTGTTCAAATTGATCTTTTTATATAACTACGTGCCCTTGGGAGGGTCCTCTCTGAGCTTCACTTTCCTCATCCATAAAATTACTATGGGCAATCTGGGTTCAAATCCCACTTCTGATATTTACATGCTGTGTAACCCTGGGCAAATGTGTTCTAACAACCCTAAAAGTTCAGTCTCCTCATCTGTAAAATGGGGGAGCTGAAGTCACTGACTTCTTTTTTTTAATTAATTTATTAGTTTAGTTTCAGTTAACAAGATTCAATTCCATAGTTCCTTGATTTTCAAATTTCCTTTACTTCCCTCCTCCCTCCCCCCACAACAGCTTATAGTCCATAGTATAGTCCATATAGTATAGGGTCTGCAAATACATTCATATTAGACATTATTCCAATTACATAGGCGTATTGTACTAGGTGGGATGAAAGATGGTAAAGAAGAAATAAAACCAAACAATGAAAAGAAAAAGATCATTTAGTTTGCTTCCATCAGGACTCAGGCTCCATTCTTTCTAGTTATATCTCTGGATGGCACATTTCTCTCTTTCTTGAGTCTTTCGGGATTGACTTATATCAGTCACTGGCTTCTAAGGTCTTTCTGGTTCTAAATCTATGATGCGAGTCCTTGCCCCCATCACAAACTCACATGGTGTCCTTGGACAAATTACCTGGGTTCCATGTGAAGGAAGGATTCCAAGTGTCTTTCCTGGCCTCAGAGAGCCCACCCAAGTAGAAAAGGTGGAAGTTCCACCAAGTAAATTTTGGATTAATGTCAAGAAGAATCCCCCAAATAAGTAGAGATGCCCAAAAGTACATTGGGCAGTCTAGAGAGGCAATGGATTCCCTCTTTCCTTGGAGCTCTCCAAGCAGAGAGTAAATGAACACTTGGTGAGTAGGATTCCTTTTGCACATGGGTTGGACTGAATAGCTTTTGAGTCTCCTTCTAACTCTCAAGTTCTGTAGTCTGAGTACTACTCCCTGACCCTCAGTGTCTTCATCTGTAAAGTAAGGCTTCGATGACCAAGATCTCTTTTGATTTTACAATCTGTGACCAATCCTATCTCTACTTAGTGGCTGTTCCCCCAAATGCCAAAGTATGCTTCACACCTGGGGGAAAGTGCTAATCTAGGAAACTAGGATGGGGTTTGAAGAAACAAGGATGGGGAGGCAAGGTCACTGTTCAGTAGGGGGTAGTTCTCAAAAGTGACATCACCCTGAACAAGAACTGAGACACTCTAAGAAGTCAGCCAGAGTTTTAGTTTTATGAGATTTAAATCTCAATTTCATTATTATTTTACCAATTTGAGAGCTTGTTTCCCAAAAAAACACTTTGAAGGAACTAATTTTTATATCCCAAGTGAAATAACATGTGTAAAAGTGACATTTTCTAGCTATTTGGGAATAAACATTTCCTTCATCATTCTGCCACTAAAATAAAAATCTTCTAAGTATCTTAAAGGTTGAACATTGCCCCCTCAGGTACAAATACAGAGCAAGAAAAATGCAAATTTTCAGCTAACATTTTTTTTTCTTGTCTGTCAACCACTGAGACCTTGCCACCCCTTTCCAGTGAACACATTCTGAGGAGCTGTGTATACTTCAGAGTTTATCCACTGTCCTCTGAAATTCAGATTATTTTTGGTCATCAGTACGGATGTACACTGCCTATTGGTGCATAGTGTCAATTTATCTGCCTTTATATCCAATGTGATCCTGGTCTAGGGAACACTGAAAGTGCCGAGTAATTTCCAAAAGCCTGATTTCCTCATATAGCACAGCTTTAAATACCAGCGTTCAAGTGTAGTTCATATCTATGTTATATATGCTAATGAACTAACACAAAGAATTATCCCTTTAGCTCCAACATAGGTAATACAATAGCATTTTTCATCTACTTTGTTTTTTAAATATGAATGGCTATATGGATCTTTTTAAGTTGATTAGAGATTTCACTGTGAAGGCTTGCTGTGTTCTGAGTTTTCATGAAATTCATATTATATCATAAATAGTCAGATGTGACCAGGAGCACCGGAGTAACTTTGCTATGAATGGGTACTCCTCTACTTGGATTCTGCTCAATATATTCCCCAGGGCACTGAGGAACCTCCGAGGAGCATAGGTCCCCGTGGTTTGTGCTTCCCTTGACGCCAATACTCAGCAGATCACTGAACTGTTATCCTCACAGTTGTATCTGTCGTGCAATCTTCAGAAAATTTAACAAATGGGTAGGGGATACTCTGTTTGAGGACATACTTTAAAGCTTTAGATTGTCCCACTGATTCAAAAAAAACATACACAAAGGAACATCTTACATTTCCTATTCCTCTAAGCTTGCTAAGGGAATGGAGGCTGTATTTGTGATTTTATTGGCACAGGAAACTTCCATGTAGGGAAACTCCATCTATCAATGAAAATTGGCACCTTCCTGGGACCTTAAAGACTTGAGAGTTATCTAGAACACTGAGAGGTTAGGTGACCTGCCCAAAGTCACACAGCTAACGTATGTCAGAGACCAGGCTTGACCCAGGTCTTTCTGGCTCTGAGACTAGTTCTCATGATGCCACACTGACTCTTTAGTAGTCGGGTACATAGCTATAATAATGTGGTCTGATGTAGAAAATTGGCTGTGAAAGTCTGCCAGGAGCCTTCTCTTATTTTCATCAAGGATATCCTTAATGTGTGCAGAGACCATTCTCATTAACCAAAAAATAAATAAATTACAGAGCTAAGAAAATAGGCACCAAGACCTGCTGCTGCTAAAATATTGTCTGCTTTTTTCAGCAGCAGCATAGCAGAGTGATTAGCCTTCCAGTCAGGACAACTTGAGTATATGTCCCTCTTTTGACATGGTCTAGCTATGTGAACATAGGCAAATCACTTAACCACTTAGTCTCAGTTTTCCTCATCCGTAAAATGGGGATGGAAATACTGGCACCATCTATGTTACAATGTGGTTGTGAAGTCTAAAAGAGATGATTGACAGAAAGCTCTCTGTAAACTCCAAGGCACTGTTATTATTATTATTATTGTTGTTGTTGTTGTTGTTTTGTTGATAAAAATAACTATTTGTGACATTTACACTCTTTTCTTTGGGATAACCTAAAATCAATCCATGAATGCCTTTAAAATTGTTACTTCCTTCAAAGGTTTCTTTAGTAGACATTTGGTCAGGTCAAGGGACTCTCCCCAGTTTGATTAACTTAATTGCTGTAACTTTCCAAAGAATACTTAGTTTTGAGGTGAGAAGAGATGAAATGTGGCAGTTTCCTTATTATTACCTGGGAAAAAGATCATTACAGAAACATGGGCAGGCTTGTATTCTTTTGTTCCTATCTAATGTCCTTCCAGATGCACCAACAAATGACTTTCAGAGTGACCTGGCTTAACTGGTTCCCACACCAAATTTTCCCTAGCTCTCTTTCTTTCCCCCAAGCTCTTTTTGTTACTTTGTTAATTGCACCTCAGACCAACATTGCCTGTAGCTTCCATATTCCTCTGGAAAAAGATCTATGTCTAATGACTAAGACAAGTTAATGGGCTCTGCCAGCCTTCGCCCTATGCCAACCTGTCTCTGACTCTTCTCAGAAATAGTGATAATTAGAATAAGTGTCAGAATTAGCCTAGATAACATTTTAGAGATGAAGGCTTTTTTAAAGAGGTTGAGCTGGAGTTGCTATAGTCAATATGTAGAAGTGCTAGGCTGTGAGCTCCAAGAGAACAGGGCCACGCCTTCTCCAAATTTTGTATTTCCCCCAACACTCATGCTGTGCTTTGCAAATATACTTGTTGAACTAAAATGTTATTTATCCTAAACACTATCAATGACTGCCTAGAAATTAAGTTATGAAAACTCCCTACAGAATGATTCCTCATCTGTGATACGGGGCATCCTAATGCCTGTTTCCCAGGAAAGGTGGGGTAGGAAAAGGCTAAGACCAGGCTTAAAAATTTGGCTTCCCTGACCAAACTGTAGTACACAAATGTAAGGGGGTGTTAAACTGTACAAAATGACAAATGGATGGATACAGAGAAACACAGAAAGACTCACATGAACTGATACAAAGTACATTAAGTAAAGTCAAGAAAACCATAAGTGCAAGAACCACAAAATAATCACAAATAAAGGGTGTGGAATTAAACAAATAGGCCTCCCCTGAAAGAAGATACTATGGGAAGACACCTCCCCTTCCTCCTTTTCAAAAGTAGAGAGTCCATGGGTGTGAAACATTTCGTATAATAACAGATTTTTTTCTTTTGATACATGGATGAGTTTTGCTATTTTCCCTTCTATTATTTTTTCTTTTTGTTATAAAGGATAACTCTGGGAGGGAAGGGAGAAGAATACAGGGGGAAATCATGGTGATAGAAAAACAAAAATCTCGTTTAAAAATTTTGCTTTCCTAGAGTTGGAAATTTTTCACATTATTATCTCCATCAGGTTTCAAGCCTTTGCTGCGAACATCCAACAATTAATCATTTATTAAGGCCCTACCACGTACTAGGCACTTTACCAAATACTGGGGATGCCAATAAAAACAAAACAAAACAAAAAACACTCCTCCCAAGGTATTTACATAATAATTTTTTGGGGGGGGCATTAGGGGAGGATCTGAAAGGCTTCATGTAAATGGTGGCCTCTGAGCTGAGCCAAGAAGAAAATGAACAAATTGAGGAAATGGCAGTAAGTAAGCAATGCATTCCTGGCATGTTGTTGGGGGGGGGGGGCAGTTAGCATAAATGTGCAGAGATGAAACCTGTGATTTGATTTTCAAAAAAAAAAAAATACCTGCATGCCATGAAGAGTGGAAATTTCTACCAATAAAAAATGTGCATTTATTAAAAGTTGTATTAGAAGTGTCCCTCATGGCATTCTAAATGGCTGCCTACCTTACCTAACCCCTAAGTACTTGTTCTGCAAAGAAACACTGTGAGAATTAATATTTAGAAAGCAGAAAAGACTAACCAATGATAATGAAAAATATGCTCCGTAGCGCCCGTTTCCCTGCGGCAAAAAATATTTCTGGTATCAATACAAGATATCTCCTCTCTGTATGCAAAGAACAGGGAAGACTGCATAAACTCAGCACCCAAATGAGTCATTCAGAAAATTCAGGACCAAGGTTCATAAGGAAGCCTGGACTACAGAACTGTGTATATTGCCCTAAAATTGACCAGTGGTCTATTTCTAATTTTTATCTGTGCTGTTCAGTGACTTAGGATTCTTGATAAAACCAGCCCTATCATGCCAGACCCACCCCCACCCCCACAAGATCAACAAGCATTTGGCCAACAGTCATCATAATTTTTTTTGCTCCCATAATATTCAAGGACTAATCTTCAGTAACTACAGGCTACACAAAACATTATTAATTTATCACCAAAGAAACTATTTGTACTGTGGGTGATCAATCTCCGATCTCCATTCTGGCGTACAAGCCTGATAAACAGTACTCTGTGTAATGCAGCTGCTTTGCATTTTGAATTTTTTATTTATAGAACAAGTCAAATTAATAACTCAGAAATGTTGTTTCAGGCAAAGTAATAGACACACAATAAAACTATTCATTTTCTAAAAGGTCACTCTAGGAGATGCATACATTGTTTAAAAAGCCTACCAACAATGCTATTATTCCACAGAAAAGGGAAAATGTATAATAAGCAGTTCAGGCACATATCTGCACTGGAGACCTTAGGCTAATTTAAAGTGGAATCACAAGGCAATCAATCATACTCTAAAATTACTTCATTTTCCAAACTGTTTACACTTTTTAAGTTACAAATCCACTTTCTGCTATTTCAACTCACGATTTACAACTACAGATTTAGCCTGCTTGGCTGACAGCCAAACGCGAGTCATGAGGGAACTAATGATATGAGCAGATCAGTGTTTTATAATGGAGAAAAGCGCATGTAAATTTCCAGTATGTCTGCAAGTAATCAAGGCATTGCTGACTATAAATGAGGCCGTCTCAAATTTATTTTAGGAGAAATATCTTAAAGCTGTACTTCTTCTCCAGGCCAAAAAAACGCCTTTCAGAGGAACTCTGAGATTACTCAAATTATTGTAAATAAACTGTTATGCAAACAATATGTAAAGAATAGTACAATAGGTGACTTATTTCAACATTCCCTTCTCACAAGCCCTTATCATGCTTTCTGGAATGCTGGAGTAATGGAAAGGAACAAAGAAAAGATTTTGCCTGCTTCTCTCTCTTTCCCTCTCCCCCTCTCCCTCCCTCCCTCCCTTCCTGTCCTCTCCCTCCCCACCCCCCAAGTGCTGTTAACTGTAGCAGCAAATTAAGTTTGTTTTAGTAGCCAAAAAAATGCTCTAAATAAAAAAAAAAGAAGACCTTGGGGGATACTGTTTTAAATTAAATATGATCTTTATTATTTCATTACAATGGCTCTGTGCTATTTGTACAAATAATGTAGGGTGTTCATTTTTGTGCGGAAATAATTACTCTATCATATTCTGCTTGCCATCAAATGCTGTCCCTCTGCTGTCACCAGACATGTGCCTTGTCCATATTAGAAGCCGAAGGCTAAATTTAGCCAAGTTTCATGGGTTCTTACATGTTTCAGAGCAAAGTTAACTAAGCATATTCAGATGTGGCCGTGCCTTTAAGAGTACAGCTTGAACCAGCCTTCCTGTATATATCACAAAATTCCATTCACCATGATTGATATTTCGGTTGGAACATCATTACATGACTAAACTCAATTTTATAATTGGATAAGGCCAGAAACAATAAACTGGCACTGTATTGTTATAGCATCCTACATCTTAAAAGTATCTGTAATCATAAATCAACCTAATTATTTGAAATACTGTCATGAAGTAGAAAAGAAGAGGAATTAAGAGAACTAGCTGCATGAATATCTCATTTTGTTTTCTAAGGCCCAAAGCATTTTATTGGCACTTAATCCCAGCACCACAATGGCTGGTAAACCATACTCTTTAGATAAAATCATGCACACATCAAATCAATAAGTTAAAGGATTAAAAGCCTTCCCCCAGCCTTCCCCTCCCCCAAACAGCAATGGCTGATTCTTCTGGTTGTTCATAAAGTAATGGTACTAAGGAGTCCAGAGGTCAGCTAGAAGAATAACAACTCATTTTATTAAGAGCTAAATTCATCTGCATTTTCATGGCAAACTCAAGAGCTACTGGAAGTGGAAAATCCAATTTCTGGGTAATTTCATGATAATAGTTTGCATTCATAGGGTGTTTTAAAGTTTACAAAACAGTCCCCACAAAGAGCTCATTCCCCAAAGAACTTCCATGATGGGTATACACTGGAGATGAGAAGCTCTTCCACTCTTTGTCTCAGTATCTCCAGCACAAAACACAGTGCCTAGCTCACAGTAGGAGCTTTGCAAATTGCCTGACTCGTTGACATGTTCATGGAGTCCATCTTCAGGATCAATTTTCACCCCTCAAAAGCAACTTGCAGCAGCTTAACCCTTTCCAGAGTGTCAGAGTAAATAAATAATCAGAGCCCATTCTCTAATGTGGAAGCAGGGTCTGCTTCCATCAGAACAATACCAGTAAGAACAGTGGGTGTATATGTCTCTAAGACTTAAGTATTTCACATTATGCTCCTTCGTTTGATCTTCATAACGTTGTATGGATAATCCCCGTTTACCAGATGAAGAAACTGAGGTCAGAGGACTTCTAATGGTCATGTAAAGAGTAAGGATCAGAGAATGGGAGTCAAACTCAGCTGCCTCTTGACTCTTGGACTAGCATTCTGTCCCTTCCACAATGGAAAGAACTTAAAGAAATGGAGAAATGACCCTTTGTGTACTCTGTACCCAGAAGATCAAAATGTAATATAATGAAAAACAAAACTACCCCTCAAATGCCAGGAACAAAAACAGCAACAATTAACATTCATGTGGTGCTTGCTCTGACCTAGGCGCTGTAGAAACACTTACTTATTATCTCTTGATCCTCACAACTAAGGGAGGTAAGTGCTATTATTATTTTCATTTTACAGATGAGGAAACTGAGGCAAACAGAGGTTAAGTGACTTGTCCAGGGTCACTCAGCTAGTAAGTATCTGAGGCGCAATTTGAACTCAGGTCGTTCTGACTTTAGGCTCAATGTATCCATTATGTTACCTAGCAACTGTGGGAATCAATGGACTTACAGAATCATAGGGAAAGAGACTGGACACATGGAGAACTCCTAAATGGGGAAAATCCCTCCACCAATCTAAGTCTCTGCCTTCTTTTCAATCTATAGGCTTAGTTAAGTACCATCTTTTTGTGAAGCCTTCCTAACCTCTGCCCCTGCCCCCAACCGCTAGCACTGTCCTCCCAAACTCCTTTGTATTGACTTACATATGTACTACTTTGTATATCTGCATTTACAGACCTTGTGTTTATGCTGTACAGTATATATTTTTATATGTACAATCCTGTCCCGCCCCCCTCCAGAATATAGGTTCTTGAAGTAGGGATTGTTTGCTTTTTTGCATTGGTAGCCCCAGCTCCTGGTACACAGTAGACTTTCAATAAAGACTCATTTATGATCGGAGTGGCCTGGAGCACTGACAAGAGAAATGAAGAGGCCAGGGTCACACAGCCAGCCTGGGCCAGAGGTGGGCTCTGATCCAGCCTGTCCTGACTCAGAGGCTGCTGGGCTCTCTAGCTCCTGGGGGACGCTGCCTCATGGAATAATTAAATGGATTAAGAATTAAAAGGATCTTTCAACCTAACTTCCTTATGTTCTAGATGAAAAAAGCTGAAGACCAAAGCAATGAAATGATTTGTCCAGAAGAGCAGGATTGGAAGTCAGGTCCTCTGACTCCAAGCCCAGGCTTTTCATTAGCCTTGTTATTTACCAGCACGCAGTGAGCGACCTTTGGAATGGGCCCTGGATCAAGCAAAGGGAAGCACAGGACTGAGTAGGCTAAGAAGCACTGGATGTTTTCTCTTGGTATTCTTCTCCAGTCCTACCCTCAAATGCAGATTCAGGGCCAGACAGGCATCTCCCTGGGTGTACCCATTTCACAGATCACAAAACTTAAGCGATACAAAAACAGCCCTGAACTGGGATTGGCTGTGTCTGCACTTTAAGAACTCCCCCTAACAAGAACTTCCTCCTTTTTCCTTTTAAATCTATTTTCTCGGCTCTTCCTCCTTTGGCACTGATGTCCACAAAGAAGGTAGAAGCATTTTCCAGGTTTGACATTTTCCTTATTTTTCTGAAAAGAGGTACAACCACTAGATAAAGAAAAAGGGGTGGGGATGGGGGTAATTATATTTATGCTGTATCCAAACAAGAAGCATTTATTAATTATCTACAAAAAAGAGACAAAACTCAGCCCCTGCCTTCAAGGAGCTTACAATCTAGCAGGGGAGACAGATAGCAAACAAATATAGACAAAGCACGCTGTATACAGGATAAATGAGATAATTAAAAGGGAGAAGGTGTACTAGTCTTCCCTATTAGACTGAAAGCTCCTTGAAAGTAGGAATTGGTTCATTTGTTGTACTTGTATGATGCCAAACAACTTCCTCCCACTGGAGGATTTGGTCAAAGGTTCAATTAAAGAGCAGGCATCATATATGCCAATTTAATGTTTGCATGCTGAGGGTCAGGCACAAAACCTTCAGTTACTCAGTATACATTAAGTGCCTACTATGTGCCAGGCAATGGGCTAAGTGCTGAACAGAGGAAACAATTAATGGATGTTCACAGGATTTAAATGAATCTTGAAATAATAACCAAAGGAATGAAAAAGTAACTTCTGAAATTTAGTATGCTCCAATCCCTGACAAAAGTGAGAGAGATTTCCCTGCCCTCAAGAAACCTGTGCTCTAAGAGGGGACATAACACATACTGGGGCCAGGGAAGGGGGCTTTGGTTTGAGAAGCCCTGGGATGGGGAGTGGATGTTTTCTCAGTTCTACCCCAAACAGACACACAGCACCATATACAAAAAGAACAATAAGGCAAGCAAAAGTGGGCGTGAGTGGCACAGAAGAGTGTTCCATCTGGAGTCAGAGGAACTGAGTTCAAGACCCTGTCTTTGCTATTTATTGGAATTTGGACAAGCCACTTCCCTCTCTGGACCTCAGTTTCCCTGTCTATAAAACAAGGGCGCTAGAGCAGATAGCTCTCCTCCAGCTCTAAATCTATGATCACTGATCTCTGGGTCTCAAGTGATTCACCTAAAAGAAAGTGGACAGACTACACCACCTGGAATGTCCCTTGTAAATACGAAATCCTATAACTAGGTCTACTAAAGCAAAGTTCACTGGGGGCTCACAGTGCAAGCTGACACTGTCCCTATAGACTTGGCTCTTTTCTCAAAGCTGAAATCTCCCCTTCCACAGGGTCCACATTGCCACTCTGAAGCTTGGCACTACCGGCAGGGGGGCAACAAAGCCCTAACAGCCCAGCACAGTGAGTGTCAAGGCCCTTCTGCCTCTCGAAATTTAACTACTGCGTGTTAACACTTACTTTTCAGTGCCCCCCCTTTCCCCCTCTTGCAGGATACAAAAGAACAGGACCTTGGTACCTTGTACAAGGAGGCCTGAACTGAGGCCTCCATCTTCTTCCCTTCCAAACTAGAACTGCTTTACGAGGGTGAAATGACACAGAATGTCATCATGTAAAAGCTGAAAAAGGGAAAAGAAAGCTTGTTCTTTTTTTTTCTCAAATGAAGTTCAGTGCTTTTGCCTATTAAAGTAAACCAAATATGTTTCTCTCAAAAAATTAATGCCAAAAGGCAAGATGCCAACCACAGTTAACAGATAAATCACTGTTCAAGGATATTTTTTCCTTTTCTTTTCCCCCCTTATTTTTATTTTTTTCCCATTTCTGACAACAAACTTATAACAAGTAAACAATACTCACTCTCCACCTTTCAGTTCTAACACCAAGCCATCGACCTAGGGGGACAAACCCTTTGTGAGAAAGTACAGTGGGGTTTTTTTTGCGGGGGGGGGGAAGAGAAAGCAATATGATGAAAAAATTCTAACCTCTTCATCAAAAATCAGAACCAAACTATTGTACCACAAACCACATATAACTTCTAATTGTAATTCATTTATTACTAAGGTCACTGTAAACTAGCTGGGAATGTGTAAACAGAAATGAATCACTGGTTTCATTTGTGTGTCCTTTTCGAACTGGAAAACCTAACAGTTTCATGTTCCAACATACGAAAGAGCATTGCTCCTATAAACCTACTCAGTGCCTTCTGCCAGCAGTTTCCATTTAATTAAACTGACAGCAAAACAGGGCTCTTACTAATGTGATCCAGACCAATTTTCCTTCAATGTAAATTCTCAGGCATGAAATTACATCTGAAACAGACACAATAATCCTTCTATATCTTAGACATATGTTTAATCTGTAATAACAATTCCTTTGTCTATTTTACAGTTTGCTTTGGAATCCAACGATCCTTGTTTTGAGTTGGAAATCTCAAGAATTATTCAACTTGACCTTGCTGACTTGATATTAAGTTTCCTCCAGTGCCCTCCCTACATACATTCATAGGCCCTAGAAGAAAAGAAAAGCTGCTTCTTTTCATCAAAGTCCATCTTTGTAATACCAATATTCTCTCTAGGATGCTAAAGCATATGACTGTAAGTCTTAGAAAACAATGATCTCCAAAGAACCAAAATTTCAAGTAATCCAAAGCTCAATTGGAAGGACATATTGATGAGTGTGTCTATGTGCGTGAATGGAGCATATGCATTAAATAAGCCAATGACCCACAAAAGAGGGGGAGGCTGGTCATGTAGTCAGGGCAAAGGTTAAAAGATGGAGAGCCTGAATACTGATATCTTCCAAAAGGTAAAGAAGCTAGAGGAAGGCCTCAAGCAACTAGGGAGATCTATGGAGAATTTCTGGGGAGAAATGGCTAAGAATCATCTACCCCAAGGCGGTAAAAAAAACGGAATCATCATCAGACTTAAGTACATTTCTGACTAAATCACTTATTTCAGTAAAACAGCCCTCACTAATTATTTTCTTCCTATAAAATAATGTGATGGAATTGAACTAGACTAGAGGTTCTTAATCCTGAACTATGTAAAAAAATTGTTGATAATTGTATTTCAATATAGTTGGTTATCTCCTTTATGATCGTAAGTATTTTATTTTATGCATCTAAAGCCATCATTCTGAGAAGGCATCCAAAGTCTTCACCAGACTGACACAAAAAGTGTTAGGAACTTCTTGACTCTTACTCAAGGCTCCCCACTATCTGTCAGCCCCGTAACTTTCCAACCTTATTACCTTTGATGTCACATTCTTACCATTGAGCCTCTGCATCATCTCCCTCTCTCACCTGGACCTCTCTCATCTTGCACAATGTCCATCCTATCCCCAGTGCCCCTGTGAAGGGGAAGGCCCCTCCCCTTCATCTCATCTGCTAAAGTCCTTCAAGACCAATCCCAGATATCAACTTCTCTATGAATCATTCCCCAAGCTCCCCAACTGAAAGGGATCTTTCCTTCATCAAATTCATCTCACTTGAGTCACACGTTCTCTTCTGAATTTATATTAACTGATAGCATTCACCTGTGTATCATCCAAACTTGGCTATACCTTCACCAACCTCTCCCTCTACCCCCTCACCAGATTGTAATCTCAAAGCTAATGATGAAAGATTCAGAGCCAGAAGGGGCCTTAGACAGACTTCTATTCATGCTTCTGGGAAGGTTTGCTTATATTTCACAATATGTCTGAAGTTCACAAGTTTTGTATTTCATATCAGAAAGTCTGCCTATTATTTTCATTCCCTACCAGCCCTGATAAAAAAAGACTTAATTAAGTTCTTAGTCCAGAAAAAAAGTAAACAAAAAACCCCCATCCTCTGCAATATTAATAAATTGACTAGTCCATTAACCAGTTTTAGATGTGTGTTACACACAGAGGCAAACTACATAGCTTTCTATACATAATACCTCATTAATGTGGTGACTCTGCAATCCAAAGATCTAATAATTTGGGCCTTCTATAACAGAAAGCACCCTAGCACACTCATGATGCTGCTAGCACAGGTTTTTGGTCTCCTTTACTAAAGGAAAGCAACTTTAAAGGGGTCAACAATCTTTCATTAAACAAAGATATATATATATCATTCACTTAGTTCAGGGGGAAAAGTCAGCACTGGACTTCAGAAAATACAAAAAGAAATTACAAGCAGACAAAAAATACAGAAAAAAATAACACAATCCAAAATACCAACAGATAAGGCTTCTAGATGTCTGACCATTAGCTACACACAGTTAGTTACCAGAGAAAAAAAGCAATGAGGTGGGGGGGTTGATCTAGCTAAATCACTGGAATACTCTTCTCATAAGTGAGCCCCAAAACAAAATACTAACCTCAGAGTGTGTATGTGTATATATATATATATATATATATATATATATATATATATACACACTTCTTCAGGGTCAGAGGGTATCACAACCCTCATGACCCACTGCTTAATTACAAAGTAACAAAACAAAACAATCCTCCCCCTAGTTAAGCTTCTCTTGTTGGGTTTCACTTGAGGCCCATTAAGAAGCAGGGAAGATCTCCAAATTCCCTTATCACTATACTTTTTTCCCCCTTGTGGCTACCCAGAGGGTTTCCCTAACAGCTGGAGACCTTCTTCCCAGTTCTTAACCAATACACAGATACCAACACAACACTTGGGTTATGTATCTGTAACCAGCACTCTCCTTCCAGTCATACATTTCCTCAATGACATCATTTCCTCCATTCCTTAGGTCCAAGGCGTCATAAAAATTCCTGATACCCACTATTCCTCTTCCCATCACACTTTGCATCAATAATAATTTTTTGTTATTCTGAAATCAGGAGGTTCCAGAATTTATTAGCTTCACTTTACACTATTTCAAATAAAGGCCATTCAATCTATGAATAACTTCTCACTCTTTGGTG
Source organism: Gymnobelideus leadbeateri (assembly GCA_011680675.1). Taxonomy (NCBI): domain Eukaryota; kingdom Metazoa; phylum Chordata; class Mammalia; order Diprotodontia; family Petauridae; genus Gymnobelideus; species Gymnobelideus leadbeateri. The sequence continues at coordinate 698,969 of WOXC01000183.1, read as the reverse complement.
AGAGAGATCAATGTAGTGGAGAAAACATTGATCTGAGAGTCTGGAAATCTGGGTGTGAACCCCAGTTCTGTCCTTTACTTAGCTGGGTGACCTTGTGAAAATAACTTTTCCTACTCTGTCCCCGATTTTCATCATCTGGAAAATGAAGGAGCTGGATTTAATGGCCGCAGCTGTAAATAATCCATGATCTGTGATTATATGACTTGGTGATGTCCTAAGATAACCTTATTCTTAGGTGCTATGATCCTACCTTTATTAGGAATTTGGACATACAAGAGGTCAAAGGATGAGAAAAATCCAAAGTTATCTTCCAGGCTCTAACTCTATCAAAGCCTTGTCAATTCACTGGTCATCAAATCATACATTTAAAACTTATAACGAGTTCAATCTTGTCAGCTGGTAATAATATAGACTATGTGTGTGTGAGTATACACATATATACATAAATGCATATTTATACACATGTAGTATACATGTATACATATGTATATATGCATGGGTTATATAGTATAGACTAAATTATAGACCACACACTAGGCTTCAATCATACATTGTTTTTTGGTTAATATCACAAATTTATTTGCCCTCTTACCATCTAAATCTTCATTTCTCTTCATAAAGACTTATTAACATGATTATTTATTCATCTGAACAAAGGGATAAAGGGCTGTATGCTCCATCTTTAGGGTCTGCAAACAGCCTGCAGAAGATTTGCTAACCCTGACAGAGACACAAATAACCAAATAACTATATTCTTCACATTACAAACTGCTGGTCTTGTGTCCTATAAAACATACCCTTGCACAGAAAAGCAAGCTGTGAGAACTAGATTTCAGGATGAGTTAGGTGGGCTGGCTGGGCAGCAGGGCTAATGCTTCCTGCTTTGGGCCAATCTATTCCTCATCAAGAGCCTTGAAGGATAGACAACTACCACAGAACGTCTACTTATGCCTTCATCTAAAAAGAAAATGGCTCCCTAGGTCAAACAAGAAGAGGATTTTCACTGTCATTTTTTTCACTTTGGTGCTGAGGAAGGACAACAGTTGACATAAGACTCAACATTTTAGTGAGAAGGAGGGGTAACAATTTCACACTTCCTTCCCACTTCCACTCTATTTTGAAAACATCTTGGCGTCCCCCATGACAATGGTAATCAAACTCAACCAGCAATGAAGACATCACTTGGTATGTCAGAGTAAGTCGTTTTTCAAGTCGATAAGCATTTAAGGACCTACTATGCGCCAGACACCGTGCTAGTGACTATTTATTTTATAGGCAGCTGACGTAGCGGCACCCTGAGAAGACAAGCTTCAGATGAGTTACTGCAATTTTTATCTGTAAAGATGAAAATGAATGCCACTGTTTTCTTAGAAAGTAGAAAGCAAAGCATTTTATTAAAAAAAGAAAAAAAGGAGGGCTGTGGGGGTGGGACAACCATCCACTAAATATCCTGACAGTATCTTTGAAAACGAAACATTTCATATAGACGGCAGAAGATGACGGTTGTGGCAAGATTAGAAATCATTTCAAATCTCATAGGTAATCAAAATCCAGTCTTTTCATGGGTACGGAAGGTCTCTTGTTTTATAGAAAATGCTAAACAAACAATTCTACGGGCAGAAACGTGAAACCAATTTATTACTGTTCTATTCACTTTGGCTAAAGACTTTAGAAAGCCACACAAAGTCTAAAAATAGAAACCTTTTGGGGGGCAGAGGGAGGGAGGGGTATTAAGGAACTGTTTCTCATAGGTCCAAAGAGAACTGGCATGAAAATGATGCCCCTTCTCATTGGCTGGGGACACTGCCCTAATTCAGACCAAGGCCCAAACAGTCTATTGTTACATCTATAAATGAGTAAAGTAGAAAATCTGCTCATGATTTCTTTAGAAAGAAAAATGAAGGTCATATCACAAACGAGTTGAGTTTTTGTTCTTTCTTGTCAATGGCGGGTTTTTTGGGGGGCTGACCTTCATATTACATGTGGGCTTAACCATTTATGCCAATACTTCTCATTATGCCATAAAATAATAACAGCTCATGTTTCTGTAACATTTTAAAACTACAAAACATTTCATTCACAACAGTCCTGTAAGCCAGGTACTGTCAATGCTACCGGCCCATTTTACAGATGAATAAAAGACTCAGAGATGAAGTGACCTGACCAAGGTCACACAGCAAGGAGGCTGTACAACAAGGATCTGAACTTGGTCTTCTGGGTCTAAGATCTGAGTGCTTTCCACCCCACAGAGAAAGCATGGCACTTACAGAAGCAATGATTTAGATACTTCTCAATGACATTCTGTTAACAAATCTTTCATGGGCAATGGGAGAAACACAGTAAGTTCTTCAGGGATCACTACAGTGCTTGGTTAGAACTAAATTAACCATGAGCTGAATTCAGTTCCTTAAGCTTGGGACAAAGTAGAGCATATCCATAAGAGGGTTGTGAAGCTGGAGAAATATCTGAAAATCACACCCAATGGGGAATAGCCAACTGGGTCACTCAGTCAGAGAGAGAGAGAGAGAGAGAGAGAGAGAGAGAGAGAGAGAGAGAGAGAGAGGGGGGCACAGAGAGACAAAGAGGAGAGATAGGGTGAGAAGGGGGAGGAGGAGGAGGAGGAGGAGGAGGAGGAGTATCTGAAAGGATGATGTGGAAGAAAGATTAAACTTTTCTATGGAGCTCCAGAAAGCAGACCTGGGCCTCAACAGTAGAAGTTCCAAAAAGTTCTAGAAGGAAGCTAGAGAAAGTTGCTAATCATTATAGCTTTCCAGCAACGGAACCAGCTCTTGTGTTAAGTTATGTTCCACAAAATGACTTCACTAAAATAGGTCAGGAATGTTGTTTGTAAAGTCCCCACTAGCTCTAGAGAGTTTATGAGTCAGTGGAGATGGAGATCACTATGGCCCAGGTTAGGCTGAGCTGCACAGAAAAGATGAAACTTAAACTGAGTCGAGCAGAAATTAAGTCTAGGAAATCAAAGAGTGGATATGGAAAATGGTCCTCTTGTCGAGATAACTGCAATACAAACCAACACTGGGCACTGAGGTCATTCACTCCCTAACAAAATGCTCGCGCAGGTATGTCAAGGCTGTGCCATGGCCATGCCACACCGTATGGGGGCTTTTGGGATGAAAGCATCAGCCCTCCTCCCCCAAAGCTTTCTGAACTAGCTGGGAGAAACTGAAGTCAAAGAAGACCTGGTTACTCTTATAGTCTGGGTTGCCAATTTGGCAAGAATTCCAGCTTGAAAGACTTCCATCGTGTGACCTCCACATCTTTCAGAGGCCCGAGATATTTCAGTGTGGGCATTCTCTCTGCTGATAGAGGGCCTTCCTGATCACTCCACACCTTGGTGGGCAGCTTCATGAGCTGACTGTGGCAATCAGAAGTCACCTGGGAGTCAACTCTGAGATGAAACTCTGAACTTAAGAGAGTTTATTTGGGACAGGCCAAAACTCAAAGCCTTTCCAGTTTAGAATGTCCTTCCTACCACACGCATATAAATATATCACATAGATGCTAGTTCTGTGATGGTAGAATTCTCAGATGAAGAAACTCCCTCTATCAAGAAATAGTGCCAGAACACAGAAGGGGTAAAGGACCTGCCCAGGGTCACACTCCCAGCGTGTGTCAAAGTCTGTTTGGTTTGAATTCTGGCTTTACCTACTCTATAATACTGCCTTTCGGACCAACAAGATTTGGAATCAGAAAATACCTTAGAGACCTATTAGCCCAACCGCCTTATGCTACAGGCCTAGAGAGATTACATGGCTGGTCCATGTTCCACAGTCCCAAGTATATTCATCATGCCATATTGCCTGCCTCTACACACGTGAGAGTGACACATGGTGATGTTTCCATCTTCACCAAGGATGTTCAAAGGAACCGTAGGTCTGAAATGTGTCCATTTATATCTATCATCTCCCTTGAATAAAGTCTGGGCAAGGGTCATAAAATGATGAAAAATGTTCTGCCCCTTTGGACTGCCAAGAGTTAATCATTAGCCATCCATCTGTAATGTTTACCTGTAGCGTACATTACTTTCACATGTTCCTTCATGGGGACTAACCCTTAGGATCCCCCTCTGCCCAACAAAAGTCCATAGCATTGCTTGCTGCCAATGATCTCTGGGCTCAGGACAATGGGTGACCAAGGAAAGCCACCAACCTCTTGCCTTATATTTCTATTATTGCTGTAATTTGGCACTGGCATAAACTGCCTCTCAAGTCCCTCAATCTGGCTGCTTTCCATAGGCTGCATGTACCCCTAGCTTGTACAAACCATTTACTCCTCTTTGGGCCAAATCTAGGAAAAGAGAGAATGAAAACAGAGTGGGTGTCCCAGAAATCCTTTATTAAGCTCTGATGTTTTATAACGGCTCTCTCTCTCCTCCCACCCCCAAAGCACCATCACAGCTCAAAATAATATATTTTTTCCTCTGCATCTTCAACTACGCTTGTCTGCATTTAAATATGCTTATGTAAACAAGGTGTTTGACTGTGGGGAGATTTTCTAGTCACCAAGTATTCAAGAGCTGGAGTGAAGCTATTCAAAGGACGAAGTATTCAATTCCTTAGGCCAGATGCTAGTATAAATATGAAACTGTGTTCACACTGCAGATGAAACTATTTTTAGATGGTACATTTGAACAGAATGTGGCTTCGATGGTTCTTGAAGCTCTATTCTGCTAAATGTCCTAAGGAACACTGGCAGGGGGCTACAAAGGCCTCTGAAACCTTCGTTCTCAAAGGCTCTAGGCCCCTCTAGGCCACATGATGACCCTAAATCAGGCTGGGGGGATTTGACTTTGCCTCCTCTCACCCCAAAGCTGGGATTTTTGACATCAACCATTCAAAATATATTAGCTATAATCAAAAGAGGATTTTAAGGATAAATAATGTATAAAAAGCATCCCAGACTGAGGGCAGTCATTGTGAGTGGAGCTGCTTACAGCTTGGCATTAATAATGGAAAGATTTTGGGGCCGGTCCCTCCATGGATTGATTCTTTTCCAGCATCTAGAAGAGTGGGCAAAGTTGGAGTTTAACAACAACAGTAACAACAAAAATAGCATTTACACAGCACTTGAAGGTTTGCCAAGGACTTCACAAATATTTTCTCCTCATGTCTATCCAGTGAGGCAGGTGCTATTACTATTTTATAGGTTATAAAACTGAGGCTAAGAAATGTGGATTGTGGGGTGGCTAGGTGGTGCAATGCATAGAGCACCAGCCCTAGAGTCAGGAGGACCTGAGTTCAAATCCGGCCTCAGAAACTTAACATTTGCTAGCTGTGTGACCTTGGGCAAGTCACTTAACCCCAACTGCCCTGCCTCCCCCCTAGAAAAAACAAACAAAATAAAGGGGGGGGGGATTGACCTACTCAAGGTCACACAGTTAGAAAGGATCTGAGGTTAACACTAGAATTCAGGTTTTCTCATTCCTAGGCCAGTGTCCTAACCACTAGATGAAGAAAGCTATCTGAAGGCACTGAGCAGGACAGAGTATGGTGGCCAAGAACATGGTGGAGGCTCCAACAGGCCCTGCTTAGGCTCTACATACTTGGAAGTATAAGGATATAGAGGGGGAGGGGACCTCAGAGGCTTTCTCATCCAATTCCTTCATTTCAAAGGGGAGAAGATGGAGGCCCAGAGAAGAGGAATGGTTATCCCAAAGTCACAAAGGGATTAAGTCATCCGTTACAGGATTCGACCCCAGGTGTTCTGAGTACAAGTGCCTTCCCCACTGTACCTTGAGCCTCTCCTTAAAACCCCCTGCTAGGATGACGGCATTATACTGCCCAACACTGACCTTGGCTTAGCTACTGAGCAGGTCACCGCATCCTGCCTGTGGGAGCACCTGTGGGAGGTTATCATAGAGGGATTGAGGGCCACACACCCTAATTTGAATAGCCTCATTCTCTCTTGATTGAAAAAGGGTCTTCCTTTCTATGAATCAAGGGGCTGCCCACAGACCCTTTGAATTTCTTCATCTTGCATCAGAGGGTGGGACGTAGGGCTATCAAAACTAGAGCTTCATTGTTTTCCCCAAATCAGAAATAGCACTTAAAATATAAAAAATAACAGCACCATGATGCCCAAAATGGAGAGGAAAGTGGCCTGGTCATTGTCTGCCTCTTCTCTCTTTTAGAAACCTCCTTCAGGAGGGGAACAGGACATGAAGGTGCTGACAGGACAAGAGAGAACATTTTCTTTCTCTTTAATTGTATTTTGGATTTGTTAGGAGCTCCATGTATTATCCAGGCCGAGGGGCTACTCTCCCCTAGACAGACATGCCTAACTCCCACTGGCCCTAATGGGAATGAGAAGCACGTCTCACCAAAAGAATAGGGCCCTAAAACTGTAGCACTGTGAACAAGGCTGTAAATATTTCTCAAGGTTCTGGTAACATTAGAAAGCACTTCAGTTCTGCTCGGGGTTTATTATGATATCACCAAATCCCTTCCATGTATTTATAGCCCTGTAAGACACAATTACCAATCATTTGCACTGTGTCCATAGAAATGCTTTTTTGGCATCTTAAACACAGAACCGATATTATTAGCGCCCGGATTAAGGGACTGTCCGTGAATGGGGAACATTTATTCTAGAAGGGATTCCAGGAGTTCATTCGTCAGATATTTTATGCGACTGTTCTCTTTGAATGATTCATTTACCTTCAGTAATATTTGTATTCTGAAATGCAGTGTCTAGTCCACAGTGCAATGCTCGGCTGAATTATCTTTCTCTTTCATGGCATAACGAAGTCGACCAGTCAAAAAAAAGATGGCCTTTCATCCTCTCCCGGAATAATATTGCCTGCCAAGCATATCCAGACCCATTTCTCAAACCACATGTAATGCTCTGACTACCGACGTGCTCATAAAATCATTAACAAGCATTTTAAGGGAGGCATGCTATCCATATTTCAATGTTTGGACCAGCCCATTCCCAGACACACTGGGGCTCCTATAGCTTAGGCAATGGAACCCAGATGGGAGTGTCCGCCTTCATTTCCCGTGTACTCCTTTTATATAAAATTCATTTACCTTCACACACTTCAAACCTGAGGCCCAGGCGAAGTGTCTGTCCCACATGGGCCCTTCCAGGATTTTAGAAAGAGCAAGCCCAGAGAGTCTCTGCTTCCCAAAAGATTTCACACTAGAAAATCATCTTCAGCCATAAATTTTTTAAAGGAACTAATTTTATATGGTCCTGGGTTTTATAAACTGATGGAAATGAAGTCTACATCGTGGTAGTTACTACCACAGCTGCACCCATGGCCCTTTCTACCCCAGGTAGTGGAAAAGAATATCAGAATGTCACCAAATACAAAACACGCCCAAGTTTGATCTGACAATCCTTAAAATTTCATGCACCATCAAATAAGGAGCCAAAAAACATTTTAAAAACCTGACAACAACAGGAGAGGTAACAAGTAGACTAGAGTGAAAAGCCCCTACAGAAACACCTTGACGCCCTTCCATAGGCCTGTGGTCTCAGTAGTTTTGAGGGTCATAGGTCCAGAGTTAGGAAGGATCACAGGTCCAGAGAATTCAGGCCAAAAGAGAATTCAGAGACTATCTCATTTTAAAAATAAAAAAAAAATGGAGGCCAGAGGGTCATTATTTTGGTCCAAGGTCACATAGGACTTTGGAGGTTTTCCAGTCTAATGCCCTTCTTCGATTTACAGGTGAGGAAACTGAGACCCTGGGAAGTGAAGTGAGTTGCCAGAGCTGGAATTCAATGACTCTAGGGCCAGTGATCTTCCACTGAACCCTCCTACTACACCATTCTAGTGTTGCCTCACTGGGGTGGCTATCCTCCTGACCAAGGCTCTAGAACCCAGGCCCTGGGCTCCATTCACTCACACTTCTTGAGTCCTGCTTCCCAGCTCCTTGAAGCCTTTCTTCAAAGGCTGCCCTTCCCCCTGGCTGCTGCCCCTCTGCCTGCAGATATGTGGGGGTACCCCAGGCTGAAAGAAGTCCCCACCAGGCCCATGGCGGGGATCATAAAAGTCTGTAGGGAAGGTGGGAACATTATGGATAGGGGGACAACAGTCGTGGCCATGAATGAAGTGAGTGAATTTCCAATGTGAGCATGTGTGTGTGTGTGTATGTGTGTGTGTGTGTGTGTGTGTGTGTGTGTGTGTGTGTGTGTGTGTACACATGCATGCGTGGGTTCATGGGAGCCCCTGCAGGAAGGGGGGTGCCTCCCATTCCTCTTTATAATTCACTCTCTTCCTTCATTGATCACTCCTCACCAGTTGTGATGTTGATTCTGTCTCTCCACTATCTCCTGACTCAGTCCCCTCTTCCCATTCCCACTGCCCCCACCCTAACCCAGGCCCTCTCATCTGGGATCTTACAACAGTCCCTTGAGTGGTCTCCCAGTCTTCATTCTCTCCCCCCATATCCCACTGCCCTCTCTACACCCCGATGGACTATTCTTCTTAATGCATGTTCTGATGATGTTTCTCTCTTACCAATAACCTTCAGTGGCTCCCCACTGTCTGCTCCTCAAGATCCAGACTTCCCAGAATGCCATGCAAAGATGCCACCCTCGACTTAGCACCACTGTACATTTCCAGGCTCAATTTCCTGCTCTTCCTCTTCAGATATTTAGTCCACCAACCTAGACAACCCATGAACATTCTCCTTTCTTCTGGCCTCTGTTCCCTAGACCATGACTGCCTTGGCAGCCTGTTGCCACCTTCCAGAAAGCTCTCCCATCTCAGACAGCACTGCTTCCCCAGGGCCGGTCTATCCAAGGATGGGCCAGCCACAGCCACCCATTCATTTCTAGAAGCAGCGCCACTATTTGCTTATCAGCCTAGGACCGTAAACCCCCTGAGGGCAAGGACCATGCTGAGGCAGCAGGGCAGCACAGTGCTGAACCTGAATCCTGCCTCAGACACTGACTAGCTGTAGGGCCCTGGGCAATCACTTAACCACTCTGTGCCCTGGTTTCCTCATCTGTAAAATGGGGATAAACAGCATCGACCTCTTAGAGTTGTTGTAAGGCTCAAATGAGACAAATATAAAGTCCTTTACAAACCTTACAGAGCTAAATGAGCACATGCTGTTATTGTTATCCCTTATTTAATGATAACTAAATTTAACCTGTAGTCTCTCTCCCATGGCACATTGCATGGTCCTTCACCCATTCAGACCTGAATGAATTTCTGTTGAACTGAATTAAAAATGTTAAGTCTTGGAAAATTCTATTACAAAATAATCACAGAGTGGGGAGGGGCCTCAGGGGCCATTTAACCCAACATTCTTCTTTTATGGAAGAAGTGGCTGAGGCCCAGGGATGTCAGCAGACTTGCCCAAAGTCACACCAGATCCCCTAATGCTGCTTCCATAGTACCATGCTGCCCCTCCTGACAAAATGCATTTTCAAAGGTCCTTGAAATAGCAAGCTTTCCTGGGACATTTAAAAGAGGAAACCATCAATGTGATTTATCTAATTATTTTAGGAACACATGCCCACTGCCAAATGTAAACCCTGCCACTGATGCTTACCACCTAAACATAAAAGAGAAATGAAGGAGACATAGAGTCTCCCTGCCCTCCTCCCAAATGCCAAAAGACAAATCGAATCCCGCCCCTCTCCCCACCTTTAAAGAGCCACCCCATAGGTGAAAGGTCAGTAGGTGGCCCCCTTCCTTAGTGTTCTTTATTGTCGCTTTCAAACCTTCCTCACTAAGGTGAATGAGTGAATCAGGTCATCTGTCTTCTCCGTCACACAAAAACTGAACAAGAAGGAAACATGGTCAAATCTCGATTAACGGGAATGGTCAGAGGATTGGTTATCCTTCCTTTGCTGATGGTCAACTAGAAACTCCTTTTTGTTTCAACTCTTGCTGAAAGAAGTATATTAATATGTATACTTAATATATAATATAATGTATATATAATTAATACATGTCATATATAAATTATATATAACAATATATGTAATATCTAATTAATAAATACTTAATAAGTATAATATAATGCACCTATCTGACCCCCCCTTTTTTTTTTTTGCTGAACTTCGTTCTCAAGGTCATTATTCTAAATACCAGTCTGCATTCTGAGGTCTTCTAAATACAGAGAGCAGAAGTGATGTGGTGGAATGTCATCTGATTCCAGGTGCTGTTCTTGACCAAAGTCCTTGAGAACAACATGTTTTCCTAGGAGAAAGAGACATCTAACAAAAATCAAAAGATGTCTACAAAGTCCAACAAAATGACGTTCCTGGTGCAAAGAATTCTGATGGAGATTTTTACTATATTCTACTTCATCATTATCAATCTATGTCATGTGCTGGGGAGCAATGGGTCATGGGAGAGGGGGGCACATCAATCAGAGAACACGTGAGTCAATCCAATAACTTGGCTGCGTGCCTGTTATAGTAGTGCCTGTTAAGGTTAGACTAACTCCCATAAGAAAATCACAATGTGTCTGAAGAAATGGCCTGGATCAGTTGAGGGTTGTGGTGAGCAGTACAACAAATTTCAGTCACTGGTGTCTCCATCTCTAATTTCATCCCATAATAACAGTTTACACCAGTTCATACTTACACTTACATGGTATCCTAAGGTTAACAAAATACTTTCACTATATCATCTCATGTCATCCTCACAAAACCCCTAGATGGCTACTCTTATTATCCCCATTTTACAGATGAGGTATCTGAGACTGAGTGAGGTTAAATAACTTATCCAGGGTCATACAGCTAGTAGGTGTCTGAAGCAAGATTTTGGACTCAGTCTTCCCAACACCAATGCCCACACTCAATCTCTGTGCCACCTAGCTGCCACATGTAATGATTAGACAAGGAAAAATCTCAATCACCCAAAAATGCAGTAATAAAAATGGTACAAGTGACCATCTACCCCTTAATTGGCAAATGACAAACTGCCGCACATTAATGAGTTAAATGTTACTGCACTATAAGAAATGACAAATACAAAGAATTCAGAGAAGCTTGGGAAGATTTATACAAACTGACACAAGGTCAAATGAGGCAAATCAGGAAAATAACAACAAAGATTAAAGTGAACCAAGTATAATTAAATGATCAAGTTTGGTGCTAATGGAGATAAAAGGAAATTCTTCTTCCTCCTTTCTAGGCAGAGGTGGTAATCTGTGGCCATTGGACATCCCATATACTGCTAATTTCATCTGATATGTTGGTTAGGTTTTTTTTAAAAACTGCTTTCCCTACCTCTTTTAAAATTCTTTATTATAAAGGATGGCTTTCTGGGCAGAGAGGGCAGAGGGAACTACATGAAAATAAAGCAAAAGATATAACTAAACCTTTTTGTTTTAAAGAAATGTTCATCTAATTTAAGGAAATTGGCTTGATAGGGCCTGATAAACAAAATAAATGAATAAAACTGTCACTAGGCCAAAAGTCAAGATTTTCAGAGTGACTTGACCCATCCTTGTCTTTGGAATATCTTGGTGCCTTTCTTTGATCACAGGTTAAACCTTATGGTCTCGGTATAAAAATAGTGGCTCTGGGCATATTCAGAGCAGTTACACTTTAAGATCCATAAGCCAAATCTAAGCCATTTATTTTTAGGGCCTAATTCATATCCTTCTAATCCTTTATCAGTGGGTATGGAAAATCTTCCCATTGAGCACTATCTCTGAGTTGGAAGCAGTATCTTGGCCGCCATCTCTCTCTTCTGAACTAGAGCAAAATCCCCTCCAGCACATTTCCTCGAAGTGGGGGATGTTCAGCCTCAGTTTTGTCATCTGCTAAGTGGGAGCAAAATAAAAGCATCTCACTGCCCGGATGGTGGTGGGGATCAAACATATGCCAAGTACGTGGCAGACCTTCATTAACGCTATCTGTGCTGGCATCTTCCTGTTAGCTCCTCTGCTCTGGATGTGGGGCTCCTCAATGCAACCTATGAGCACTCTAGCTTTGGTCATTTCACCCTTCTGACTGATGGGAGCATGGAGACCAGACCACGAAAGCACTCAGATCGCTGTCATATAAGACGTTGTACACTCAGCGACAGAGAACAGCCCTGGGATTTCACCACTCTGACCAAACTCCCTCTGCCAATGAAGACCAACACCCCCTCTGCAGATCAGAGGGGGCTGCCTGGTACAGAAGTGCCTGTCTGTGCCCACAACATTCCCGAGTGTGGCCCAAAGCAGACTAAATGGTGGCTCCTACCTGATTGTAATATGATGATGTATTGATAAGAAAAAAAAAATCTACACACACCTGTGGTTTTCTAAGTCACTGCATGACCCTCAGGGATCTTTAGTGGCCTAGGTCTGGACTGCAGTTTGATGCCACTGGTCTAGAGCATTCATAGGCTAATTGAGTGACTTGCTAGGGGTACAGAGTCAGTATGTGTCATAGGCTAGACTTGAATCATACAAATTAACATAGGGCTTTAAAGTTTTGTTGTTGTTCAACTCTCTATGACTCAGTTTAGGGTTTTCTTGGCGGAAATACTGGAGGAGTTTGCCATTTCCTTCTCCACTCATTTTACAGATGAGGCCAGATTTGAACTCAAGTCTTCCTGATTCCAGGCCCAGCACTCTATACATGGCACTGCCTAGCTTCCCAGATTTTCTAATTCCAAATAAAGTCCTTTCTAAGTAACACTCATATGAGTAGGCCAAGAAAGAATCCAACAAACTTGAAAGATAGTATAGGTCAGATGAAGGAGTTTTGGGATTGGAGTCAGAGTACCTGGGCTTAGATTGGGCCTCAGTTATTTCCTCCCTGTATAAACTTGGGCAAGTCACTCACAGAAGCCTTGGAAAATGAGGGGATTTGACTGAACAACCTGCTGGCTCCCTTCCAGGCCTAAGGTGATAATCTTAACATAACAGGAAGATATTCTACAATAGAGCTGCCTTCCTATAGATGGCCCAAGATGTTTTCAGAGAAGGAGAAGACCTCTTAGGACACTGTCATTAAAGTTTATATGGTAGACCATTGGCAAGAGCCAACCTGGAGGTAGCTTTGGTTTGTTTTTTAAAAAAATTTTAGTTTTTTAAAACTTTTTAAAAATTATAATAAGTAGGTGGTGCAGTGAACAGAGCACCAGCCCTGGAGTCAGGAGTACCTGAGTTCAAATCTGGCCTCAGACACTTAACACACTTATTAGCCATGTGACCTTGGGAAAGTCATTTAACCCCAATTGCCCTGCCTTCTTCCCTCCAAAATGCAAAAGAAAAAAAATTACAATCGGTAATATCTGTTTATTCTTGGGCTCATTTCCCTCAGCCACTCCCTGACATAATCTGGCTGTGGAGGTATGGCGGTCAATGAGAGGGGCAACATTTTAGCATGACCCATGGGCTTTCCTAGGTGGAAAAATTCACAAGCTCAAATGAGAATAATTTTTAGGTGGATGATCACCAGGGCCATGAATTGAATTCAATTCAGCAAATACTTATAATATAATACAATATTTTATTGTACTATAGTGTAATATTATAATATAATGTAATAATATTATATTATACTATAATGTAATAACATGATATTATACTATATTATAACAATATTATAATAATACTAAAGCATGGCAGATTGAAATATAATACAGCAGTGGGTGTCAAAAGATCTGGGCTATGCATTAGCTCTATTAACGTAGGCAGATCATGGTTCCTTGGGGCCTCAGTTTCCCCATCTAAAAATGAGAGGGATGGACCATATGATCTCTCATGTTCCTTCAGCTCTAACCATATATACATACCACATGCACATACATATATGTATGTATATGTATAAACACACATCCATATATACATGTATGAACATACGTGTATGATGCATATATGTTGTTTGTTTAAGTCTGTGGCTGTCTAAATGTTAACATCTTCTTTAAAGAGAGGCAGACAGAGGCAGTGATGGCCAAGTAGTTCAGAGAGCAGGGTGGGTAAAGGGGAGTTAGACCCAGGAGGGACCTCAGGGGCCATCTAGTCCAGTTTCCTCATTTTTGAGTTGAGAAAACTGAGGCCAGTGATAGCACAGTGACTCTCCCTGGGTCACACAGGCAGGACTGGAACCCAGGACCTCTAGATTCAGAACTTCAGGACTCTGCCACACTTAAAATTCACTGGAGTCTCTGCCAGCACATAAAATTCTGCTCCTTAAGGAGGAAATGCTAAGGAAGTGAAGGCAACTGGGTGAGTTGTGGCAACAAAAGGCAGGGATTAGAATCAGGGCAGGGCTCTAGTGCCATCTTTGTCACTAACCAGTCTCATCACTCTGGTCCTGTCCCATCCGAGAGGCCCTCTCTGGCCTCAATTTCACCTTTTGAAAAATGAAGGAATGCCATTCAATTCGGTGAACCCTAAGTATTTGGAGAAAATAGCCTCAGAGGTCCCTTTCCTGGTCTAAGACTCTCTTCACCACCCTCACTGTACAGCTAATCTCTCTCATCTCAGATCTATCTACCATTGTTCAAGAAAAGGGGAGACAGAAATAATCAGTACACCAATGATGGGCCCTAAGGTACAATAAATCAACCAATCAAAAACATTATTAAGCTTCTAATGTATGCCAGGCATTCTAGCACTGGGGACACAAGGAGGCAAAATCAGGTGATGCCCTCAAGCAGCTCACATTCTAACACCTAAATACTTAGGTTGGGGAAGTGAGATGGAGTAGATGAAAGGGGGTCTCACGACCAGCACTGGGGGAATGGGGCAAGGCTCCGGCAGAAAGTGGCTTGGGAGCTGGGACCTGAAGGAAGCCAGGAGGCCCTGAAGGAAGCAGGGAGTCCTGTGCCTCGACCACCACCACCTGCAAGCAGACCAAGTCCCAAGCCTGAGACACTTGTCACCAGTGAGTAAGGGCTGTACATCTGATATCCCAAAGCACATTAGGAATTCCTGGGGCCAAATCTCCTGGTCAAGCAGGATCAAATGTCCACCATGACTGCTGAGTGACCAGAAAAGGGAGGGGGGAAATGCTGGCAACAGATGGTTTGCAGGGCGCTAAAGGCTTAGGAAGGTTCATTCTCGCCCAAGAAAATCAAATAAACACCAGCTGAAAAAAGGGTCAGAGAAATCTCAAATATGATAAGGTTAGTAATGTTCTTGAAGCTTAGTCATTTTTAAATGCTCTGCCTGTTGCCTTGACTTTATTAAGGGAAGTTTCAGAGCATGTAGTCGTTCTCTATATATGACTAATCAGATTTTATCCAATGGTTTTAATGACGCTAATGTGAAATAGCTGAGTTGATTTATTTGAAGTCGTGCTTACATGCATGGGGATCATTCCAGATCTCTGGTGCTATCAGAGGTGGGAGAGGGAAAGGGCTAGGTGTGCTGGCACCCCCCCAAGGCAAGCATCGTCACCGGCCCTTCTTCTTGGACAAAGGTAATGCCAGCCCACTCTCTCTATAGTTCTCTAGGTAGCAATACTGTAAAATCAACCAGGTCCAAAATAGCTATGCCCCAATTTTAAAACAGGCCTGCACACAGATGCCAAATGAATTTCTAAAAACCCGAATTTGGCACACACGCCCATCACGGGAGAGATGAGCTCCCATGCAAGATTGATCTGGTCCCTAAGTATCTATGAGGTCATAAAAGACTTAGACTAAATCAGCTGGTGGGCTGAGGATCCCTGAAGGGCCATGGTGCTATTGTAAGTGGACCTTGAATCCATCGGAATCAGCCAAACATAGTTTTCCTTACCTTAATTTAGCTTTAAAGCAACAGGCATGCCTGCATGACTAGTTTTCAAATGTATGTCAATGCTGTTGGGATTGGTACAAATTAATTTTAAAACACTGTTGAAATCACAGTAGCTTTTATTTTTAGGTAGTGAAATATTTTTAAGTCAATGGATACTAATAATGCAGCCACTAACCATGTGAGAATCTGCAAGGTTTTTTGACATTTAAAAAGGGGCATCATAGGAAGGAATGTTGGGAGTCACCAGCTGTAGTCTGGTCATTTTAGTCATATCTGACTCTTCATAACCCTATTTGGGGTTTTCTTACTGGAACTGTTTGCCATTTGCTTCTTCAGCTCATTTTTACAGATGAGGAAACTGAAGCAAACAAGGCTAAGTGACTTACCCAGGGTCACACAGCTACTACATGTCTGAGGCCAGATTTGAACTCAAGTCTTCCTGACTCTAGGCCTGATGCTTTGTGATTTTTTTTTGCCCTTTTTTTTTTATTTGGAGAGGCAACTGGGGTTAAGTGACTTGCCCAAGGTCATACAATCAATAAGTGTTAAGTGTCTGAAGCTGGATTTGAACTCAGGTCCTCCTGACTCCAGGGCCAGTGCTCTATTCATGTGCCACCTAGCCGCCCTGTGCTTTGTGATTTTCTACAGAACTCAGGGAGGGAGAAACCATTCATGTAGTCTAGGAAGTGTCTGTGGAAGACTTAGTGTTTGGTCGGACCAGTACAAACAAGAAGATGGAGATAGGCAGGGGGGAGGGAATGGTAATTCTAGAAGGAAGCAAAGGCTTGGAGGGGAGGAATATTCAGCATGACTGGAACAGGAGCTTGAGAATAGGGGAGTGAGACATGCAGTTGGCTAAGGGTATTAGGATTAAGGCTTTAGATTAAAAGCAGTGGGATGGAGAGGGAGAAATACTGGACTAAGTGTAAGGAGAACTGACTGTGAGGCAGTATGACATTGGGAAAGTCACTTCCAACTTCTGCAGTACGCCACTCCAGCCTCTATTTCTTTACCTGTCAAAGGGAGGTGGGAGAGATCATAACTAGAGTATCTTCCACCCCTAACTCTTCACTCTAGAACTTTACCTCAATTATGATGCCAATTCAACCAATCAATCAATAAACATCAATATCATTTACACTGCCAAGCACAGGGCTATGCAAGTGTTATCTTTGGAAAATAAAATGGAAGTGTCCCCAGGGCTAGAACAGAGAAGCAACCAATCAAATAATCAATAAACTTTTATTAAATACCTACTGTGTACCAGGCAATGTGCTAAGGGTTAGGAAAACAAAAAGACTCTCAAGGAGCTTACAGTCTAATGGTGGGGGAGACCAACATACAAACAGACAAAGCTAGCTACAGACAGGACAAATAGGAGATGATTAACAGAGGGAAACAGGTACTAGAACTAAGAGGGGTGACAGAGGGCTGCCTTAGAGAGCAGGAGTTTAGACAGGACTTAAAGAAAGCCTGTGCAGAGGAGGGAGAAACAAAGAAGTGGGGCCCTGGCCAACTGTTTTTTAAGGACAGACATGGCTCCAGGCAGTGTAGCAGAGTGGAGAGATAGCTTTGGAGTCAAGGAAACCTGGGTTCAAGTCTTGCCCTGGAGATTTCTCTCTCTCTGTCTGTTTCTGTCTCTGTCTCTCTGTCTCTGTCTCTCTGTCTCTCTGTCTCTCTCTCTCACACACACACACACACACACACACACACACACACACACACACACACACACACACACGTGAGGTGATCCTGGACAAGTCACTTAACCTCTTCATGCCCCAAGCATTGCCTCCCCCCCATTTCTCTAGGTCGGGCAGAAGATACCACTCTGCATCGATAGAAGGGGAATCTTTATACTGATGAAATCAAAGATGCAGGGATTTTTTTTTGTTGTTTTTTAAAGGCTGTGGACTAGAGCACCCTACCTCAGCCCATCTCACTTTCAGCACTCAGTGGACCCACAGAGAACAAAGTCACAGAGGTGGGGAACACAGAACCAGTAGCACCACATTTACTTAGCACCTATTCAGCATAGAGCATTTTATGAAAGCTTTCTGAGTCTGCTGCTTTTTCAGAGGTAGCCTGTCCTAAGTAAACATATTTATAGAAAGGAAAGGGGAAAAGAACACCAATCGCCAACCCCATGCCCCTTTCCTATCTTCAGCAAGCTTAAAATATACCAGCAACTCCCCACTGGACAGATGATCTCTGACATTTTGGAAAATGACTATTTGGGGTAAACCAGACAAAGTAAAGTGCTCTAAAAAGTGATTGAGCTATTTGGAGGAATCAGGGTCAATACTAAAGATATCAAGAATGATTAAGTCCAATATCAGTGTGTAAAGCCCTCCTGAAAAGCAAAAGAGTCATGAATTTAGAATGTATTATACAGTACCTGAATGAATACAGTCACCATCTGAAGATGATGCCACAGACTAGCGGTTCTTAACTTTTTGGTGTCATGGCCTTCTCTGGCAATGTGGGGAAACTGATGGGCCCTTACTTAGAAGAATGTTTTTCAAATGCTAAAATAAAATGCGTAGAATTTCAAAGGAAACCAATTATACTGAAATGAAATTATAATTTTTTTTAAGTTCGTGGATCCCAGGTTAAGAACTCCAGCTATAGAACCATAGGCAGTGACATCAACAAGATAAAGGTAAAAGACAAATATTTTCTGATCATGATAAGTAAGAGAGAAAAATAAGGGAACTGACATCATGCTTCACTCCACCTCCACCTTCAGGAAGGGAAGTGTTGCCCAATCAAGTTTCATTTTTCAGAGTATCTGAAGCACTGAGTCAATTTTCTGGGCAGGATGATATTAGACTTTTCCATGGAAATCATATAGATTTAGCAACGCCCAAGCAAATCTGTACTGTAAACACTATTGACAGAGCCCATAAATGATGGCCCAGGGGGAACCAAGAAAATGTTGGCACCAAAGAGAGAAAATTAAGCTCATTTTCACATGGAAAATTGCCACACAAGTATTTCTGACAGATATATAACTTCATAGTGAATATTTCGGTGGGGTGAGGGGGGTGGGGGGAGAAACTGCTGGCATCAAAATGTTTAGCAGAAGAGCCCTACCCACATTCTTGAGAACATCCGGATTGTGCAAAGTAGGGTAAGCAATGCTGTTAAAAATAATCGGGAACCAAAGTGATGATGTATTAATGTTAAGTTCAGGTTTCATCACAACAGATCCCTTTTCAAATGTGGAGGTCACCCAACAAGGGCTATGGTTAAAGCAGGTTTAATCTTTTTCTGTGTCCTGAACCTTCTAGACAGCTGGGTGAGACCTAGGGACCCTTCTCAGAATAATATTCTTTAAATGTATAAAATATAATATACAGCATTACAAAGAAAACAAATTATAATAAAATACGATGATCATTTTTTCTTTTTTTTTTTTTAATTCATGAACCACAGTTGAGAATCCCTGGTGGTTTAAGGCTAAAAAAAAAAAAAAAGGTATAAAAATGTAAGAGAAGAGAAGTAATAGTGGCTTATGAAAAAGCATTTCAACTGAGAAGAACCCAAAATCTTTAGCAAATGTCTTTTTGTTGTATCTCCCTACAGCGGAAGAAGGGGGCCCCACAGCGTGGTCTTCTCATCAACTTGGGTCTCGTCCACCTCAGACCTACTGTGTCACAGGAGCTGAAACAAGCCATCCAGCTAGGTTCTAGGTGTGGTTTGTTCATTTCCTATCCCTGAAGGTGATCAGAAAGTTGCCCTAGGACAGGGCTTGGAGAACAGTGGGCTTCCCAAAGGAAGTCAATGAAGCAAAAGGGTCAGGGTGTGTGGATGTGCCAACCACAACTGTAGCTTCAGGGGCATGTGAAAAATCAGAGTCCATCTAACTTTCTTTTTGTTTCTCCTTTCCTTTTTCCTTCCCTCCCTCCTTTCCATCTCAACTAAGCTGGGCAAGCCTTAGAAATAGACACTTAACCCAGAGAATCCTTCCCTAAGACTAAATTCAGCCATGCCCACACCCACTGCTGCCATCTTGGTTTCTTTTCTCAATTTCAGCCCAGACTCTTCTATCTTTTATTTCTCTTTCTAAAGACACATTTAGAGATGAAACCATCCATAACTGCCTATCCACAGACAGTTTGTGGCAGCATAATTGACAATGAGTCTGCTGCAAAAAAAATGAAAATGCTGTTTTAATAACCTTAGCCTAAAATACATTCTCTTGTATGCCTCAAAGGGTTTCAATAAAAAGTCAACCTGTAGAGACATATTTTCTTGGCTTAAATAACAATCCAAAGCATATAAATGTAGTCCAACTATAATGACATATTTATAGGCCAATAAAGCTTACACTGAGGCTCTCAGACCTCACTTAAAGGTGCTCTGTAAGAAACAGTATTATAGAAAATAATTTGAATTTATTTTCAAACTACAGCTGAAAGAATATAAAAAAATGCAAGTTTTCCATGTTTAACCAATTATGTTTCTACAGTTTAGTTACTAAAATTTTGGAAAATGAAATAATTCCTTATCCGCCAATTTCCCACTACCCTACCAAATAAGGGTATCAAGTCCACTTTATTACAAAAGCTAAGTACTGTAATTCTAACGACAAAAATAAATAACTGGAGGCCTCTGTAGCAAACGATTTAATCAGCCCAATTCTTCTAGAAAAACAGGTTCTTGTATTCATCATGCTTATGAATAATACATTCCTCAGCCATTCTATTTTTACATATTGTTATTTCTCCTTATTTTTTTTTTAAAGAAACTGAATAAAAAAGTCAGAAAGAAGGGAGGAAGAGGCAGTTCATCAGATCAAATCTCAGTCTGGTTTTGTGCTGGACTCTGGGAAAAAAAGAAGCAAGAAGACACAGCAAGAGCAATAAGGAAGACCCAGGCTCTTTCTCTCTAAAGAACTTGGCTCTATTCTTGGCCCTGTTCTTTCCCCTGCCCAGGTCTGTTGTGATTTCCACTAATCATGATAGAATTTTACATGGAAACTCCAGAGATTTAAAGCACTCCAACACATAATACAGGCAAATATCTCCAAAAGGAATAGCAGGAAAGAGGGATGAGGTGAGGATACCTGTTGTCATTTGAATGAGAACAGTCAATGAGTTTCTTTGCAGAGTAGAAATTGGTTGGCAGACAGAATTTGTAAGAACCCTCTTGTTTTTCCTATTCAGAAAGAGGCAGGAAGTGAGACACACTAGGATTAAAGGGAGCTTGTTCTACCTAAGTGAACAGTCTGGGTTCTTTAATTAGATTTGTATGCTTTAAAAGAAAAATCCATTCCTTAAATGGCAATGTATTTATTTATTTATTAAAAAAACAAAAAAACAACAGGATGAAATGACTTAGTAATTAAAGAAAAACACTCTGGAGTTTTCCTTTATCCCCAGAAAGGTGAGAAATGTCCATTTTTGCTTCCTTCCACCAGAAGGAAAAAGAAAGGGTCTTAAATGTTGATACAGTTCATCTCTCTTTGGTAATACCAAGGAAAGGCCCGTAGTATGGGAAGTGCCATTAACAATGCGGGATAGGGGTTGCTTTCAGCACCAGGAGAAAGGTAGATAAGAAAATCATTGTATGCAAAGAACAGAGCAGACAGCAAATATTTTGAAGTTGTACCCAGAGAAGGGAAAAAGCTGGGGAGAAAGTGCATTCTAAAGGTGTGGGGACAAGAATGGGTGCCTAGCAGATGACTCCAGCGATCTGGTCCATAGAAATCCAGACAATGTAGACTTGAAAACCACAGATCACAGAGATAAAAGGAAGCTCCTTACATTAAGGAAAGTTTTTGTTTCTCTCTGCACATTATGACAACACAGTGTGCATTCCAATTACAAAAGCCATGTCTTGAATTCCCCACAGCTCATACCAACTGAGTGGAATTCAAGGCCCCAAATCCTATCCTTAAAGAGTATTCTGCTAAAAAAAATAATTAGTTCGAGTTATAGTGACTCGCCACCCACCAGAGGATGGATTCCTAACCAGCTCCTCTGGTACTGGTTTTATCTTTCTTTGGACTAAACCGTAGGTCAGGTCAAATGCAGATATTCCAGGCTAATCCACGGTCCAAATTCCTAAAGAAACATTTATGAAGTTTCTACTCTATGTTCAACACCGTGCCGTAATTAAAAGTACTTAAAGTAAAAGGTTAGGTAAGCCATTTAAAATTTTTGGTGCCAAGCATGGTCCTTTGAAAAATGATTCCAAAAACAAAGCAAAGGAGCTTTTAAAAAAGTGGAAGTTAAAGAATAAAAACCTTAAATTATCTGCTACAGTGGAAGGGCTGAATTTTTTGCTTGTTTCCATTCATAATACCTCGATTAAGAATAAACTCTGCTATAAAAACGCATCAGCTTCCTTATGAAGTACCAGCTACATATCCTCCTGTCTCCCAGGGGTTTCCTGCTGGTCTGTTTGTTAGTAACAGTATATTCCATCACACAGGAAAAAGGAAAAAAAACAAAAAAATAAAAAGATTTTTAGCTTTAAGGGAAACACAGAACAATGGTAGTGAGACTGGGCTATTGAGTCAAAATCTCAATACAATTCGCAAGTCACTCAAAGTGGGAAGGATCATGGGTCATAATGTCCTTGTTTCAAAGTTAAAAACCGGGATATGGAGATGCCCAGTCAAGAGACACATTCTGGAGTTTTGGAAGGAAAGATTAGTGATGTCCCCTAACAGTGTGTATACATATTCCTGCAGATGCCGGACTTTCCATGGAAGCACCACACCTGAAAGATGGAGACTTCCAGGCCTTTCAGTAGTTCAACCCAAATAGTGATAAAACATTAAGAAGTCTGCAATAACTGGGCTGATTGCCAAGAAGCAGAAAAAAAGGCCAGTTCTAAATGAAGAAGATATCTCTTCAGAAAATGGAGACCATTCTCCAGAAAGAGGGATTACTAACATGACGCACTTAAAAAAAGTGTAGGTAAAGTTTGATCAAAAGATAGCTTGGTCTAGAGACAAGAGCACCAGGTTTGGAGTCAGGAAGACTTGGGGTCACCTCCCATCTCTTCTATGGATTTGCTACGGGACCTTGTGCAAATCATTAAGCTTTCAAGCTCTAAATCCGTGGAACTAGGTTTGAATTTTGTCTTGCCATAACAAAAAGGACCAGATCATATTAGATAAGAGAAGGGATCAGACTAGATTAAAGGCTTTTAAACTGGAGTCTACAGATACCAAAGGGTCTATGGATAGAGTTGGATATGGACACAGATGGGAAAAAAATTATATCTTTATTTTCATTTTAACCACTAACTGAAATTTACCATTTAATTCAATTATGAATTAAAACACAACATTATTTTGAGAAAGGGTCCCTAGGTGTCATTACACTGCCAATTCTGTCATCAAAACAAGTTAAAAACCCCTACACTATTGATGATCTCCAAAACTTCCCTTCCCATTTACAGTCTACGATCCTCTGGCCGTATTCCTTAATTTTTGGTAGCTTCCATGGCAGGGAAGCCACTGTTTCACACAGTAGGCATTCACTAAGTGCTTGTTGTGCACGTTAGAGCTCTGTTCCTATGTCCATTTGTGTTTATGATCAACACCCAGACCTTGGGAAATATACGTGCCCCAGTATGGCAGACGGCTGGAGACTGAAAGTCTTTTTGGGCAATTCCTAAAAAAAAAAAGTTAGCTCCCACAAACATGCCAACAAATAGGTGCGCATCCAACCACCACCTCCCATCAACATATGCCAGATTTAGGAATGGAATCTTTATTTACCAAGGTCTGCCTTTTCCTTTAGGACGTCTTTGAAGTTGAGGCCACTGTTCAAGGTTGATTGCCTATATTTAAGCAAAGCTTCCTTCTGTCCATTCTTGCTCAATTCTTCTAGTTGTACTGGCCCAGCCCGAAGACCACATTTCCACTTGGAGAAATCTGAATGGGCCCACTTGACCAGGTCTTCAAGCTTCACGATTACTTTTTCAGAAACTGCAATAACTTCATCCTAAAGGCAGTTGTCAAAGAAGAAAACAAAATGTAATTTCCAAGTCCAAAGTGAATGGTACAGCACAGTCCTAGATGATATACCATTTGAATTGGGCAAGCTTTGCAGGAGCAGACCATAATATGTGTGTGTGTGTGTGTGTGTGTGTGTGTGTGTGTGTGTGTGTGTGTGTGTGTGTGTGTGTGTGTGAAAGAGAAAGAGGGAGGGAGACACATAGAGAAAGAGAGAGAGAGAGAGAGAGATTTTTTTTCCTTCTATATCAAAGAACATTCAATAACTCATTTTTATTTTTATGGCCTTTCAATGACACCATTAGCTGCTGACTTAGTGAAAATCATGTATGATCAAAAATACCGAAGAATATCAAGGCGGTAACCCTAATGGCAATTCTTAATGTTGATTCTTCTGTGGAACCAAAGCCTTGGGTGAAAGCTAGCATTTTAGGTGCAATTAACTACAAATGTAAAAAAAGGAGGGCCAGATGACTAATGGTTAGCCAGTCCTCATATAAATGGACTAAGTAAATCTGGGATTCTTGGAACTCTGACTCACCAGAAAATTCCTATGTTTATGGTACATTTTCCCTTGGCTTATACACAAATATTGAATTTAACTTTTGTCCTAAAAATTAAATAAAACTGTGATGTAATCCCAAAAGAAATACTCCATAAATGTTATGTTTTTCCCACCGAACAAAACTTACACGTTCTCATGTTTCTTAAAATCTTTGTAAGTTGAGAAATGAACTGATTTTTTTTAAATGGGGGAAGGGGAAGCCCACGATGCTTAAAAAAAAACAAAACTGGTTTAATCTTAGGCTCTCTTATGGAAAATGCATTTGAATTTTAAGTATATTTAATTGCTTCCAGGAAACAATCAACTCTTCTTGCTCAGAATGTATAAAGTAAGTTAATAAATCTCCCTGCATGTAACAGAATCTCCCTCCCCACTCCCCCACCCCCCAAGAAAGATGAGTTGGGAAGGGTGTCAGAAGAGAAACTCTCTGGTCTTAACTTAAATATTTGAAACATGTGACATTTCAACTTGAACTGACTCCTCTAACGTCTTCCCATTTCCCATTTCAGATGAAAGCTTGAGCTGTGAAACCCTTTAGAGCCTGTGATATCTCTGCTATCAACATTTTTTCCACACAACAGAAAGATGTCTCAAGGTTGTTAAACAAAAGGCAGAGTTGATTCTGCCTTCCCCACCCTTTAAACACATTTACACACACATATATTACTCAATGGGAAACAAACAAACAAAAGGTTATTGAGATAAGCTCACCACAATATGGACTCATAGCTTTAGAAAAAAGATGTCAAATTTTATTTTTCTTCATTCAATTCCAAACTGCTTTCTGAGCACAGTGTCTATTACACTGCAGCAAAACAATAAATATTTCATCAGAAATGAAATGTATGTTTGTGTGCTTGAAAAAAAAATAAACTTTTGTAATGGAATCCCTTTCCTTATCGCTATTAAGTATGAACTTCCGCTAAATGGCAGACAATGGAAACGGTGTTTTTATCTTCTGTTTATGAACATTTTTCAATACTTTGTAAACAATGGGGCATACTATAAAGGAGAATTTCAACGGATGATTTCATCCAATTTCATTACACCATCCCCTTGAAATAAAAGATCTGTAGTTGCCGTGCATTTCATCGCTATTACATGGTGATTATTAAATGCCAGAATAAAAATTCAGGCTGGGTGGTGCATCAAAGCCGACTTCACAGTTCTTGGACAGAACACTGTGCAAGCCTTGTTTAGAATGCACGAGCAGATAATGAAGTCTCACAATATATCACCCTCAACATTAGAAAAATGTTTTCTAGCATCACTTGCCATAAAATATGCCTCCCCAGATCAGACATGTTGGGGGATAAGTGTTATTTTCAAATAGCCCTGGTATGATCAAATGGTTATAATTCCAATTACCAGTTGCTTCAAATACTTTCCAGGAAATGGTATGACTAGCTCTGGCTGATATACAAAGCGAGCCAAACAAATCATTTATTAACCAAGAAAAAAACAGAGCCCTTCTTCTGTCACTGGTGAATAAGCTCATTTTTCAAGATTCAACCCAGAGATTTTGGTGTCTCATTCTCATATACAGGCACACAAATCGACACAAAAATACCAGAGCGCAGGCAATTCAGAAATCCAAGCATGGTTAAATTGTGAAACCACTAGTCTATTTCACTGTGGATTCAGAGAAACTGGCCCTACCACATTGTCCAATGCCGGAATTTAGAAGGAAAGAAAGAAACCTGATAAGGAAAACAAAGCACAAAAGGGCACCCCACACATACGTACATACGTGCATACGTACGTACATACATACACACACGTGAAGCGGTCCCAGGAAGCATTATCTTCCCGACCCAAACTGTACGCTCAGTTTTATTATTCTGAGTGATAACCAAGCCACAAAGGCAAGAGCTGACTCAGGCTGTTAAGACTCTTCCAGTCCCTGAGTGAATGTGAACCTCCAAGAAAGGAATCTTAGCACAGTCATCACACAATCACATTAGCCCTCAGCAAACCAGGTATTAGCCCTGGACAAATACTGCTGACGTACCTGAGTGCCATACAAAGGGGACATGGAGACATCTACATTGCTCTTCTAATAGGACACATTACCGTTTCATCCATGTGAGCTGAATCCAATAAGCATCCATGAAACATGACGTATAAAATAGATGTATACATAGGTACATGTGTGCATAGACACATGTGCATATATGTATGGGGAGAGACAGAGAGAGAGAGAATAGGTAATAGTGCACAGTGAAGGTTAATCCCTCAAAGTCAAGGTCTAGGTTCCAATCCTGCCTCTAATACACACCAGACTCGGTTTTTGCTGTTCTTTATTTCACCAGAGTTTAACACAACATCTGGCACATGTACATAGTAAACACTTAAATAAACTGTTTGCTGACTGACACTTGTTGAGTCAGTTAAGCCGCCTGTGACCCAAGCAAATATCTAATGACAAAAGCTGGCCAAAAGGGCCCGGCCTTAATTGGTAGAGGAAGTCTCCTCATCTAAGTATTCCCTGTACAATGAAGCCTACAGGACTAGTCCCAATCCCTATACACACAGAGAGGACATTTTTTCTTGATTTTGGTGTCAGAGGACCTGGATTCAAATTCTAGGCCTCAGTTTCCTTATCTGTAAAATGAGGGAATAGGACTTGATGCCTCCTGAGGCCCTTTCTAGCTCTGGAGCTTTGTTTCAAGCAATCATTCAGTCAGCATTAAGGGCCTGCTACATGCCAGGCATGTGCTAAGCACTGGGGATACAAAAGAAGCAAAAGACAGGCCCTGCCTCAGGGGGCTTACACTCTAATGGGGAGACAACATGCAAGCAAATATATACGAAGTGAGTTACAGGATAAACAGGAAATAATTAAAAGAGGGAAGACACAGAAATTAAGAGAGGCTGGAGAAGACTTCCTGTAGAAGATGGGATATATATATATATATATATATTTGTTTTTCACAAAAACACAGTGAAGCCAATAATACAGACATTATTATTTCCATGAAGGGAGGAAGGAAGGAAGGAAGGAAGGAAGGAAGAAAGGAAGGAAGGAAGGAAGGCACACTTCCCTCATGCCCAGCACTGTACTTATGCTAAATGCTAGGGTATTAAATACAAACAAGCAAGACAACAACTGCCCTCAGGGATCCTAATGGTGAAAGGCCGCACCAAAGGGGAGCTGGAGGGTTCCCCTGCAGTGTCATAGTTTGGAAATGGTGACTAAGAAGTGACCTGGAGGTCTGGTTGTGGGCAAGAGGAGGCAAAGCAAGCTTATCAGCACCCTACATCCCAGGGACAGAGTCTAAAGTTCTGGTAGGGAAAAGATGAGGATGAAAAATTGGATCCAATGGAATAGCTTGGGCACACAAGACCCAGCAGTTAATGACTATAGTAATCTATTGTTTGATAAACCCAAAGACCCCAGTTTTTGGGATAAGAATGCACTATTTGACAAAAACTGCTGGGAAAACTGGAATATAGTATGGCAGAAACTGGGTACAGACCATCATCTAACACCATATACCAAAATCAAGTCTAAATGGGTACATGATCTAGGTATAAAGGATGATACTGTAAGCAATCTGGGAGAACAAGGAATAGTTTATCTGTCAGATTTGTGGAGAGGGAAAAACTTTAGGACCAAACAAGAACTGGAGAGCATTATAAAACGCAAAATGGATAATTTTGATTACATTAAATTGAAAAGCTTCTGTACAAACAAAGCCAATGTAACCAAGATCAAGAGGGAGGTGGGAAATTGGGAAAGAATTTTTGCAACCTATGTCTCTGATAAAGGACTCATTTCTAAAATATACAGAGAATTGAGTCAAATCTATAAGAATACAAGTCATTCCCCAATTGATAAATGGTCAAAGGATATGAACAGACAATTTTCAGAGAAAGAAATTAAAGATATCTATAAGCATATGAAGAAATGCTCTAAATCACTATTGATTAGAGAAATGCAAATCAAAACAACTCTGAGGTACCACATCTCTCCAGTCAGATTGGCTAAGATGACAAAACAGGAAAATGACAAATGCTGGAGAGGATGTGGGCAAATTGGAACACTAATGCATTGCTGGTGGAGTTGTGAACTTATCCAACCATTCTGGAGAGCAATCTGGAATTATGCCCAAAGGGCTATAAATAATTTCATACCCTTTGACCCAGCAATACCACTTCTAGGGTTATATCCTAAAGAGATCATAGAAGAGGGAGGAAGACCCATATGTACAAAAATATTTATAGCAGCTCTTTTTGTGGTTGCAAAGAACTGGAAATTAAAGGGGTGCCCATCAATTGGGGAATGGCTAAACAAGTTGTGATATATGCATGTAATGGAATATTATTGTGCTATAAGAAACGAGGAGGAGGCAGTTTTCTTATTTACCTGGAGAGGCTTATACAAAGTGATGCTGAGTGAGAAGAGTAGAACCAGGAGGAATTTGTATACAATCACAGACACAACATATGTGTGATGACCAATTATGACAGACTGGACTCTTCTCAGCAATGCAGTGATATAAGTCAATCTCAATAGACTCATGAAGGAGAGAGATGTGACATCCAGAGAAATAACTAAAAAGAACTGAGTTTGAATCCTGATAGAAGTAAACTGCTCGATCTTTTTCTTTTCATTGTTTGGTTTTATTTCCTCTTTACCATTTTTCATTCCATCTAGTACAAGAGGCCTTTGTAACCTGACTAATGTCTAATGTGAAAGTCTTTGCAGATCTTATACTGGACTATATGCCATTGTGGGGGGTGGAGGGAGGGAGGGAAGGGAAATTTGAAACTCAAGAAACTACGGAATTGAATCTTGTAAACTAAAAATAAACAAATACATTTAAAAAAAAGTTGGGGGGCAGGGCCAAGATGCCAGAGTAGAAACAGCACGTCCAAGGCACTCTCCCCCCAGATTACCTCCAAACTATGTAAAAGGGGACTCTGAACAACTTCTGGAGCCCCAGCACCCACAGAACGACAGAGAAGCTAACCTCCCGCTGAGGACAGCCCAGCAGCCCTGCAGGAAGGACCAGCACAGCGCTCTGGGAACCAGCAGGGGGGATGAGAGAAGGGATGATGGATGAGAGGGCATTCTTGGGGGGAGGGGAGGTTGGAAGTACCCACTATAGAAGAGGGACAGGATCAAGTAGGGAATGGACCAGGTGAGGGGTGGGATGGGTGGGAGGGAATTATAAGCAGCCTTGTACAATATATCTACTATGGTAATATTTTGCATAGCTAGACATGTACAACATATACTGAATTACTTATCTTCCCAGAGGGAATGCGTGACAAGGGAGGAAGGGAATGGATCTGAAATTCGAGGTCTTAAAATTAAATGTTTCAAATATATATAAATACTATTATTAATACTCTTTTGCTTGTAATTGGGAGATAAGATATACAGGCACTGGGGCACAGAGATTCACCTTGATCTAATGGAAAAGTCGAAGGGGGTATGGGAGAAGATATGGGAGAGAGCAGATTGGAGGAAGTGATATCTTGTGGGACTGCTATTCTGGGATGGTGGGTAGGGGAAAAATGGGGGAAAAATTGTAACTCAAAATCTGGCGGAAATGAATGATGTAAAACAGAAGTTAATAAAGCATTTGTTTAATAAAAAATAAAAACCACTATACTATTAAAAAAAAGTTGGACTTTATGATAGGGAGGCCAATTCTCTATCTAAGTACTCTATACTTAACTAAGATCAATCAATGAAGATGCATTAAGCACCTACTTTGTGGCAGGCACTGCTAGGTACTAGGGATATAAAGAAAAATTATAAAAGAGTGCTTGCCCTCAGGGAGCTTACATTCTAACTGGAGAGTAAATGTGTACATATATAAATCTCTGCCAGACAGACAGAAAGTATTATGGGGACTGGGGAAACTAGTGTTAAGGGAACCAGGAAAGAAAGATAATGCTTGAACTGCGTTTTAAAGGAAACCAGGGCTTCCAAGAGGCAGAAATGAGGAGGTGAAGCATTCCAGGCATTGGGGACAGACCCCTTACAAAGTGGTGCCCATTCCTTATCTTTCGTCAGTAACTACAGTACTTTGAGCCAAATCACAGAATCAGAATTGTAAGATCTAGCACACTTACTGGTCATCCATCCATCTAGTCCAATGCCTTCCTTTCAGAAATGAGAAGACCAACATTATTTGTCCAAGCCTCCCAAGTAGCCAGTGGAAGAGCTGGGACCAGAACCCAGAGCCCCTGGCATCCAGTTCAATGCCCTCTCCATGCTGTATCATGCTGAATGCAGCTTTCTTTTGTCCCTCAGCAGCAATGCTGCCGACCATCACAGCTTTCCTGAAACTCTTTAGTCCAGTCATCCTTCATTATGCTGGTTCTCACTTCTCAATGCCTTATAATCATCTACCAACACTCAACTGAAGCTGCTCTCTCCAAGGTCAACAATAATATCAAATGCTAAATGCAATGGCCCCCTTCCTCTTTCTTAATTCTACTTAATCCTTCCTCAGCATCTGATAGTCAATATTTCCTTCTTGGACATCTCCTTCCTTGGCTACCCTAAGCTGGCCCCTCTTGGTTTTCCTTCTACCCAGCTGACCATGTCTTCTCAGTCCCCTTTTATCAGTTCATCATACTTGTGGCCCCTCAGAGTTCAATTCTGGACCCTCTTGTCTTTCTCCCCTTTTTTGTTGCTTTTTGAAGGGGGGAAGGTAGGGTAATTGGGGTTAAATGACTTGCCCAAGGTCACACAACTAGTTTTATGTTAAGTGTCTGAGGCCAGATTTGAACTCAGGTCCTCCCAACTCCAGGCCTGGAGTCCATTCACTGTGCCACACAGCCACTCCTCTTCTCTTTGTTTCTATGCCTACAACAGGGATTCTTCATTTTTTTTTTTTTGTATCATGCACCCCCACCAAATTGGATGAAGCTTATCACCAAAGAATAAAGTTTTAAAATTAATTTAAAACACACACACATGATTACAAAGGGAAACAAACTATTAAAAATAGTTATCAAAATATCTTTTAAAAGGCAACAGGCCCCAGGTTATGAATCCCTACTCTTCAGAGTCTTCCTTGGTGAGGTCATCAAAGACCTCCAGCCCCCTCCCCCATCATTATTTCATCACCAACTGCGTATTGTACATTTCCAAAGAGATGTCCTGTAGACATCTCAAATTTAATATGTCCAAAAGGAACTCGTTACATTTTCCTCAAAATTCATCCTTTCTCTAAACTTTCTACTTCTATTGAAGTCCCCTGCCATCCTTTTCTCAGTGACTCCAGTTCAAAACCTCAGAGTTCTCGTGACCCTTCCCTCTCCTCTTCTCCCACACCTCCCATAGCCAACCAGTTGCCACATCTTGCCTTCCTAAGATCTCTCCCCTCCATCCCCTTCTCCCAGCTCCCAAGTTTTTTTTTTTTTTTAAGTCTTGGCCTCTGACAGTTCCCGTGGCCTCCTGATCAAGCTTCCTTGTTGGTCTCCCTGCTTTTATTTTGTCCCTGTCTCCAATCCAGACTCCATACAGTTGCCAAATACTTCCAAAACACAGGTATGACCATACATCTCCCTCCCCTATTTAAAAATCTCCAATGATCCTTCTTGCTTCTAGGATAAAACGTGAAAGGCTCGGTCTGGCATCTGAAGCCTTCCACACACAATATGGCACTCACTCCCTTATTCTCATTAGTTATACCCTCCATTCTGGTTAACCTGGCCTCGAGCAAGCTTTTGCTTTAATGTAACATTCTATCTCCCAGCCCAGTGTCTTTGCACAGATGGTCCCTCATGTCTAAAATGCCCTTCCCCTCTTTAATTCAGCCTCACAAAGTCTCAGTTCTTTCAGAATACAGCACAGTTACCTCCTCCTAGAGTTCAGATATTACCCTCTGATCTCTCCCTACTGAAATTTTCTGTATTTTTATCATTTGTAACTGTGTATTTATTTAGTTGTGTACTTGCTGTATCTACTGACCCTCCCTCATTCCCTCAGGGGCAGAAAGTCTTTCATTCTTGTTGTACTACTTATCCTCAGGGGCCAACATGGCAGGCAGTTAATTTCTTAATTCAAATGAAATTCTTCCATCTCCCTGATCATTTCTTGTCTCATTTCTTTGATCTTCTTTTTCCTTCTGTATCTATTCTTGACACTGTCTTTGACCCTCTGCTCTTTCCTCCCTCCTCTCATCTCTTCAAAAAAAACCCGTTTTTTGTGTCTTTGATGACCACAATCATCACATCTGTGATTGATTCCCAGTGCTCCTTCTTTAGCTCCCAGGACTCACCTAAAATCTTACTTATAACCTAGCCAGATTTCCAAGGACCTACAAGCATATGAGTTAGAGTAGTTAGACCCATTTGGGTCTCCTGGAAAAGGTAAAAGTTTAATAGCAGTAATGAGGCCAGGATGTTACCAGGACAATAAGCGAATTCAGAAGGCTCGTCTCTCTTTTGGTGATTTAGTTCAAGAAGAAAAATGATAGAGGAACTTTCAGGAAGATAGTGGAGGATTATTAGTGGGGAAAATACATGCTGATGATTTCACAGAAATGACAAAAGGAAAGAAGATAGAGTTGGTAGGAACTTTAGAGACCATCTAGTCGAGAAGCATTTAAGTACCTACTATGTGCCAGGAACTATCACAAGTGCTGGGGTGAGGAGGAGGATGAAAAGAAAGGCAAAACCCAACCAAAAACCAAAAACCTCTGCTTTATTGGCAGAAGAGATACTCAAACAGCTCTGTACAAACAAGATACAGACAGGAAAAACTGGGGACAATCAACAGAGGGAAAGGACAAGCATTAGGGTGGCTCAGGAAAGGCTTCTTATTGAAAGCAGAATTTGAGCTAGGACTTAAAGGATGCCAGGAAGTGAAGGTGAAGAGCATTTCAGGATGTGGGATGGCTAGCCAGTGAAAATACATAGTCCAGCAATAGAGTGTCAGGTTGGAGGAAGAGCAAGGAAGCCAATGTCAACTTCCTCTTTTTCTAGAAGAAGAAACTGAGAGACTGGGAGACTTACGGACTTGCTAAGCTATAGGAAATGTCTAAGTCTGGATTTGAACTGAGTACTCCCAATTCCAAGCCCAATGTTGTTCCATCTCATTATCTCTAGGGAATCAAACCTTTTGGCATTCTGTTGCTTTCACCATCCTGGTTGACTTCTCCCTCCTTTGTTTCATCAGCCACTGAATTTTCTCTTTCTTTCAGGCCTCAGTGACTTAGTGGGTTTTGTTCAGTCTTTCACATTCTCTCTCAATCAGCATTCACTCTCCCTTCCCATTCTTTCATTGTTCTCGTATGAACATTATGTATCATCAGGGGAACTATCATAACAAAAGGTTTCACTCCCATAGAACATTAGTGAGGTGCTGGATACATGTGGTAAGTGGACCAGGTTGGTCAGGAGCAGAGCCACATTCACTGTCCTGGATGGGGACAGAAGTGTTCAAAGAGTCCCTGGGCTGACCCAAGACATGAAGTCCCCAGGGAGGACACCCCCCCCGGGGAGCAGCGTGGTCCTTTTGCAAGTTAAAGGACAGAGTATTTCCAACATTCAACACACTGAAAATCAAGCTCACCTTTCTTCCATAAACAATCTTTCCTTTTCCACCTTCCCCATATGTAATGGTATTCTCAATCTCCATTTCCAGGCCCAAACCTTAGAGATATCTCTGACTCCCTCTTTTTCTTTGCCCCTCATTTACCATCAATAGTCAAGTGATGTTGCTTGGAGGTTTCCATTTATTTCCAAACCAAGTCTATACCACTGGACATCTGTGTCACTGCGATTTCTTATAAGATAGGCTCCCTTGCCACCAGTCAGTCTATACTCTAATCTATTTTGCCCACCACTAACCAGTTAAGTTTATCATAGTATGTCCCTACTAAAGAATTTGAAGATTTCTTATTAACTTCTATCGAGTCGAGACTTCACTGCCTGGCATCCAAGGCCCTCCACAATATCCAGAGGCCCCTCCCATCATATCTTTTTATACACTTTAATTTCCTCTCTAACATGAGCCCTCTACTTGATATAGGCTGCTCTCTTAATGGGACAAAATTCTCTCTCCTCCAAAAGAGACAGACTAATGTAGGGGAAAGAACCAAACTCATTCCTGTTTCCACCTCCTAATGGTCTGCATAATACTTTTGTGTATCTGTGATCACTTTAATATGAGTACTCCCCCTTCCAACACAATCTGTAACCCATCCAAAGCTTCTCTTCTGTGATTCTTGACCATATCTTTCAGTAAATCTCTGAGAGAGAAAGAGAAAGAGAGAGAGAGAGAGAGAGAGAGAGAGAGAGAGAGAGAGAGAGAGTGTGTGTGTGTGTGTGTGTGTGTGTGTGTGTGTGAGCGAGCATAAGGGGGGGTCACCCAAACCTTCTGGGGACTTCCTTCAGCCCAGGAATTCTTCTTCCTATTTGTGCCACATATATCCTAGTCCGTCTCCTAAAGCCTAAGGGTTCCTTCTCAGAATAACAATTTAAATGCATAAAATAAAACACACTGGATGACAAAGGAGACCAAATATATCTAAATGTAGTTATCAATTATTTAAAAAAATTTCCCAGAATCCCAGTTAGGAACCTGCACTCTAGACAGTACACAGCATCGTTTGGTTATCCCTCGCTCTCGCTACGTGACTGGCCCACCTGCCTTTCAGGTCATGTATTTCTGATGAGATCTTAGGCAGTCAAAGTACATTTATTAAGCATTTAATGCGTGAAACACCATGCTAAATGCTGGGTACAGAAAAGTGAAAACATCTCCTGCCTTCAAGAAACTCACTATCTAATGGGGGAAACTGTAAATGACTAGATATGCACAAGACACATGCTGAGTAGATGGGGAATATCCTCAGGGTGGAACAGCATCAGCAGGTGCCTCCTCTGTTTCTCCCACAAAACTATTCAGTATAATGTTGTCTTCATGCCTGCCATTTACCTCTCTGCGGTCCTTTGATTGGCTGATTTTGGACCAATCACTTAACCTCAGTTACAGGAAACATCTACACAACCCATACCAAGAGGGCAGTGAGGAAAGGGTGCCATGTCCTGGAGTAAGGAGGACCTGAGTTCAAATGTGGCCTCAGACACTTACTAGCTTTGTGACCTTGGGCAAGTCTCTTAACCCTATCTGCCTTGGTGTCCTCATCTGTAAAATAAACTGGAGAAGGAAATGGCAAGACTTTTCAGTATCTCTGTCAAGAAAAGCCCCAGTGGATCACGGAGAGTTGGATACAACTGAAACAACACAAAAATACAACACAGGAAACACACTTAAAGGGGTCATTTAGGCCCTTAGGCTTACAAAATTTAACCTGTGATGGAGGTTACAGGTCTAGAGCCTAGATTACCTCTGATACCAGGATTCCCTCTCCCCTTTAACTACTGTCATGGTAGCAGTGAACTTACAGTCTACACGTAACACAGTAAGGTTCCGAGCCTCCCTTTAACCCTACCTCACTGTCCCACAGCACCTGAGATGCAAAACACATCTTTGAGATCATTTCACATATGGGAAAACTGTGACCAGTCAGTCAATAAACATTTATTAAGCACCAACTATGTGCTAAGCACCAAAGATATAACAAGAAGCAAAGGCCAGTCCTTCTCCTAAAGGAGCTCATGGTCTAATAACCAGTGATAACTGATGTAAGCCAAAGCACGACAGGGTCCAAATCTAGAACAGATTCTAGCCAGGTCAACAACCAGGGAGACAGTGACAAAGGGAGAGCAGCGAAAGAGAAGGGGAAGAGGAACTGAGAAAGAAGCAGGTTGGGTTTGCAGTGAGCCCACACTGAGTATCAGCCAGCAGTCAAATACACAGACTGCCTCCTAGCCGATGTGGCTTTGGGCAAGTCACTTAATTACCAATGATCTGTATGATACTTTGATGAATCTATGTTCTTCAATGTGTGTACTTTTCCTTACAGCATAAACTGCAACCTCTCCAAGCCTTCTTTTCTCCTCTGACTCTTGTCTCTATGTCTTCCTGTAAATATCTAAGTGGAGATTCACTCAACTATCAGAATGGCTGGACCCCAACTGAGGTCCCTTCCAGTTCTAAATCTGGGACCTGACTGCCTTCTTTGGCAAATCCTTTCCTCTGTCTCGGTCAGTTTCCTCATACTAGATCATTCTAGATGATCTCTGAGGCAACTTTTGACCTCTAAAATCCCATGGTCCCATGACCCTATAAATCTCAGATTAGTCAGGAATCAACACACTACCAACTGAGTCAAAGGCAGGAACAGGAAAAGCTACAGCCCAGGTGAGTCTATAAGCCATTCAGACACCTTTGATGATGTCTCATAGTCATGTGCCAAGGGCAAAGCAGCTAGGGTACTAGACTCCTTCTCTTCCTAGGCAGCTGCCCCAATTTGAAAGTGTCCATCCCCTCAGAGACCTATGAGGTCCAAGACCTGTCAACGCCCTGAACAGTAGAACAAGTAGATGTAGTCCGGTAACATGTCAGACACCCATCCACATACATCAGCTGATTATAGGAGTAGGTTTGGTGTTGGTTTACGCGTCAAGCAGAAGACAATAATTCACATTATAGCCAACTGTATCTGCATATCAAAGAAGTAATTCAAAAAATCGTAAATATTTTATGTTCCTAAATACATAAAACCATGCTAATGTAAAATAATGCTTAATTTCATTCTGCTCCACTGAACAGCAGCTAACATCACAGGAAAAATACAACTTGCCAACTATCCACACTTAAAAGTAGCCTGATTAACCAACAACCCCATTACTGAATTCTTCCATTTACCCTGGTCTTTCTTTTTTTTTAGGTTGTTGAAAATAATTTTTACTCAAAACACCAAACTTTCTCCTAGGGACTAAAGCATAGTCAAGCTCAGCTGCTGAGGGTTTGATATGAAAGGCAAAAACCTCCAACAAATACAGAAGGTCCTTTGGCTCCTCAAGACCAGTCCCAGTCCTCATGCACCTTAGTGAGGAAAGCAACAGTTGATTTGTAAGGCTGCCCTTCCCTGGTGTGAACTTCAAAGCTGGGAGTGTGACTACTCTCTCGTTCTTAGTCTAAATGCCCACACCCAAGGATGTTCTTAGAACCTGTATATATAAATAGACAATGAGCCCGTTTTAGTTTTGCCTCTTTGATTAGCCACACCCCTCAAAAAAATAAACTCACTCTCCCCATACAAACACACATTCACACTACAAAAACAAGCAACAAACCTTCACAAGGCTCTTAAGACTCCCCATTGTAGTAGTCTGTAGACAAGGTGGTTTTCTTTTTAAAAAATTATTGTAATTTGGGGCTTATTTACACCACTGTCCTTTCCAAATGCATGCCATACTTCTTTGTATTCTTCATATTTGTTATTTCATATGGAAAAGTACTATTCATACACCACAATTTGTGTAGTGATCCACCAATCAATGGGTGACTGGTGTATTTGCAATTCTTGGCTACTACAGAAATTGCTGTTCTAAATATTTTGCTGTATAGAGGACTATTTCCCCGCCTTTCCCCACCTTTGACTTCCTTAGCAGATATGCATACCAGTGGGATTTCTGAGTCAAAGATATGGTGTACTTTTTGATATACTTTCTTCTCATAATTCCAAACTGATTTCCAGAATAACTGAACCAATTCACCACTCCACCAACAATGTATTAGAATGCTTATATTTCCACAGATGCTTCAGCTTTCACTATGTCTATCTTTTGTCATTTTGCCAGTTTTCTCAGATTTGATTTGCATTTCTCTTTTTAGTGATTTGGGGCATTTTCTTTTTTTGGTAGCTCGGCATTCTTTTGAGAACTTTCTTTAAGCATACTTACTCACTGAGGAATGACTCAAGGTCATTTTCGTAGCTCCCACTCATTCACCAGGTATGTGACTCTTGACCTCATATGCAAATGAATAGATTCCATACCACACAAGAAAAGATACCTTTGAAAGTTTTGTGTGCTTTTGGGCTATGAAAATCAGAGGAAACTTTTTTTTTTTTAATATTCTGATTATTCTCTATGCACAGGCACAGGCTCTGTGTTGTCTTTGTGAGTAAGCCCTCTGCCAATGCAGATCTCAAAGCCTCTATGACTTAGAAGTCAGTCTTTGTGAGTTGCTGTGGCCAAAACACGCATAGCCTTGTGGCCCAACTAGATGGCAAAGAGCCCACTGCCCTTGGTTAGGTAGTGTCAAAGGTCTGATTCAAGTCCTGGGGCTGCTACTGTGTGACCTTACACAAGACACTTGGGATTTCTGTGTCTCATTGTTTTCCCTCTGTAGGTAGGGGGTCAATTAAAGAATTCCCGAATCACAGGCAAAAAGGAAGATTTAGAGCTGGAAGGGACCTCTGACCTTACCTAGTCTAACCCTTCTCACTTTACAGGTGATAAAAATGAGGCCCAGAGACACTAACTTGTGAGTAAGTCACACAAGTAATAAGCCGCAGAGTTCCAATTCAAACCTAGGTCCTTGGACTCGACTTTTTTCCTGAGGCCATCCCTGATGAGCTTAGAGTACAGTGTCAAAGAAAACAATACATTAATACTGATACTATACTCTTTGTGTAGGCTCACATCTGTCAGAAACATTGTTCAATTTAATATTAATCTATATCCACACCATTTCTAGTTTGGAGAGAGAAATGTCCAGACTGGTAAAGTCCCCCATGCCCTCCAATGTGACTCTCTGCCACAATATTATTTCAGGCAGTATTTATAGGAGTCTTGAACAAACAAAACACAATATATAACAATACAGTTCTGGGTTAACATTTCAGAAGCTGAGCAGCCTAATCACTGTCCTCCCCTCCCTCCCAGAGTTAAACAAAGGGACCTCTTCCCTTCCATGGATTTCTTAATCTTTTCCAACTTAAGGGCAGGTTCTTACTAAGTCAATTATTTCAGGTAGGTGGAGAGGAATTATATGTACAAGACCAGAATTATATGGTTATCACCTTTAATCCACTTCCCTAAGAAAAACCCTTTTGGTAAATCTCCTTTCCAAGGAGATTTTCCACAAGTCTGGAGAAGACTTTAAAGGAAAATATTTTTAAATATTTTCAATTTTACTAAAAAGGAGGTTTTAAATATACATCCACAGCAGTAAGCCTTTGCTTGGATTTCTGAAAACATCTCTCTGTGGAAGGTGTATGGATATTTCTATTAGTATCATTTTGAGAGAACTAAGAACATCTAGGAAGTTATGTGGTGTGGTAGATAGAGTGCCAGGTCTGGAGTCAGGGTGACTCAGCTTCCTGAGTTCAAATCTGACATCAGATTAACCATGTGACTCTGGGCAAGTCACTTAGCCTTGTTTACCTCAGTTTCCTCATCTGTAAAATGAGCT
The DNA here is from genome assembly GCA_011680675.1 of Gymnobelideus leadbeateri. Classification (NCBI taxonomy): domain Eukaryota; kingdom Metazoa; phylum Chordata; class Mammalia; order Diprotodontia; family Petauridae; genus Gymnobelideus; species Gymnobelideus leadbeateri. The sequence continues at coordinate 659,445 of WOXC01000183.1, read as the reverse complement.
GGAGAAGGAAATGACAAAGAACTCTAGCATCTTTGCCAAGAAAACCCCAAACTGGGTCATGAAGAGTCAGACATAATTGAAATGACTGAACAACAAAGGACATCTGAGTGACTGGGGCTGCCCACAAGATGAATTGGTTGGTTTAGTGCCTCTCTGCCCCTCTGAATCCTTCAGGATGGGGTTCACTAATGGGGAGAGAATGGCCCAAGAACCAGAAGAACTGAATTGGTTAGCTCTCACTGTTTTAGAGGGAGATACCACCAATTCCTGGCCTACAAAAGGGAGTCTACAGACATTGTTTTGCTTTTTGTACAGGGCTCCAGAAGGAGCTGTTAATAGCTGCCTTGAGGCTATTAACAAGTACACCAAGACTATAGTTCCTGATAATATCAAATTCTTGACCTTAGCTTTAATCAATCAAATAGTAAATAGTTATTAAGCTCCTACTGCATGTCAGGCACTGTGCTAAACACTGAATATACAAAAGTAGGCAAAGACAGTCCCCTCCTCAAGAAACTGAGTGAGAACCAATATGGTGACCTCCCAAGCACACTGCCTTAGCAGGAAGAAAGCCCAGTGACTAGGTATGAAGGTCATCCTGCTAGTAGCCCCAACTTCAAGAGTCCTGTGACCCTCACTTTCAGCCCAAGAAGAGGAGATTGTTTAGGTAATTCTTGGTAATGCCTGGTACAACTTGGAGGATGCCTCACAAGTAAATGCCAGTTAGAGAGTTCATGGATCTGACCATCTATTGAGGAAAGTGGATGAATGAGCAGTGTGTGCCTCTTGGAGAGAAGAGGACTGTGCATGTGGCTTCTGGTCCTGGAAGAATCAAGAGCATTGGCCTAAAACCATGGTACAGAGAGAGACGTGACCAAGCCTTAGCAAGTGTGACTCCAGTAAGAGGGGAAGAGGGGGGCTGCCTGCCTAACACATCCAAGAGCCCCCCTTCTGGAGGAGTCCAAGCTCTGAGGGGCTCTAGGGAGTCTGGGTGTTTGTTACCTGTCTAGTAACAATAAGTTTATTTCCCTTATGAGGGGATGCCCATCCACCAGGTAGCACTACAAGTTTGGGAAGTCTGTATAGAATCTTATAGGACAACAGAACTCATCAGAGTATCTAGGTAGGGCAAAGAAGCTGACCCACTGTTAACTCTAGGTTCAGTTCCCTCCCAAGGTGGCAACCAAACCAGAGCAAAGTTATTTCAGAGGACTTTAGGATCCTGGAGCAAGTAGGACACACAAAGGACAAAGAGAATGGTGCTGATTGTCTCCTATGAGTCCATCATGTCTTCTATATTTGGAGGAGAGGTGTGAAATGAAGGCTATCCTGTAACTGATATACAGACATACTTCTATAGAGCGTGAGGAACTTTTTTCTCATATCTGAGGAAACAGGCATATTTTCAGATATGCCCTGTGGTAAATTCTGGTTAAGGACAATAAATATGAGCCAAAGAGAGGCACTGTGGGAGTAGCCCCTGGACTGAACTCTCTGCTCGATCGATTCCAGAGCATAGGGGGCTGGTGGGACGGACCACAGGAAGTAAAGAAGTTGGACGAGATGGCACCAAAGTTTCCTTCCAGCTTCCAATCTGTCCCTCTGAGGTCCCAGAGTAGGCCTTGAGTAAAGTCCTATATCTTGGGATTACCTCATGGGTTGGAGGGGCTCTGGCACACAGGGATCAAAATTTCAATAAGCACCCCCGGTGTCTTTGCTCGGTTAGCTAATGGCAAAGGTATATTAAGACTATTTAGGAAGCTTTCATGTAGAAACCGAGTCAAGCTTTCTGTATTTTGTGTAAGCTCCACTTAAATATAAACATATGATTTAGACATGCTTCCTCTTGTCTTCCAGTTCTGTTCTGTACACCCTGCACAGCTCATGGCATTATCCTTATGTGTTCAATGCTGGTGGAATAATGTGAGACCAACAGCTTTATTTAATAATGTAATTACCCTATATTGGATTACTTAGAAGCGCTTCATATTTTTAAGTCCCAGTTTTTCCAATACTATTGGTATATTCTGCCAGGGTAAATGATTTCAGCTTCAATCAAAAGCTCTTCAGTTTGTAAAAATATTGTGTACTAAAAAAACCAAATACTCAGGATTATGAGAGCCAATTTTCAACCACAGTTGGTCACCTTTGTACTTCTAGCCAAAGGAGGCAGAGTGCATTAAGGTGGGCCCTGGATGGAGACTAAGAAAGACCAATCCTGCCTTAAATACTTACTAGTTTCCTAGTGACCTTAAATAAGTCACTTAACTTAAAAAATATTTGTTGTTTCATTCATTAAATGAAGGCAATGATACTTAAACTACCTACCTCCTTGGGTTATAGTGAATAAAATGCTTTGTAAATCTCAGAGCACTACAAAAGATGTCAGCTCTTGTTAGAAGCTGGGACACCAGTTATCTAATACAATTCCCTGTTACTAGCTCTTCCATCAAAGAAGCGCCTTGGAGGCAAGCGAAGGCCAGGATTCACTGCCCTCAAATATGTCCAAAGTAGTCCCATGCAAGAGGGATTGGATACATCCCATATGGCTCCAGGAGGTAAAGGTAGGAGTAATGCTGAAAGTTACCAGAGAACAAATTCTAACTCAGTACAAGAAAGAGCAATCCAACTATGGAATAAGCTGATTTACAAGGTAGGGAGCTTCCTGTATCTAGAAGTATTCCAGCAGAGGACAGATATCTGCTTCTTAAAAGGGACTCCGGCATGGGGGTTGGAGGATGGACTAAAGGAACTACAACGTACCTTTTAATCATAATAGTAAATTAATCCCAAAGCAAAAGACATATGGTGTGCTGAATTAAGAGGGAGCGGGTCCAAATCCTTCCTCAGACATTTATTTTCTATGTGAACATGGGCAAGCCACATAGCTTTTCCTGGCCTCAGTTTCCTCATCTATAAAATGAGGACAGGTTTAATGCCTTAAGGTGCCTTCTAGCTCTAAATCTGACATCAAATAGCAACAACGCCCCCCCCCCCACCAAATCTACTAGCTCTAGGACTCATAGAAGGTCAACTCCTTGAAGGCAGAGTTGGGAAATTAATTATCTGTGTGCCCACAATACCTAGCACAGTGCCACAGGGCAAGCTCCCAATGAATGTTTGCTGGAAGTCCATGGAACGCATGCTTGAATAAATCAGACATGATAGAATAATACAGTGGGTCCAATTTTTTGGTGCCAGATTTAGGTGTGCCAGTTTTCAATGAACCCAGATATAGCTGCCCCTACTTCCCTTCAAGAATTCTTAATGAATTTGTCCCTGTCACACGGCTCCATTACCATCCAATTTTGTAAAGGAGGTGAAGGATTTTGTTTTTGCACCATAATGGCTTCATTCTCCTTCCTGAAAATATCACTGGTTTTCCTCCTTAGAACCATTTTTATTGAGTCTTGTTCTTAAGATAAGAATGGTCTGGCTCAAACCATTTCCAGGTGATACTCAAGTCACTGACAAACGTATACTCACTGAGGCAGGAGCCACTGACTGAGTCGACTTTTGCCATTAAAAATAGAAACTGGCTTATTTTCTACCACTAGCCCCGCTCTCAAACCCTTAAAAGCACACAAGTTATGTCATCAGCCCTTTGTTGAGAACCAGTCTATGCTTCCTAGAGCAGAAATAGGGACCATGCCTTCAACATGACTCCAAGGATGGAGGGCCTACTGCTCTTGGGGCTTAGGTAGGCCCAAGGAGTAAGGCCTTCAAAACATGCTCATTTCATGTTGAAGTGAGAGTCTCCTTCAAACACACAAGACCACTGTTGAAAGTTTATCTCTGATGCTTATTACTCCCATATAACCGTGGACAAATCAACCTTCCTGGGCCTCAGTTTCTTCATCTGTAGGACCTTGAACCCAATGGCTTCGAAGGTCCCTTTAAGTTCCAGGTCTACGATCCTATGAATTACTTAGTGTGAAATCTTACTGAATATTTCGGGCTCTTAGCCTAGCCTCCCCAACCAAGATCTAGCAGAATACTAAGGTAATTTCTGCAGGCGTTTAAGCATTCTCCAATATTTCTCCTGAAGTGGAGTGGGGGCAGAAGAGTCATTTTGTTTTCCAAAACTGGAGATTTTCTTAACTTTGTCTGACGCTTTCTGCTGCTCCTTCCTACCTCACTTGGCAAAGCCCCACCATCTTGTTACACTTCATGAAAATGCTCTGAACTCCCGAGATAGACATTAGGTAAAGACCAAGTCGTGTTTGTTGACATATAGTAAGATTAACAAATCTTAAGAGATTAAAGAAATCTGCCATCTACTATTTATGTCATCCCTAATTATATGCCCATTATCAGAGAAGGGAAAAACCACCCAAGGAGAACTCATTTTTTAAAGCCAACTTGGAAAGAAAGAAGAGGAAGGAGAGAAAGAAAGGGGGTGGGGAGCGACAAGCAGGATCTGAGCTAGAAAGGAACTTAGAGGCTATCCACTCCAAAACCTTCCTTTTACAAAAAGGGAAACTGAGGCCCAGAGAAGTAAAGCAACTTATCTGAGACCATGTACCTGTGAAATCTCAGGATCAGGACTCAAATCCAGCTTCTGGGATTGCAAATTCAAGTTTCTTTCCACTAAATCTGGCTGCCTCTCAATTCCCGGCAAAGGAGCTGGGCCAGTAAGGAGACAGGGCTCTGCTGAAAGGCTTTCAGTGAAAATCATTTTTGTAAGTTTGGGGTGTTTTCCTCCCCAACAATGAAACTGGGTTTGTGATAAGAAAGTGTTTCAGCTGAGCCTGGGAATTCAATTAATTTCCAGTCACTGAGAGTGTTGACCAGCTACAGAAAATGCTCCCGAGTAGTTGTCTGAACTTTGAAATCTTTGAAATATCCAACTATGAAGAGTCCCTGTCTCCTGGAAACCTGGAACATTTTAAATTGCATCATATTACAATTCAATCCATGGTAGAGAGGAAAGGCAAAGAGAACCTTCTACCAGGCAATAGCTTTTTTTCATGGCCTAGGGTAGCATTTATTCATGCACACAGAAGAACCAATATCATAGGGTATAAATGGAGTCAAAAGACTTAGATTCAAATTGCACCCCTCAAGCTTACTGACTGTGTGCCCTTGGACAAGTCACAGCCTCTATGAGATGATGTCTCCCTCATCTATAGAATGCAAGGAGAAGGGGGTGGCCAGAATGGTCTCTGAGCTCTTTTCTAGCTCCAGACTGAGGATCCTGTTTTCTCCCCCTTGGTCAGATCTATAAGCTCCCTGAGGACAGGAAATATTTACCATGGCTATCTGTAGCTACCATACCAGTTGGCGCAATGCCCTGAGCATCCATGTTGCTTAGCAGAACCTAGGTGGGATGAATGAATATGTAGCAAGGAAAAGGTCAAACTGTTTCCAGAAAAAAACATTTCTTTATTGGTTTAAAAAAGCAAAAAAGCGTAATGTTAGTCATTTTCGAAAGGAAAGACTGATGGGGGGAAGTGTGGATCTGGGAGGAAAAGCCATCACACAGAAATATCCTCTCACTGTTGTCTAAGCAACCATCCCAGTTACCAAAGGAGCCATCATTTGTTACCTGACTCAGCACCCAGCGACACCCTCACCTCGAAAGAAAAGTTGAAAGCATCATCTCCTTCTCCCTACCCCCTTTAAAGAGCCATTTTTTAAAGGCACTTTGTCCAGCTGATCCTGCTGGGCCCTGTAAGCAAGTTGTGAATTCCTTTTCACCACAACTACTTCTCCAAGAGATGCTGCTGAGACAAGGTTTCTCTTCCCTTTCGAAAGAGGAATGAGAAAGCCTTAAAAAAAATTAAGCCAACTGAGATATCTGCAAATTCTGACATGCTGAGAATGCTTTCACGCCATTGCTTCGAGGGGTCATTAACAGAATTCTAGAGGTCGCAAGTGATTTGAACACCTGCTCAGGGGTCTGCTGAAGTAATGATCTCAGAACATCAAATATGTGTATAGATGAGCAGGACCCAGGCTGTAAAAAAATGAAATAAAACCAAACAGGAAGGCTCTAACACTGCTGATAATTATAAAAGACAGTGTCTGCTATTTATCTCATCTTCATAATTTACATTTAAAAAACATCTTCAGCCTTGTTATGGAAACCTTTACCAGGGTAGATGGCTGGGGATGCATATTTCATATGCTAGCACATCGATGCTGAATACACACTCACCCCAGGAGGACAAAATACAATTAGACTATTATGGATGACGTTCACAGAGGATAATATATCTGTATATTTCACTTAGACATAAAGGGCTCCATTATTGTCTGTATTGACGCCCCCCGTATGTTCAATTTGGGTGCAATTTGGTTAGTAGAGTGGTATGACCCAGTTCTCATTTGAATTCAGTACAGAAGTACTTCATGCTGGATTGGCCCAGAGCAGAGAGACGTATGGGGCCAACCAGTGGGTCTGCTCTTTCTGTAAGAGGGAGGAAGGCAGGGAGGCCTAATGCATTTAAAGCATAAAGCTATAATGCTTTATAGAAATGTAACCTCTATCCATTTTAGCCAGGACCCCTCCCCTTCCGCCCCAGGACTTTAATACCCTGTTTCTTTAAAAGACCTGGGCCGTGAACTTGAAAAGGCCCAGTGTGTAGAGCATTTCCAAAAAGGAGAAAGAGGAGGAAAAATGCAAAAAAATGAAAGGACGTGCATCTTTCTTCTTACCGTTTGCTGTGTCCTGGCGAAAATGGGAGGCAAGAAGCATGGTATCATGGAAAGAATGGTGGATTCTGGGTTGGATTCTAATCTCACAGCCACTGGATTGGCCACCTGAGGCCAACTGCTTCACCCATCCAGATTTCAGTTTACTCCTCAGTGAAGGGGGGGGGGTGCATTTATACTGGAAGAAAGATCTGACCCTAATGGTACATCAGGATCACCTGGAGGCTTCCTGGTGGTTTCAACATAAAAAAGAATGAACCCGGAAACACCCAGGATCAGGTGTGAACCCTTCTTCTAGAACCAACAGAGTACTTTCTTTGTCTCCCCTGCTAGACAGGACTCCTTTGGAATGGACCCATCAAAATGGAAACAAACTCTAGAATTTACAGGATCATCTCTAGAGTTTCCTCCATATCGTCATAACTTTGACAGAACAAGTTGCTTAACAAAAACCCTTCCAAAATGAGTCTAGTTTAAAAAAAATAAAAGGTGGTGGTTGTTTTGAAAAGGTCTCTGGTTGTATGTAGTAGCAGCAATATTGTTCAAAGAACAACTGTGTACATCTAAGTTATGAGCATTATAAACACTCAAATCAACTACAAAGGACTTATGAAGAAAGATGCTATCCATCTTCAGAGAAAGAACTGTCAAAGAGTATGCATCGTATGGTTTTACATATCTATTAAATGTATATGCATACACATGTATATACATATGTGTATATATGTTTTATATGTATATGTGCATACATATGTACACATCTATCTATCATTTATCTATCTTTCTATCTATCTATCTATCCATCTATCTATGTCAAACACTGGCCTTCCTTTGTATAGGGTGGGGAGGGAGGTACAGAGGGAGACAGTTCAGAATAATAACCTGGAGAGACTTATATAAACTGGTGCTGAGTGAGGAGAGCAGAACCAGGAGAAATTTGTACACAATTACAGACACACTGTATGTGTGATGACTAACTTGGATAGACTGGGATCCTCTTAGCAATGCAAGCTTATGAGACAACTCAAGATGGGAAGGGCTCTCCACATCCAGAGAAAGAACTAGAGTCTGAATTCAGATAGAAACAAGGCTCTCTCTCTTTTGTGTTTTATTCCTTCTTTCTCAATGTTCGCTCCAGTGGTTATAATTCTTCTTTACAATTTGACTAATGTTTAATGTGGAGGTATTTGTAGAACCTATATCGGATTGCATGGGGGGAGGACAGGAGAAAATTTGAAACTCAAGGGATTGTGGAACTGAATGCTGTAAACTGAAAGTAAAAAAATAAATTTCTTTAAAAAGAATTTAAAATCTAACAAAAAACAAATACAATTTTCAAAAAGAAAAGTTCAATGGGATAAATGAAAAACTTAAAAGAAGCTTTATAATTCTTACCAAATACGTTTTCCAACAGTAAACCATCGAGTCAGTATTTGATGGCTTATGACTTGCTTAACAAGGTGCTAGGCACTTGGTGGGAGAGGAGAGGAGAGGGGCAAAAAAGAAATATTAGGCAGGCTCCTTATACTCTGGGAGAAAGATCTGTACCTAAGAGGTGCTTAATGAATTTGTGTTGGTTGGCTGACTGCTTAATTGGGAAAGACAAATCAGGGCACTGGATTTGAAGCCAAAGGATCTGAGTTCAGATTCTAGCTCCTCTTCTGATTTTCTAGGCGACCATGGGCAAGTCACTTCCCCTGCCTGTTTGAGCTTTACTGATGTCTATGGACCCCTTCCAGCTCTAAATTCTACAACCCTACAGACTCTCCACCATTCTCTAAACATTTCAATCAATAAAAACCTATTAAGCACCTACATGAGAGAAGCTCAGTGCTGAAACAAAGGCAAAGAACAATCAATCTTTGCCTTGTGGGAATTTACGTTTGACTGGGGAGAAATAACATGTACATAGGACATGAAATACAAAATATTTCCAAAGTAGATATGAAGAAACTCCTTTCCTGGGCACACTGGAGGCCCAGAATGGGTTTCCTACAAGAGGAGGCAGAACTTTGAAGGAAGATTGGCACTCTCCGAGGATGGGAAGGAGTCATTCCAAGCCTAGATAACCTGTACAAAAGGACAGAAAGGAGAGATGGGATGTCCCATCCAGGGAACAACAAAGGGGCCAGTTGCGTTGGGACTTTGGTAAACCGAAGAAGAGCAATGTATGATAAGCCTGGAGCCAGACTCTGAAGAACTTCCAAAGCCAACAAGGAGAGTTTTGTCTTTTATCCTAAAGGCAAGAGGGAGCTTTGAGAGCTTCTTGAGCAAGAGAACAACCAGGTCAAACCTGTCCTTTAGGAGTATTCACTTGGCCACACCTGTGACAGTTTGCTTGTCTCCAGGCCTCTCTCTCAGTCATTCCTGAAATGTCTTCCTCAATACCAACCCCTTTTAACTAGCAAAACCCTACCCTTCTAGCAAGACCCAACCCAACTTCCATCTAGATCATCCCAGCTAGAATTCCAAGGGACAAACAATGCTTAAGCCCAGGCACAGTGTCAGACTCTACCAACATTTTCCAAGGACTGGGACAGTTTAAAAAGTGATGTCACCAGCCTGGCTATCAGTTGACAAAACTTTCTGTCACTGTAATTCTCCATCCTATAAATGATGGGATCATAATTTAAAGCTGGAAGGGGCCTCATAGGCCATCAAGATGAAGCCCCTCATTTTAAAAATGAGGAATTGAAGCCAAGAAAGCTAAGTGATATAAATACCAAGTCTCTGTGACCACATCTGAACCCTGGTCTTCCTAACTCCAGTTCTCTATCCACTGGGTTGGTGGAAGGAGAATCCACACCAACGAAATCATGGGTGGATGAATAAGGACAACAATATTAACAAAGTGCTATATTGTGTAGTATAGATAATGAATGGTAAGATCAGCCATCAGTTCCCCAGGCCAGGTAGGGTACAAGGGGAATTATGATGAGACTTGGGTCTCTTGTCTCTCTGCAGTCATCCAGACTCTGCTTGAAGACTTCACTACCTTTTTTTTTTCAAACAGCATTTTATTTTTTTCCAATTATACATAAAGACAATTTTAATACTTATTTTTACAAAATTTTGAGTTCCAATTTTTCTTCCTCCAGTCTCCTCTTCCTAAAATGGTAAATTATTCGATATAGGTTATATATGTACAATCGTGTAAAACATTTCCATATTCGTCCTGTAGGACCTCACCACCTCTCAAGGAAACCCACTCCACTTTCAGTTAACTAATCATTCAGACTTTGACAGATCCCATTAAGCTGGGATCTGTTTTTGCAGAACTATCATTCCTGGTTCCACCTTCTAGGGTCACACAGAAAAGTCTAACTGTTCCTAAACAGGATGGCTCTTCAGATACTAGGCAGAAGCCATCACTCTTCTCTTCATTAAGATAAATATCTTCTGTTCCTTCAATTGATGACATTATCTACACTCCCCATACCATTCTGATCACCCTCCTCTAGCCAATCATGAACTAGTCAATTCCCTTCCTAAAGAAAAAGCAATACTTTACATGTGGAGAGACACCAGATGAGGGCAGAATACAGTGGGCCTAACAATACATTGTCTTCCTAACTAGCTTCCTGGAAGAGATGGGTCTTGAGTTAGAATATGAAAGATGAGCTAAAAATGAATAAGGAGGAGGAGAGGTGGCATTCCAGTGATGTGGGAGGAAGCATGGCATGTGGAGGAACAATGAACAAACCAGCCTGAGCAGCTTCTAGGTTTTGTGTTGTAGGGTAGAGGAAAATAAGGCTGCAAAGTTCTCTTCATTTTAGAGAAACCTATGAAGACACTTCCCCATTCCCATGCTAATGTCTTCATTCCATCTCCATGCTGTGCAGTTACAGAAATAGCAGCTTTGTAGACTATCCAAAATGTTATCTTGGAAAAGCTTGGCTTGAACCAACACACAATGTACTCATGAAAGCATCCTTTTAATTTCAGGAGGAACTGATCATAGGGGGAGCAGCCACCAGTTGTGAGACGTAGTTTATTAATCATGATTTCTGGGTCATTATCTTCCTTTGTATGTGTACAATCAGATCTCAGTCCATCTTTCTAGAGATTCCAGAAAGTAACATCTCCTTGCTGGGTCATCCGAGAAGCTAAATAGAATACAGAAACTCAAAACACTCCTCTAAAATGCAAAGGGCATTGTATGACACTAATATCAAGGCAAAACCAAAGAAATTCCGAGAACATTTTTCTTAGATAAATGCGTTTAAAGGTTTCATTGCTGCCAACATCAGCAAGATGTCATTCTCACGATGTGGCTGGTGAACTTCACCAACTAAAATTCAACACCTCTATGTCCTCTGTCTTTAGAACTATGTTATTATTATAAGCGAGTCAAGTGGGAAAGGCAGACAGACCAGACTGTACTTTTCAGTCTGTCAAGATTCCATCCTAGGAAATAGATACTAATACAGAAAAGCAGCAAACTAGAGAGGATGAGAAATAGCAGCAAATACTGGATTTCTTTCTTCTGTGTAGTTTTATAATTTCCCTCATCTCCCTTTTAATGATACAATATTTGGAGCAAGAACAAATAGAAATGGTAACTCGTGGCTAAAGTGGGAACTGTCAGGAAGAAAGAACAACAACCTAACAAACTCTGACTTAAAGTTTCTAGAGATGGGCACAAACATGAACGCTCTGACTTACTGATGTGTCACCAATTTTTTTTTTAAAGAAAGAAACCTGATCTGATTTAAATGCAGTCAGATACAAGAGAATTTCTGACCAAAGGGAAAATAGGGTTCTGTCAGGAGTTGTGCTCTTAAGGGAGTTCACAGATCTCAGTATGGACTAGCAGATAAGCAGATGGATGGGCTGGGCTGCTAATTTGGCCTATTCGAATTGGAGTGTGCAAAGGCCTAGCCTGTAGATTACATAATTACATTTTTTCTTAACAAGAATACATTGCATTAGCAGGTTTAAATTATGCAAGCCTTTTCTTTTGTCTCAAGTTGTATTGTGTTCTTTTGTGCTGGTAAAACAATATGTGCTTTAATTAGCAAATATCTGTAAATAATTTACTTGCTTTTCATACAACAGAACAATGGGGCCAATTTTCACATACATTTACTCAGCCTGTACAGTGGGTTTCTTACAGCCAGTATCTTTCATTGTTTAATAACTATATCAAGCTGCCCAATACTTGCTGCTCAGCTTTAAGCAGAAAAAGAAGCCCAAGGTCTAAACTAGCCAGTCACAACAAGTCATTGAGCAGAAGTGAAATAATACCAAATAGTAACTCACACTTATGTGGCTCGTGGGATCGCAGACCTATAGAAAAACTGAGATAGACCAAAGGGACTATCTAATCTGACCGTCTCATTTGACAAATGAGGAAACCAAGGCCCTAAAGATCACACTAACAGCTAAGCAGCAGAGGACAAATATGGAGCCAAGCCATTATGGCCAATGCTCTTTCCACAGTACCACATCCATCCACCCAGGACAAAGAAAGCACAAATACCACTAACTGCCCATTTTACAGAATAGAAAACAGAAGCTGAGAACAGCAGATGTGATCTGCCCAAGTTCACACAGCTAGGTGAGTTCTAGAGCCCACATTCGAATTCGGGTCTTCCAATGGCATATTTGGCCCTCACTCTTTGGGTTCCCAGAGGTTTCCAGGTCTGAGCTACACCTAATTCTTATTGTCTTTAACCCCATCACCTCCTAATAGGACACAGATACACACCAAATCCTAGAATCACTGGGGAGCTTCGCTGGATGCTGCCATACTCCTGACCTAAATATAGGCAAGGGAGGCTCTGCTGGCCAGGGGAATGTCTGGCCTCTGCAGGGTGAACCTTGGGTGCCTCTATATTCTCTGCAAAAGAAGCTGGTCAATCAAATGAGAATGACTTCTCCAGGACTGGAGGCACTGTTATTTTGAATAAGATTGGAAAGGCCAGAAAAGGCAATTCAAAAACATTTCAATTATGTATTTCCCAGAACTACATCTTTGAACAACTAAAGCAAATGTTACCACCATAACACAACATCTTCCCACGTAGACGCATATAAAGCAGGTTGAACAGCATATACTTTATATATCATAGGCATATTTTTGATGATTAATAAAAAATTCCAAATCCACGTGTGCTTTACTCTCCTAAGCAATACAGTAATTATGATTAAGGGACAAGCAACACCAAAAGGAGCCAATTTATCTTACTCGTGCTTAGGAATACTATTGTGTAACTAGGCAACTGAAGACAAAATAGGGTCTAATTAATTCACTCCTATGCTTATTTAAAAGACACAATTAGAACATTTTTATTTCCCAGCCCGCACAGTAGTGTAACATGCTGGAGGCTTGCAGAATGTAAAGCCCATTATTCTCAAAGACAAGAGTTTGAACGTTCAGTGCTACTGAGCGGCCTGGGAAAGCCACTGTGGGGAGCACTGGGTGTGTTTCCCGTTCTCGATGCACAGGGAGAAGTCACAAAGAACAGGCAGGTAAAGGTTGATGTGGCCACTGGTTAGACACTGTTGGCTAATGGCTAGCAACATGTGGCTTAACAGTGACTGATGCCTTTGGTCTTGGCTTGGTCAACTGGTGGCTGCTGCCAGAAAGGAGGATGGAGAATATGTTGGGTGTTGTAATGGACAGCATGAGTAGGCCTATGGGTCCCCCCACACACATACACCTGCATAGGTGCCAATATAGAGAATTGTTAGGCAAGAGATATAATTATCCAAACAGTCCTAGTCTGGGTGATAAATGCCAAATGTACATCTCAAACACTGTTAACAGTGGCTTTGATTTCTGAAGCAGAATTAATTTACACCAAGTGCGTGTTGGGGATTGATGGCATTAGCATGATTTGAAAGCACACTCTGATATCATAATATGCATGTTTGAAATGTGTTGTCATTAGTGATGTTGACAGACCAGGATGGGAGATACACATGCCGTGGGCTAAGGCCTCGATTCTAATCTCCAACCAGCAGACAAGTATCACAGTGTAGCTTGAAAAATCCATTATTGTACAAGTGCAGGGGAGCAGATTTTTCAAGAAACGCAGGAGCCCATGACCACGTTTCTGAGAGGCGAATGAATCCTCAAGCCAGTAATCAATACATTTGTTTTAAATTTCTTTAAAAACCAATCCTATCAAGAATCACCAACAATGTTATTATTCTGAGTGAAAAAATGGAAAACATCCAACTGTCCAGAGTATAAAAAATGATGGGCAAATGCTTTTGATTCCAGCAATTATATTCTGGATATTGGTAAAAATAAGACATTGACAAATGAGCTTTGGGTCATGTATCACTAAGATGCCACTATGAACAACAGCACTGTTATCAATAATTAATAACAATTTATTTACAAGAGTGGACTCCTGTACATAATTAAAGATAACATTTCCTTACTTCTTGCCTAACAGTTCAAACATCAATGGAGATTTTAATTGCTTATAATTTGGACTTGATGGAAAATGTGTGGCCCAGTTAAAAACGATCATCCTTCAACACATGTGAATGTAATTTGACAACAATCACTCAAGGAAAAGGCCACTGCCACAGTCAAGGTCAAGTATTTAAACAGGCCACCCTCCCCCACCTCTACCCCCAAACTGCTGCACTTTTCAAGCTGAGCCCACGTGGGAGAGCTCCCATTTAAACAAGAGAAGCTTCACATAGTAACTATAATGGTGTGAAGTCAATGCCCTCCTAATCCTTTGGTTAATTATCAGTTGGCATTTTTGTAAGACCTAAGCACTACATTATCTTATCTGAGCTTCACCTCAACCCTATGAGGGCAGATACAACTGATAATATTAACCTCACCCCAAAACTCCTCCCCCACTTTACAGATCAGGAAATTGAGACTCAAAAAGGTAGTGATTTGTCCAATGAGATACAACTAATAAGGGTCATTTAGGATTTAGATTTATAGCTTTCTAATTCCAAGTCCCTTTTTACCCAACTTTTCAATGTAACACATACACAAACATTTAGCATTTATATGTCTTAAATTTTCCAATTTACTTTACACACACTATCCCATTTGAATGATTCCCACTCCTAGGAAGAAATCTACACATATGAGCACCCTTTCAATTATGTGGACTTTGAAGGCATGACCAAGGTGAAACTGGGTGCCAAACATTTACATGCAGGTAAACTGTTGTTGGGCAACTAGGCAGTGCAGTGCACAGAGTGCCAGGCCTAGAGTCAACAAGAGTTGTCTTCCTGAGTTCAAACTGGCTTCAGACACTTACTAATCGTGTGACCCTGGGCAAGTCATATAACCCTGTTTGCCTCAGTTTCTTCATCTGTAAAATGAGCTGGAGAAGGAAAGGGAAAAGTACTCTAGTATCTTTGCCAAGAAAACCCCAAGTGGGTCACAGAAATTCAGACACAGCTGAACAACAGTAACAACAACCTCAAATTGTTGTAGGTACATTGCTGGTAAAAAACTATAAAGAAATCAGACTAAGACAGAAAGCTTCATTCCAGCCACCAAGTGCTGGTACAGTAGAAAGAACATTTGGCTTTGGGATCAGAAATCTTGGGTTCCAATGCCTCCTCTCTCCACTGCTCCTTTGGTGACCTGGGGTAGGGTTCTAAACTAGAAGGCCTCTAAGGTTTCTTCTAGCTGTAAATCTATAACCCTGGGATCCTATGTTTGGATATAGGAACATATCTAGGAATGGCTCATATTTATATTAAACGACTTTTAATGTGTAAAACACACAACCCAAAACACAAACTCCCTATTGGCAAAGGCCCAAAACAGTGAGGGGCCAAGATGGCTTCTCATCATGAGCCAGATGCCTGGATGTACACATTATTTGGTTAAACACAGAAGCTCAAGCTTCTAAAAAAAAATCTCCTGGACTTAAAGCAATTAGGCTTTCTCTGAATGATTCCACTTATTGTCTGGACCACACAACCCAGCACTTCATTAGATAATGTCTTATATTGTTCTCTCCCAAAACAATCAGAATCAAAGTTGATCCAAAGGGCAATGGACTATGTCTGCATACTACTAAAGATAACTTGAGCTTGGGAACAGTGGCAGAAAAGATAAAAATAAGGACATAAATGAAAAAGGAGATGGGTCAGTCATGGACCAAACACAGGGAAAGGGCAGTTCAGTGTTGACCTGGTACCTAGGAAATACGAAAAGAAGCCTTCTAGTTGGGTGGCTCCAGAATGGAGAATTTAGTAAGACTTAGGCAAGAATGGCATGGGATGGATGGTCTCGGATATAAACCAGAAAACAAATGGAAAACCAATAAAATCACAGATTCACTTCAGTGTTGTTCTCTAATTGCTTTAAGTCTGTTCACTTAACCACCTCAAGCACATTATAAATTCAAGGGCAGAGGACTAGGTTTGCTCATCTTCATATCTCCTACAATAACTAGCAAAGCGGTAGGGAGGTACATATAGAACGTAATAATACATTTATTCATGAAGTGAGTAAATGCGGATGATATAAACATGGCCACAGTTTAAACTTAACCCATTAAAAAAAAAAAACCCTAGTACCTAGATACAATATAGTATGTATTCACTTCCAACATTATTATACTAAGCTATGATCTTTCAGTGATTTTGGGAAGGTCACAAACTCTTTGGGTCTCAGTTTCTTAATCAGTAAATGAGAGAGTTTGATTAGATGACCTCTAAGGTTCCATACAGATTAAAACTATGATTTTATGATTCACCATTGGGGTCTACAGAGAGGGTGAGTTGAGTCCCAGGTACAATTCACAAAGCAAATACCATGGAAGATCACTGCCCTATAGACTGTTTCAACTTCTAAACAAAAATAAGCAACCTGAAATTTGGGGGATTCCAAAGGCCAAGCAAGTCTACAAAAGTGCCCTTCCCATCATGTGGCCCTACTGTGACAAGGGTCAAGTTGGTAGATGGAAATACCTCACTAATCTACTTAATATAAATTTGATATTTTAGTAATTGCCAACAAAATCAGCTAAAACATCTCAGAGAAATTCCCTCCCAAACACTCGATCCAGGAATTCTCGAAGCTGAGGAGATGGCTGTCCAAGAGCACACACACACCTCTTCTTTTTAGTTTGGACCCTGTCTAGACAACTCCAATCTCATTGTCAACTTTAGCCGTCCCATTGGAAATTCAGTCAGATGGTCTACATCACAGTTATGTAAATGTAGTCCAAACAACAGGGTAACCAGAAGCCTCAATGTTTTTTAGAACTGACCATATGTGCGGGCATCATGGAGATATGCCACTTTTGGTAGGGAAAAGTAGAGGCAAGCATATTTTGGAAAGGTTGGTGGGAACACGAAAGCCATTGTTATGGTAGATGACCCCCACAAAGGATTGAGTGCCAATGCTGCCATTTGGACCAGAGAGCTCTGGGGAGCCTTGAATCCAGAGTCTGAGAAGCTGGGTTGGAATTTTCGCTCAGCTGCTTAGGGAGAATCATAGATCAAGATATGGTAAGGGACCTCTGATGAGCAGTTTGGTGGCACAGTGGATAGAGCCCTAGGCCTGGAGTCAGGTGGCCCCAGATACTAACTGTGTGACCCTGGGCAAGTCACTGAACCTTGTTTACCTCGGTTTCCTCATCTGTAAAATGAACCAGAGAAGGACACGACAAACCATTCCAGCATTTTTTGCCAAGAAAAACCCAAATGGGGTCACAGAGAGTCAGACAGGACCAAACAACAAGGGACCAGAACAACAGCAACACCAAGAAAACTCTGAGAATATCTAGTCCAATCCCCTCATTTTAGAGACAGAAAACAAGGGATAAGGAATTTGTCCAAGATCATGTGGGTTGTAACTGGGAGGTGTGTGATTTAAATCTAGATTTTACTGCTCTTGGGCAAAGGCTCTTTCCTTTGTATTATGTTCTCAAATCTGTACCAATCTTGGTAAATTACTTAATCCCCCAAACCTCAGTTTCCTTCTCAGTAAAAGGAGGAGGTTGGATTAAGTGGTGGCCAAATAAACCTATTAATTCTAACCCAAATCATCCTGCATCGGTGGGACACCCAAAATCTAAGCTCTTCAGAAACATTACGTTGCTAATCCTTATTGAGAGTTGCAGTCCATTACCCGTTTTTCTCCCCACCGGAGGACCAGGTACACTGCTGGCCAGGCTTAAATAGGAACCTGAGAGTTATCTGCAAGCCTATTTCAAGAGGCTATCAAATTGCCATTAAACTAAGCACTTGGCAACTTGAAAATAAATGTCATCAGAAGTTACCAAGTAACAGAACGGTTGCCTGCCTACTTTGCCATTTTCCTTCTCTGAAGAGCAAATGGCTGAATGTTTCAATTGTGGGAAATTATTGATGAAATTTAACCCCTTATGGGCAC
Organism: Gymnobelideus leadbeateri; assembly: GCA_011680675.1. Classification (NCBI taxonomy): domain Eukaryota; kingdom Metazoa; phylum Chordata; class Mammalia; order Diprotodontia; family Petauridae; genus Gymnobelideus; species Gymnobelideus leadbeateri. Next base: position 641,444 of record WOXC01000183.1, on the reverse strand, counting down.
TGGACTGCTACTCATTCTTTTGGTAAAAATAACAGAAGAAGAAATTATGAGACTGGGTCCGCACAAACTTCTTATATTGGCCATCACTTACAAAAGTACCTACAACAAGCACCAAATGAATCTCTTCTACCAAGGTAACAGGGTGTATACACACATGGTATTACGATAATTACTACAGTGTTGTTGTTGTCGATATCAACCTCTGACTAGCTCTTAGCTGAACTCTTAGGATAAAGCCAATTGGTCCACTAACCAACCATGTTTACTCATACCCAGCACCAAATGACCTTTGACACAGCACACTGACAATTGTGAAATGTACAAGATTACAAGCTTCCATGATATAATATATACAACGTGGGGCTCTGGGGAATAGCTTTCTCTCTAACAATTATGACCTGCCAAGTCTTGCAACATATATCTCTATATTACCAGAAGTCTAACAAAGATAACAGGGTGTTTCTATTAAGGAAACAAAAAACAAACAAACACAACCCTACCTCAAAACAAGCCCTAAGTGTCCTTTAGGAATAGATGCTGATGTCAGTTACATAAAGGAATTATTACCCTCTACTGAGTTACTTAAAATAAACTGTGCTCTGTTGATTAAAAGTGCTAAATGTTTTCCTTAAGTAACAAAGTGTAAATCACTAAGAAGCCTTTCATTTTCCTTACCCATCTACACACCAAATTTATCATTCAAAACTATTTAACATCAATAATAAAAATCATTTCAATGTATATAAACAAGTTAATGGAGTAAGTGAAAACAAAGTACATTTGTTAATGGGAGTGTGATGTTGCCCTCTCTAGGTCCTGGCTCTAAGTGCGAGTTTCTGTAGGCTCTCGGCCAAAGAAGTGTGAGCTCTTGCTGCTGCTGCCGCTGCTGCTGCTGCTGCAGTTGATGCTGCTGCTAGTCTGCTAATGAATGACTAACTTAGGCCAGGGGGGAAATGACATCACCAGGGTGGAAAACCGATCCGCATTAGGAAACTTTCTACCTGCTCTAACATTTTTCATAATTATTTTACACAATGCAACTCACATTTGCATAATTTTAAGGCGTGTCATTATTTTCGACTGAAAATTGTTTTAATATGGCTGGATAATTCACAATGACATCAGCTGGGGTCCTAATGAAATATACAAGCATAATCATACAGCTAATTACCAGCTATGCTAGCATTAAAAAACAAATCATGCATAATATTAGAGGACGTATATGCAGCTGAGAATTATAAATAGAGTCATCTCCCCACCTCTCCCCCTCCCCCAGTTTTCCTTTAAATGGTAAGATTAATTTTCTCAGGTAAGGTGTCTCACAGTAACAACATGAGCTGATCATTAAAATGGCTCATTTCCCTCTAATAAACAAAGAAAAAGTAGGGTGTTTTTAAAGAAAAAATAGTCACTGTCAGCAGTTTTTTTTTTTTTTAAAGCATATTTAAACCTTCAGCTACTCTCTTTTTTACCCGCAAGCTAAGCCTCTCCACTGAATCAGCCAAACAGAAATTAAAACCTGTACCATAGTGGGGTCAACACCAAGTCTTTAAAAAGATCGCAATTCCAATTTCGAAGGTGACCACAAAATATCCCGTAAAACACTGAATAATTTCCTCTTGGGTTTAGTCAGAAGTCTATTAGACTCCAGTTCTTTTCTCTGGATATTTAATCCTTCCCTTTTTCCAGATCACAGGCCATGTTGAAGTAATAAATTTGAAAAGCAAATAATAAGGAATCAGGAGGGGGAGGGTAGGGGGAAGAGAAAGGGAGGGAGACAGCTGCACAGGAAAGTTGGACAGGGGGAGGGGACAGAAGGAAATATTGAGAGGGGAGGGGTCAACCTGTAGGTTGAATTCAAGGTTGGCTCTACTTCCCAAACATCAATTCTTAAATTGTAGAGACACTAGACAATATGGACAGTTAGGACAAAAAAGTGGACTATGGAGAGGGAGTGGAGGGGAGGGATTCCTATTTCAAGAATAGGCAGATCCTAGGGCAAAAGCTGGACAAACTACAGTAATTAACAAACATAGAATACTGATGGGTAATTCGATACTGAGGGAAGGGAGGGGGGTGGCGTCTTAGAAAAGTACAATTACTCCATCAGACTCAGGAATGCTGAAGGGGCTGGCAAGCGCTCACTCTAGGAGGAGTTAATGGGGACCCATTAATATCCGAGCCTTACACCTACCTCGCACCTCGGGCGCCTGCCTGCCCCACGGTTAGTTAGCTGCTTTCAGCCACAATATGATTGCCCTGACCTTTCTTTCACTTAAAACAACAGCGGCGGCAGCAGCAGCAGAGGCGGCGGCGGCAGCAGCAACTCGCCAGGCCGTCGGTCAGTCGTGGTGCCCATCGCGCTGCGGGTATACCATCAACACCAAAATAGCTCCCCAGCAGTCACCCGGCGCAGGCAGGCGGGCGGGGAAGCAGCTGACGCCAGAAGCCCGCAGAACTGCGGTCACCCGTGCAATTACAGCTCGGGAAGGTGGCAGGCAGGGCGGGAGGAGATCGGGGCTGGCCAAGTCCTCTCGGGGATCGGGACTGGCCATCTCCGGGTCCACGTCTGGCTCCCGGGGGTGGCCCATTCCTGCACCCGAGGAAAAAACGTGACGAGGAGGCTTCTCTCCCTACCTACTGGCACCCCCACTCTTCACCAGGGCGACCGTCTGGGAGAGGAAATGACTGGACTTTCAGGGTTAGTGTGAGAGTCTCACACCGCTCCCCCACCTCCTCCTCACCCCCCCCACCCCCCCGCAATCTCCTTTTTGGAAAAGGGCCACTTTTCGAGGAGTCATTTAAAGGGAGTTCAGGCAATAGCTCCCGGAGGGGGAAGGGAAGAGGGGATGGGAGGGGGGACGGAGGGGGTGGGGTACTGTGCGGGGAGGGGAGGGGGGGGAGGAGAGAGGGAGAGATAGTTGTTAATGCTTAACGTGTTTGTGCGGGTTACTCGACTGCTTTGAAATACGCCCAGGCAGACCTGCAAGTTATTTGAATGTATTATCCCAGTACCTGTCATTTATCACTTTATTCAACACGTCTTTGCCAGCTCAATAGCTTTTGATCCCAACTCAGCCCTCCATTTCGTAATTTCCGCCCTCTTAAACATATCAAATACTTAAAAAAAAAAAAAAGAAAGAAAGAAAGAAAGAAGGAAAAAGAAACCTGAACAATATCGAAACCCACCGAGAAGAAATCCGCCCAGCCCTGACTGAGCCAGACACCAAGGTAATACATAGAGAGAAGCTAGGAGAGAGCAGAGAAAGGAAAGGGAGAGACCGGGAGACGGGGAGAGATCTCAGCAAAAATACAAAAAGCATGTGACGTTCAGACAGCAAGCAGCAGCAGCCCGAGCACTAACACACACACACACACACACACACACACACACACACACTCCTCCAACAAATCCCCTCTCCAACAAGTTATTTGATCATTACTGGAAAATCAGCAGTTGGATCTTCTTTGTAAAGCTGACAGCCAAAAAACTCTGACAACGGCAAAAAAAAAAAAAAATCGCTCCAGCCCCAGAGAGTGGCGCTACCCCTTTAAAAAAAAAGGCTCGACCACGCCGCTCCCTGCAGAAGTGAACGAACACATACAGTATATTTCAAGCTCGCCCTGTAATAAGCATTACTAGAAAAATAACAGAAAAGAGAGACAAGAGATAGGTTTACCACCTCGCCATGGTCGCTATTCCTGCCCTGGGGAGTGTCTTCTGGGAGGAAATAAAGTTTGGAACTGGATAAAAGTTGTCTGCTAGTCCTCTCTTCCCACAACAGCTGCAGCTCGGCTATGCAAATCGGATCCTTTGGCTTACATCTTACAAAGAAAAAGTCGCCAAGGGACAAAATTCTTGGTCTGCCTTCAAGGTGGAACTGAAAAGCCTTGTAGAAAATGTACGGTCCGTGCAAGCCACACGGAGAGCCGACCCACTGCAGGGGAGAAAACAATCGTGTAAATAAGACAATCATCGTTCCGCATACATTCAGAGATAGACACACTCACACTTACACACACAGTCACCCATCAGATATTAGCTGGGTGGAAAAAATATATCGAGATTACACACAATATCAACCTCCCTTAAAACCCCCACCCACACCCCCTCCCCCCTTTCCAGCCCCTCTCCACCCCCCCACCCCCACCCCAGAAGGTAAAATTAAATATGTATGTAGGATGTGTGCAGGAATTTTGGGAAAACAATAAAAATTATTTGGGGAGCTGCAGAGGGCAAAAGTTTGGTGGAAAGTTTGTGGGGGGCTCCGGGGGGGTGTAGGGGTGCGGGCGAGCTGCGGGCCGGGGGGCGGCGGGGCTGCCGGGGGCCGGGGGAGCGGAGCCGAGCAAAATACCTGGAGTGAGCTGAGCTCCATCTCGACGTTCTGAATTGATTGAACTCAACATTCTCTCCAAACTTGTTGGCTTGAATGGATTGCATCAGGTCCTGGCAGGGAAAAGCATTCTCGCCCTTCAGCCGGCTCGCCGTCTCAATATAAAATCAAGCCCACCCCTCCCTACCTCCACCAAAATGACCAAAAAGGGGGCCTAATATTTCTCCGGCTCCCCAACTTTCCCCTCATGTTCCAAAAACCCAGCTCTTCCCCGAAACGCCAGGGATCAAATTCACAATCTCGAGAGAGACTGGGTTGGAAACGGGGGACAGAGCGGATGGATCAAGGCAAAATGCATGTCCCGACCCTAAGAAAAATAAAAGACCCCCCAAATCTGCGTCCGCCTTGCACGGGGTTTCCTACAGATGGGAATGGGGGCGCGCACCCCGCCGTTTCTTTTTTTGGGGGGGCCGAGTGTGGTGATGCTCTTTCATGCATCTGCCAGGACCTGCTTATATATGTCTAATATAAAGAACGTTTCCTGCAGAGATTCAGGGGCGCCCGCCGCTCTTTAGCAGATCTGATTTTATTAGACATGTAGATTTGTTTGATAGTTAAATTACGCTTCCTCACTGCCATGTTTTCAAGAACTAATCTGTTAAATTATCTTTTGATGCCTATTTACACGGAAGGGAAAAGTGGGTTATCGATTATATAAACATATAAATATTAATGCATTTGTTCGCTTTGCAAAAAACACACACACTCGGGAAAAGCACACACACACATACACAGGGAAAGGCAAGTGAACCCAGTGTGCACACACACACACACACACATACGTCCACGGGATTTCTTTTTGTTGTTGTTGTTGGGTTCCCCCCCCCCCCAAACAATATTGAACGGACACCGACTGCATTTAGGGACTGAAACAATAAACGGTGCATGATAAATCAATAAACGCGAGCAGCGAGTCTGCTCGGAATAGGAATCTAGGCTCCCGGTTCTGCGTGTGCATTCTTTAATTTTAAAGTATATACACTAGGACGTGTTTACAATGCTGATGGACGCCAAGGGCGCTCTCAAATGATAATGTGTTTATATAACCCAGTGCTACAGCAATAATATACTAACTCTCTCTCTCTCTCTCTCTCTCTCTCTCTCTCTCTCTCTCTCTCTCTCTCACACACACACACACACACACACACACACACACACATATTCCTCACCCCCTCTCAAAAGAGAGCAGGGAAAGGGAGGGGAGGGGAGAAGTAGGGAGGGGGAAGGGGGGGGTCTTTCTCCATGTAATAGTTGGAAACTGGGGGGGGGGGAATCCATTTGCAAACTAGTTAAATACAACCAGAAATTAAGCTGTTTAAAACCGGGGGCACGAACCGTGAGACAATAAAGGCTTTAAATGTGTATATTTATTGTTCTGGAGCCCTGGAGCACTGGGAGGTTTGCATTCAGGGTTATTATGCAAACACAGAGAAACTTAAGAGTGTCGGAACAAGGAACAGGCAGAGAGACTGCATAGCCCAGCTCCGATCCAGCTGCCGGGGTTCTAAGCGTCTAGATTACATTTTCGCAGTGTTGATGTAAAATGGTATACTCTCGCCGCCCCCCCCCCCCACTCCCCGTCTATCCTCACTCCTGCTCCCCCCGCCCCGCCCCGCCCCCTCCTTCCTTATGCACACTGTCCCCCTTCGCCAGCTCTCCCCCACCCCCTCCAATTTTATTATATTGGCAACAATCCTAAAGTAGGTCTGGCATGTTAAAAAGTAAACATGTAATATATGGGGAATAAGGTCTGTATAGTATGACAGTTGAAACTTGATCTGTGATAAAATTACAGGATGTTGAAATTACTAGTAAGCTATTTTTAACGCTTTCGCAACGTTTCACCTCTAGTCTTAGCATCTAGTTGAAACAGGATTACTTTAATAAAAAATTATATTCACATGGCTGAAGTTAATACACTCGGCAGAGAACAAATGCCTGAGACTCCGGGCTGGAGGTGGGGAGAGTCCCCACATGTATTTTGATGCATTTTCATAATGTATGCGTCCACTGCAGTAAGAATTAGGGCACTTAACGTGATCTAAACCACATTTTTGATTCAGAACATGGGGAAGTAATAAAGGCATGATCTATCTCGTTTCTCTATACCCTGAGATAAACGAGAGAAAATGGCAGATCGTCAAATTACACTAAGTAATAAAAACCCATGCCAAAGAGAGCCGGGATCCTGAAAGCTGTCGAAAACTATTTTAATAATTTAAATATCACAACTCTGCAGAGTGCAGGGAGACAATGTAGCAATTTGCAGGCTCCCCATCTTCTGCATTAGCCAAATTACGCCTTGCGCCTCACTCTTTAATTATCTTTCTTGAAATTTCATCTGATCTTCCTATTTCATCAACGTGGGTTGCAAAGAGGAATTACAGCTCATTTCCCTCCCCCCCACCTCACTTTATGATACAGTACGTCCTGCGTATGTTTGATTAGACTAATCCATTTTATTTATTTTTTTATACATTTTAAAATTTTTTACAGATGAACGGACATGACTGAAAGGCATTTTACACATTTCTGGAACATTAAAGACGCCTGATAGATACATGGGTTAGGGGCTCTCTGCCCTGCTCGCGTAAATATATACGTTCAGTTCAAGAAATCCTGTTTTAAAAAACTGGAGTTGCAGTATTTTGACAAGATCATATTTGAGATGGACTCTGAGTCAGTTTCCTGTAAGACCAAAGCGGCAGCATTTATGCAGGAAGGCTCAGCAGAGTGCCTCAGGGCATCCCTCTATTGTATATTAAACCTCCCTCTTTCTCTCTCTCTCTCTCTCCCCCTCTCCTTAAAAAAATACACAGCTTTTTTTTTTTTTTAATAGCAGCTGAGCAACTTGTGTTTTGTTTGATGTTATCCTCCATGAGAGACTTTTAACAGAAACAGTTTGGCCAATTATATAAAAATAGGAGCTTCACTTATTTGGAATCTGTGTAACTCTCCCCCCCCCACACACACATCCTAGTGCCCCCCCCAATAAGTCCCCCCACAAGTTTTTGAGAGCCTAATCATTGCAGGGAGCTTGGTTTGAATGTGCTAAAGAGCTGCAGTCCTGAAATGAAATGAATACTAGATTGGAAAACTGAGTGTGTGTGTGGGGGGACTCCCTCCCCCTCTACACTGCCCCCCATAATAAATGTAATATATCAACCCTTTTGTCCAATTCAATAAATAGCTTTAAAAATTACAGATCACAAATGTTCCTTAAACACACAGACATAGACCTAAAAGAAAAAAAAAATCTTTTTTAAATCCACCCTTTATTTTGCCTCTTCTTAACGTGAGGCTTGCCAAGGCACCTGTAAATTATCTGTGCAGCAAATATCCATACAAAGAAAGTTTCAATTAAGATAAGTAGATTGTATTGAAACTGTTCTTTGAAGTAATGTAGTTAATAGTCTGTTTGATTTCTGCTTGTGAGAGAGTAATAACGTGGATTCAAGGCTCTATCAATCACCGAGCAGATGTAAGACTTCAGACAGTGACACCCAGGGGAAAAGAAGCCAACTCCTGCAGTGCGGGGTCTCTCTGCTAATGTAAAGTAAATACTCATAAACAGATTGAATGTTGTAGGAAGACAATCCATTCAGGACAGTTATAATCATGAAAACAACTGCTTTATTTATCTATTTTTTAAAAAGCTTATAGGGAGGACTTGCTGGGTATCAAAAGAAGAGAAATAGACAGTGTGTATATTTCACTCCCCCTCCTTTCACCACCCCCCCCCTCCACCAACCACTATTTCTGGGCTGTTTCCTGTCCTGAAATGCAGTAACCTGTACCCACACGCCTCTATGGGTGCTCTGGCAGCCCAAATCCTTCCTCCCTCTGTTTTAAGTTCTTTGGTTTCTTTAACAACCAAATAAATAAATGGGAAATCACTGTCCCCCTCCCCTAGCTCTAGGGGCTGGGGGTGGAGTGGGGGTGCCATTCAGTGTCTTTCAGAACCTCTTCATAAAAGGATTAAGCAGATTACTTAGTTACAAAAGCAGCATAGTCATCAGCCAGCTCTGGCTATAATAAACACGATCATAAAATACCAAAAAAAAAAAAAAAAAGTACAGTGTGAGGAAACAGGGCGTTCATTTCGAAAACGCAGACCTTTTCCACCACCAACTCCCCCCCGCCCCCGCCGCCATCCCCTCAACCCCCAATTGCAAAAGAACTAAAGTATTTTTTTGACCTTGGCTTCAATAATACTTCATGTTTTAGTTCTTAAGTCAGCAGTTTATCTACTAATTGCTACACACTACCGCATGTGGCTAGGCGCTGCAATTGCAGCTTTCTCTGGGTGAGCGAATTGCTTGATAAAGACTGGGAATTCAACCTGGCTGTTTTCTTTCTGGCTTTTATTCCACCCACCCCAACCCCCCGTTTCTCTCTCTCTCTCTCTCTCTTCCCCCCACCCCCCCCTTTTCCCGACCCCCGACCCTCCTTCACCAACCAGGAGATGCTTGTTTTTTTTAGAGACATATCGTAGATCAGAACAGGGTCGACAAATGTCTACCTAATATCCATCACTGTATCTGAGGAGCCGGGAACCCAATAGGGGAATTAAGAGGGGGTGCGGGGGGGGGGGCAAGCTGAAGAGTACGGGGCGGGGTGGAAGTAGACGTGGAGCCCGGGAGGGGAGCATCATGTCTGGGGTGCTCTGTTTCTTGCAGAGCTGGTCCCCAATGCAGCAAGGTGGGGGCAGCGTGCTGCCCACCTGAGGTCCTGGGGATGCGGGATGCGGGATGCGGGATGCAGGATGGGGATGCTGGACCACGGCCTCTCCCCAAGGGGCCAGCCCCCAACTGCAGACTCCTTGGAAGGGGAAGCTGTCCGGGGGTCAGGCCCAGCCTTGGCCCCTCCCCCACAAGCATGGCGGCCAGCGCTATTGATAAGGCAGCCCCCCTTTACCGTTCCCACCGCCACCCTCCCTTTAGGAGAGGAGGCTCCCGAGTCTTGGAGCAACAAGTCGATTGGTTTAAGAGAAGGATTAACCGGGTTACACGGGTCACTGCTTTCCCGACGACCTCTAGTGGTGAAAGGTTGCGCAGCAGCTTAAATTTGGAGCTCCCATTTATTGGCAGGGCTGGGCCGAATTGGGGGAGGGGGAAGAACGGGATCTTTGCTTTCGAGCTTTGGAGCCGAAGATGGAGAGAGGCTGGCTTTCCAGAAGGGGCATGGCACCTCTGGGTGAAATTAGGGAGGGAGCTGTCATAGCCACCCCAAGCAAGCAGAAATGTAGGTCTCCTCTCCCCAAAATAACATGCTTAAGGGAGTATGGTTGCATTTACTTGGGCCAAGCCATTTAGATTTGTTCAGTTTGAGCCTTTTGTTAAGTGAAAAGGAGCCCTCTGGCCCTAGAGTCTGGACATCTGGGCTCAAATCCCGTCTCCGATGATTATTTAGTGTGAGAGCTTAGGCAAGGCACTTAACAATGAGCCTTCGTTTCCCCATCTGTAAAGTAAGAGAATCGGAGGAGAAGGCCTTTGGGTTCCCTTCCACATACTATGAAATCTCTAAGTCAACTTGAAGTCTCTCTGCCTCACCCCACTCTGAGACACACCCCCTCCTGAAAGGCTACTCATCCATAACGTGGGAACAGGGACCAGATCTTTGACTTCACTGACATAAGGAACCCCCAGATGAAGAAATCCATCTATTAATGTGGGTCATCTGATTCTCTGCGAGGCTCCCCTATGGCATCTTAAGGGCAAAGACTTGTCTCACAGCTGATATGTTTCAGAGGTAACACTTGGACCCACCTTTTCCGGACTCTTAGGCCAGCTTTCTATCTGCTGTGCCACATTGGCTGGCATTTAAAGCCCAGCTTAAATGCCACTCTGTCTAGAAAGCAACTCCTTCCCCCAGGTCACTAAAGGTTGGTAATGATCATCCCCCTCAAACCTATCCAGGTATTTGACTTTGTAACACTGATGCTCTTATCCTGAAAGTATACACACACACACACACACACACACACACATATATATATATATATATATATATATATATATATATATACATGCATATATTATCATAAGACCATAGATTTGCAACTGCAAGGGACCTTAACAGTCAAAACTTAGTCTATCCTCATTCATTTTACAGAGAAGGGAAACTGAGGCCCAGAGAGGGGAAGTTCCTTGCTCAAGGTCGAACATGCAGTCACAGAAGCAGGAGTCAAACCCTGATTCTCTTGCTTCAGAGTTCCTTCCAGTGTCCCACATTTATAGAGTATTTCCCTACAAGAGAACAGTCTCCTTGAAAGCAGAATTTCTGTCTTAACTAACTTTGGAAGATCCTCTGGTCTCCAACAGAGTCTATATCCCATCCAACCATCCATCCTCCTATCCCTCCGGACCACTGGACTTCCTGAGACCATGCCCCATGAAACTGAATCCACTTGGCTATTTAACTACCAGTAGGACCATGCAATCTGGATTGGTGGGTCAGCCAGTGTAAAAACACATGCCCACCATGTTATTCCTAGCTAGCCTGAGACTCCAGCCTTGCTGCACATTCCATGACATTCCACATTTGCCAGTTAGTCAACAAGCATCAGTTTTGGAAGGGACCTCAGACTACATCCAGTCCAAGCCACTTATTTTACAGTTGAAGAAAGTAAGTCACCAAGGGGTTCCATGATTTCCTGAATAGATGTTTGTGGTATCACACTATATTACATTAAGTAGTTGACTGACTTTGAGTGCCCTTGATGTTTCATCTGGAAATAGCAGGATTTGAAAGCAGCCTAATGTGGTCATACTAAGCCACTTTCTCCTAAGTTGTGACCTTGTTCTGCCCTATGGAACAGGCACACATTCTTCTATCTTAGAAGACAAGGTGCTGGGAAATAGTGTGGCAACGATTCACTGGGTCTTCTCTTAGCCTCAGTTTCCTTTATACAGAGGGCCTTTATGCATTGATAATGCTCTTGACAAATTTCTGACGTGACTTGGACATTTAAAGGGATGCCTGAGAATGCCCATCTTTTTTTTCTTTTTTTTCCAAATGCTTTATTAACTTCTGGTTTACATCATTCATTTCCATCAGATTTTGAGTTACAATTTTTCCCCATTTTCCCCCTACCCACCACCCCAGAATAACAATCATACAGGATATCCCCTCATCCAATCTGCTCTCTCCCATCTATTCTCCCATACCCCCTTCAACTTTTCCAGTAGGGTGAGGTGAATCCCCGAGCCCCCTTGCCTGCACATCTTATCTCTCAATTATATGCAAATTAGTATTATTAATCATAGTGTTTATATATTTTTGAAAAAATTTGATAAGCAACTCAGTATATGTTGTACATGTGTAGCTATGCAAAACATTACTATAGTAGATATATTGTAAAAGACTGACTATATTTCTCTCCCTCTCATCCCACCTTCCACCTGGTCCACTCCTCACCTTGATCCTGTCCCTTTTCAAAAGTGGGTGCTTCCAACTTCGAGAATGCCCATCTTGAACCAGTCTTAAGAAGAGGGTCCCTGACTCCTGTCACTGGAGCTCTTTTAGTGAACTTGCTAAATGAATGTGAAACAGAAGTGGGGCCTTGCCTACTATAGACATCAGAGTATATTTCTTCAAAATCCCTCCTTATACTTTCAACTGGGTATTAATGCCATCCCATATAGGATGATTTAGTTACTCGAATTAATTGATAAGTATTAAATAGCTCATTAGTTACAGCAGGAGAGGAGACAGTGGATAAATAAAAGGTCAGAACACGGTGGGTTGGAGCCCTCTCTGGTTTTCTACGATATGGTCAACTCCACAGCAATAAGCGGTTAGATCCCTAGACCTGAGAATTGCTCAGATGAGTGGGTTAGGGCAGGAGGGAGCACCCTAAAGAGAACCACCAATTGGGGTGTTGAGTCAAAATGATCCAGCCTGACCATCTACACTGCCTGACAAACCTTCTGCTTGCTTTTATGCAATGTCCACCTGGCATGTAATCTTGGCCTTGACTTCCATTTTGGCCAACTGCAAAAAATCAATAACTAATAGGATGTCATTATTATAATACACTGCCTCCTTACTGTACCTCTTAGAATCACAACTTCCTGGAAGGCTCTGCTCTTCGGCTACTTCCTACGGAAGGCATAGCCTCATCTCCCTTTTTACTAGTGCCCTTCCTAGTTACTTTGTATCTACTTTACATAAATGAGTTATTTCAATGCACGTGTACCTTCCCCAAATCCTTTGGACCTGTTTTGTACAGACATAGTATTTACATTTAGGTGAACACGTTGTTCTCCCCAAAGCAATGTAATCTCCTCAAAGTCAGGGACTGTATCTTTTTTTTTTTTTTGCTAACTTTGTATTCCTAGCACCTAGCATAATACTTGGCACATAGTAGGCAGTTAATAAATATTTGAATTGAATTGGACAGCTGGATTCTTGCTGAGTTTGTGCAAGGAATTCAGAGCACCTTAGAGGAAATATAATAATATATATAAAATTGGTGTATCACTATTGTTTTCTGTTTCTATTAAGGATTGACTAAAAAATAGACTGAAAATATATCAAAAGAAGAATCAGAGAGAAGGAGAAATGCTGGCCTGTAAGGATTGAGAGATAGATGCCTTATTTAATGAGTTACTGAATACCATTCTCCAGAGATAGTCAAAGAAAAGGTAAGAAAAATGTAAGCTTACTCTACCAAATGGTTTAGCTTGTCAATTCAGTTCAATTCAACTCATTCTACTGGGCAGAATCTCTGTCTGTCTGTCTGTCTGTCTCTTGTTCTCTCTCTATCTCTGTCTCTGTCTCTGTCTCTGTCTCTCTGTCTCTCTTTCTCTGTCTCTCTCTCTATTAGGTAGTCCTAAGGGTAAAAAATTAAACCCATGATTTATAGTTATAGGACATTTCCAGATAACAAAGCTCTTTCTACTAATTCAGGTCAAGGGGGTTCAACTAGAATATCTCTGGTCTCCTATAGCTTTAAATTCCGTCATCCTAATTACCTCTTGGGGTAACTTATGGTTATCTGTCTAGGATTCCACCCTTATCCCATTACCCAAAAAATATCCTCTCTGCATATTGGGTAATTGGTAATATTCAGAGGACCTAGATTCCAATATTACCTTTGATGTTTACTTCATATGTGACCTTGGGCACTCCTTGGGCCTCAGTTTCCTCATCTGTCAAATGAGAGAATTGACCTAAATGACTTCTGAGGGCCTTTAAGTTTCTTACTCTTGGATCCTCTGATCCCAAGGACCAGGGCAATGGCTTAAGCTCCTGATGCTGAGTTCAGTTGAGAGCAGAGGCCCTAGTAAAAGCTAGAATAAGCACCCCAGTAATTAATTCCTAGCTCCTCCATTCTCCTCTGGACATTGGCTGACGATGCTTTTCTTTCTGACTACTTGTCCTAAAGTGCTGTATAATTTTGTTGGGTGCTGTTAAATATTTATTGAGTTGTTCTGTTAAATGCAGTCCCCTTACTCTGCGTCTGTGTGTGATAGGACCCTTCAGGATTAAAGGTGCTATATAAATATAGGATTATTTTATGGCTCACTCGTGCAGGGTGAAATATGTAAATGTGACTAATGCTGTAGCAGAGAGAGAGCATCCCCCGTTCATCGGGATGCTGGGAAGCATTAGCCCATCAGTTGACTAACATCATTGACATCCTTTTTTTTTTTTAATGTCCAATCAATTTTTTTTTTTAAATCAGGGAATGGAATGGAGGAGGAAAAAAAAAACCCACCTTCTTTAATGCAATACTTGGACTGCAAGTGTAATGACACAAAAGGCAGGCAATTCAAAGTTGTAGTTCCCACAGCAACTAGAAGCCTGCTCTCTCATACGTTCAGGCCTAGATTTCACAGCATGCACCGCAATACAAAATACGCCACACTGTGCTTGCAAGGGGGCAGAGTTATCGTTGCTATGGGGACCGTGACTTTGAATTTCCAGATTTTTTGAGAGTTTAAATTCTCCACCAGAACATCACATTAATAGTTCTTTCTTCTTCTCCCTCTTTATTTTGCATCGAAAATAATAAAGGTTGTATCACTGTTTCCACTGTCAAGTCCGTCTCCAGCCTAGTCCACTGCTTAATATAAATACACACCCAGCCGCACTCCCTTTTCTTGCTAAAATTAGACACATGACCTCAGCCCTAGAGAGTATTTTAGTTTGCAGATTTCTATGGGACAACTTGAACGGGCTTAACTAAAATTGCTCTCCCCACCCCCGCCTGACTTGGCCTAATGAGATCACCAATAAATTTTGATTAACCCCTACAGGAGATGTGTGTCTCCCATCTGTTGTTCATAGAGCAGGAGGCTATGGCATATGTAGCCATTCATTCATTCATTCATTCATTCATTCGTTCGTTAGTTCATTCATTCATTCTTTCCTCCATCCTGACAGTGCCTACTATGTGAATAGCAATGTGCTGAACCCCCTGGAGATCTAGAAATTATTCTTGCCTCTTCTTTTCCTCCCTCCTTCTGCTCCCCATCCCTTCCATATCAGCTGCCAAGTCTTGCAGAAAATATCTCTACCTTATTGCTTGTGTCGTTTTCTCTCCCCTCATAGTTTCTGCCATAGTTCAGGCCCTCATCCACTCTCACCTGGATTCTTGCAATAGCCTCCTATTGGCGTCCCTGCCTCTATTTTCTCCTCCTCTCTAATCCATCTTCTCTATAGCAAATCCAGAAGCAAATTTGAGTTTGCTATCAGGAAAAAAACAAGATTTGAAACTGGTGCTGCCTAAATATGGAATGGTCTGTCTCTAGAGGTCTAGGGTTCTGTCTCATTAGAGGTCTCTCCAATCATCTCCAATGATTACTTTTGGGGAATGTTATAGTGAGGATTCCTTCCATAAATAGGTCGGGTCAGATGCCCCCTGAGGTACTATCCAACTCTCAGATTCTCTGATTCGGTGATAAAAGTCGAATAGATATCCCTCAGATCGGCCTGATTGTGCCTTACCCTTCCTCAAATATCTTCAATGGATCCCTATTGCCTCTAGGATAAAATATAAAATCATCAGCTTGGCATTTAAAATCCCCCCACATTGCATCTCCAATTTACTAGTTTAGTCTTATTTCATTTTACTTCCCATCCTATATTCTAAATTTCACTTTAACTCACCTAGCCAGCATTCCCTGAACATCCTGTCAGCATTCCCTGACATCCATCTCTCACCTCAGTGCTTTGGTCCCTATATCTGCATTGCATTCTCTTTTCCTGCCACCCCCTCAGGGTGTTAACTTTCTGCAAAACACAGCTAAGGGGTCACCACCTGTAATAGTAATGGAATTTAAAGCTCCCCCTGTATTGGCTTGGTTTTCCAGTTGAGTGTTAAAACCCAGAGCTTGTGAATCCCACTTGTAATATGGACTTGTTGACATGGAAAGAGAGGGCTGAACTGGGAGGAGCTTGTGCTGTGGATTTGGAGAGGCACAAGCAGAGGAAGAGAGGCAGAAGAATTTTTGGAAGCAGCATGGTAGAGGCAGAGCAAGCGAGAGAGAGAGAGAGAGAGAGAGAGAGAGAGAGAGAGAGAGAGAGAGGGAGAGAGAGGGAGAGAGAGAGGATTGCTGAGGGCCAGTTCAAGGTGCCCAGGACTTTTGAGAGCTGCCACCTGGAGCTGCCAAGGACTGAGGAGACATGGCTATGATGCTTGTACTTTGTCCATTTTGATGTTTTTCCAGATTCGTCTGCTAGTGAAGGACAGTGCTGTTTTTGCAGAGGTCCTGGAAACTTGCTGTTGGTTCAGAAGCCCTGAAGAAGGTTAGATGGTAGATGGTCTGAGTCAGAATTCCGTCTCTGCCACTTACTGTCTGAGGGATTTTGAGTAAGTTACTTTATTCCTCTGGGCCTCACTTTCCCAATCTGTTAAATGGCCTCTGAGATCCCTCACAGTTCTAAATATAAGATCCTGTGAATCTGGCTTCCTAAAGCACTTGGCCACAGGAAATCCCATTGCTCTTTATAATGAGGCAACTGATATAAACTCAAGGTAGAATAAAAAGGGTTTGGGCCTGACAGTCAGTGGTCCTGAGTTCAAATTCCAGCTCTGCTACCTGCTAGATAACCCTAGATGTTTATTTCCACACCCATGGGCCTTTTTCCTCATCTATAAAATGAGAGGATCGGACTAAATGACCCCTAAAGCATCTTAGAATTTGATTCTAAACTAGAGATGGAAGGAATGGCCCCTAATGGGGTCCCTTTGAGACACTGAAATTTCTCTCTTACTCTGTGACTACCCAGGCATGTGTTTTAGTCTTGATCTTAGTGTTGGAAGGTCCTGGAATGGGGACATGGAAACTCTCTCCACTGATACAGATAAAGAAGTCATCTGCACCTTAGAGTTGAGTGTTGCCAAGGGGCCCTGAAAGGTTGGGACCTGTCCAAGTTCTCACAGTTAGAATGCAACAGGGGGCAGAATTTGAATTCAGGGCTTTCTTTGTGTAAGGATGATCTTTTTTCCACGCTGCCTCACATACTGACCTTATAATTCTTTATACTTCACCCTGCTGGGGATTTATCCAGTTCTCTACTGAGATGGCTTAGTCTGGACTCTCCATCAGTCTTGGAAAGGGACATGTTGGTAAATGCTTAACTCCTGGCTCTCTGGGGGGAAATTTGTGCACAGGATGCACTTCTGTGTTTACTCAGCATTATTTACATTTTCTCCATCATTTTCCCAATTTTAGATAACCAACAAAACAGTAAATCAAACTCTGATCTGTGGTATTTGCTTATTTCTGTAGTACAAAGACTCATGCTGAAAATTTAACAATGGGCTTTTGGAAGTTGGTTAGAGCTGGTTACATCCCATCTCTGGGACCTGAAATCCCTTCCAGCTCTAACACTACAATCCTATGATACTTCTTGTTCTAAATCTGTAATCCTATTATCCTATAAACTCAATATGCCAGATGAGTCTGGCCAGCAAAGAATACAGGGAGATTATAATCTTCCTCATCCTGGCGACCAGGCTTTTGTTAGCATAACAGATTAACTAACAACCTGACCTAAGAATCTTGTGGAATGTAGCAGTCACAGGTTCAAAGCATGGTGACCTCATGTGCAAAAATGACCAGAAAGACCCAAATGTAGCCACTCACCAGTCCCTTCTGCCCTCCACTTTATAGCTAAGGGCCATACTGGTGAATTATAAGAATTAACCAAATATAAACCAGAACATTTTTCATGTTTTATCTCCTGGCTTCCTCATATTATCTACAGGGGGCAGCATTATTCTTTTGAGTGGAGGGGAGGGAAACTGAGGCACAGAGAAGTCACAACTGTTAAGAAACAAAACTGATAGGAAAGAAATTTAAGTTCCTGATGCACATTTCTGCGTTAGGCAGTATATCATGCTGTTATGAACTCAGAGGATCTGGGCTCAAACTCTGCCCTTGTCATATACTCCTTTTGTCACCTTAAACAAGTTTCTTGACCCCTCTGGGTCTTAGTTGTGTCACCTGTTAAATGAGGAGTTGAATTCCTCCTAGCCCTAGGTCTCTGATCTACTTGGCCTCTAGCCTCTCATGGGGATTTTTTGACCAGTCCTCTGCTAATGCCTCATTATTGTATGAAGGGCACCCAAGGTTCTCAGAGGCTGTACTTATGGAGCCCAAGCTCTGGGAGGTCCCACTAAACTGGAAAAGGCTTCAAGTCTAGGCTCCGGGGACAGCTTATGTATCTATTTTCAGACTGTATCTAACTCAATTTTAAGAAGCTCATTGTCAGATTGGTATCAGTATAAAGGAATTTTTGGCTACAAAATCTCTCCACAGCCATAGACTAAGCTCTACAGCATTTGGGATCTTCCTTGGTGGAGGGAGCAAAGTCACACACAGATCCTTGAAGTATTATTTTGACTACTTTCAGAATGGGCAAAATAGTATAGTAGAATTATCTCTGACTCTGAAGCCAGAAGACCTTGGTTCCCACCCCATTTTGGACACTCACCTGGCTTTGGTTTCATCCTGTGTAAAATGAAGGAGCTGGACCTCCTAAAGTCCTTTCTGATTCTAGAACTATGACCTTATGATCCCTCTCTGGGCCACAATTTCCTCATGTTTAAAATGAAAGGATTGTGCTAGTTGGACTCACTCCCTCTGGGCTCTCCTCCAACTCTGCTCTCTGGTCCTACATACCAACCACTCTTCTAAAGTATTCTTTCTATAGGAGGTTTGGAAATGTGGGCCCAACACTAATTTAGTTCAGTCCAATTCATCCTACAATATTGTATAACAGGTAGCTAAGAAATAGACCTTTCAGTTATGACTGTGGTTGTTATCATTAAGTTGTTTCAGTCATTATCTGACTCTTTGTGACCCTAGTTGGGATTTTCTTGGCAAAGACTGGAGTGTTTTTATTTTTTTTTTAAATTTTATAGATGAGAAAAATGAGGCAAACAGAGTGAAGTGACTTGCTCAGAGTCACACATCTGAGGGCTGATTTTGAACTCAGGAAGATGCATCTTCCTGAATTTCATGCAGGGTACTCTATCCACCCAGTACCATCCAGCTGCTCCACAAACATGACATACTATTAGAATCTACTTCCAGACAAATATGACTTTTGGCCGGGCTCATTAGGTGATCCAGAGATCCAGACCTCCCCCAGATCAAGCTGTGTTTCCTAAAACAATAATGATATACAGTGAAAGCTAAATAGTGCCTGGCTGCCCATGCCAGCTGGAAACTGAGCCTCCTGGCCACTGACTTATAACAGGTTTCTGCCGGCATTTAAATTTCCCTTACATACCTTTTACTTCTACTTTCTAGTCATATTCTCTGACCATATTTTTAGGCCTCCTTTAGAAGGGGTGTGTGTGGGGGGGAATTCCAAAATTCTTTGTTCAAGTTCAGTTCGTCAACCTTCTGGCTTCTCTTCACAATGTGAGGCTGACATTTGCCTTGGTGATGGTTCATGATGAAGGAAGTAAACACCCCAACCTCTAACTTCGGCCCCATTCTTACTGGGCCTGGAAAAAATGAGGTAGCATTTGCCAAGCAGTCAAGGACAAAATTGGTAGCAGAAAGAATTAGATTTTTCAAGAGACTCAGAATTTATTATAAACAAAGGAGTGTTTAAATAAAATGGACTGTGTCCTTTTAAACATCCCAGTTTTCTTTCTGGTGCTCTCATTAATGGGAGTGCTTACAGAAGGCCTAAGGAAAATTCCTTGTGTAAATGGGTGGCTATGTTCCATTCACTGGACTTTTGGAGAAGCCAGCTGCCCTCCAATGGGGCAGCATGGTGGGAGTGAGGACTCTAGAAATAGTCTGTGCCCAACCTAAGTCCCGTACTAGTCTTAATTTCAAAGTCACAGGGTTTTGCAAGTATTCCACAGAAATGAGACAGGATTGGAGTATAAGCAGGAAATGGGACTAATGAGAAAGTCCGGGAAGAGGGAGAAGGAGGCAGGCACTTATTTCTCTGAGCCTTGGTTTCTTCCTCTATAAAATAAGGGGGGATGATTTCTAAAGTTCCTTCCTGCCCTGATATTTAATATTCTACATCCTGGGACCTCTTTCAGCTCTGACATTTTCTGTTCTGTGTTATAACCCTCTACCACTGAAGATTCCTCCCTTCTCTGACCTTCCAGGTTCTATAATCTAACATTCTATGTTTTCCCATATTTTTCAACTTTGACCTTCTGGAGTTTCTGAGTGCTGAAGTTCCTTCCACATCTGATGCTTTATGACCCTATGAATGACTTAATATCCAACAACCAAAGAAGCTCAGTAGAAAAGCCCAGGATCTGTGGTCAGAGGCCCTGGGATTGAAATCCAGCTCTGCTATTGACCTTGGGTAAGTAGTTCCCTCACTGTGGGTCCTCAGTTTCCTCCTTGCTAGCTTGGAGGAGTGTAGAGTCAGTCATCTCTAAGGTCCCAATGCCAGGCTCTGGAACCTTGTTTGCTGCAGACCATACTTCATTCATAGAATTATGGAAGTTAGAAGTCCTCCAGGCCAGTCCGTTGAAGTTCAGATAGGGAAGGTGATTTGTCCAAGGTGACTTACCCTTGTCACCTTGTGGCCAATACTGGTTGCTGCAATCTCTCCCCAATCCTACCCTTTCCTTGTTACTCTCCCAAGTCAGAGCCCCAAGCGCTGTTCTTGCTCCTAGAGGGAGGGGGAACTTAAAGGTGCCCTTGGTCAAAAAAATGTTCTTCCCCATAGAGTGTCAGGCTTTGTACTTCTCAGAATCAGTGTCTCCCCTTAGGAATGAGGACATTTCCCAGCCTCAGTGGGGACTAAGTAAAATAATGCCTTGGCCAGATATCAATTTCCATTATTCCATGACTGGCCACTTTCACAGATGCCAAGAGGGGCCCTAGGGCAAACAGCTCAGGAAACACAAGAGCTGATGCCTCATGCAACTAAGGAATGGCAAATTCTGAAATCCAGGGGCAAGGAAGGGTCAGGAGCAGAAGGAACTCATTGTATGGTGAGTCACCTTAGCAGAGATCCATGGACATTGAGGGGTTAGCATGAGGGCACTGAAAGCCTCAGGAGCCTGCATCCAGAGGACAGAACAGGGAGCTGAAAAGCTGGGTGGCACCATGCAAGGCATGATTTGTGGAGTACAGCTCCCATGCCCATAACTCTGTAAGATTACAAGCTGTATTCCCCAACAGACCCTGGGGAGATAAGTAGTGCCAGTATTATGTCCGTTTAACAGATAGTACTAATAACTAACATTTATATAGCCCATACTACGTGAAAGGTAATATACTAAGTGCTTTACAATTATTATCTCATTTGATCCTTATGGTAACCCTGGACTGTAGGTGTAGACAGATAAGGAAACTAGAGGTAATCAATATGCATTTATTAGGCACTTACTATGTACCTGGACTATTCTAGGTGCCGGGGCCACAAAGACAAAAACAAAACTGTCTTTGCCCTTAAGGAATTTAATTTCTGCCTAAAAATACCCCAAGTTTAGATTCTGGGGACCTGGGTTTGAATCCTGATGTCCCTTAAGAACTGAAAGACTTTGAGTAAGTTATTTCCTTTCTCTGGGCCCCAATTGCCTTACCTATGAAATGAGGGGGTTTTAGTAGAGAACCTTGAGATTCCAATCAGTTTCAGGTCCTTTGATCTAATGACTGAGAGAGACATCCTGACTTGTTAATGACCACACTGCTAGCAAGTTTCAGAGCCGGGATTCAAATGCTGGCTTGCGAAATAAACATTCATGGTGATCTATTATCTGCTTTTGCAGGAGAAGTGCGGAAAGAAGGCTGTTGAAAAATATGGGAGCAAAAAAGCAGATGGGTCTGGTCACGTTGCAAGAGTCAGAGATGGCCATTGGGTAGTCTGTGTGCTCAGGCAGAATCCTTGTAATGTCAAGAGTGATGGAGGAAGGTCTCCAGTCCATCTGATGTGGGAGTTGGGAGACCTGGATTTGCTGAATGATTCTGTTACCTGGGCAAGTAACATGACCTCTCCGTGCCTCCATTTCCTCATCTGTAAAAGGAAATGGTCAACCATAAATGTACCTACCTGTTGTCGATCTATGATCCTATGACTATCTGAGATACTGTCTGACTCTAAATTCTGCGTTCTTATGTGGCTTAAGCTGACTCTGATGGTGGCACACTGAGAGGCAGCTGAGAAATTATGGTTAAGACAGCAACAACTTTCCACAAGAAGACCCGGGTGGGAATCCCAGCTTCAATCCTGCCATAGCTATGTGAACTCGGACAAGTCCCATGATTTCTCTGGGGTTCAGTTTCCTTTATAAAAAGAAGGGGCGATGGACTATATTGTTTCAATGTCCCCTTCCAATTGTTATTTCCACAAATAGGGCAATTAGGTGGTGTCTAGAGCAGATAGAACACTGGATCTAGACTCAGGAACACAGGGATTCAAATCCTGCCTCAGGTTTTTTTACATTTACTAGCTGTGGGATCATGGGTAAAAACCTTTGTTGGCCTCAGGTACCTCATCTATGCAATTTAGTATAATAATGGCACCGACATCCCGGTTTTATAAAAACACTTTGCATTATTATCTATTTGCTCTATTATCTATCATCTATCTATCTTTCTGTCTACACATATATTAAATATATACATATTTGTACTTCTATGTGTATATTATACACTCTAACACATATAATAATCATATAATATATAATCATGTATCTATATAATATACAATAATATAACTATATAACAGATAACTGTATAATTATATCTCTAATATATCATATATTACATACATAGGTAGAATACATAACAATAATAATACTGAGAGATAACGTTTTCAAGGTTTGTAAAACCCTTTATATTATCTAATTTGATCCCCACAACAACCCTTCGAGGCAGGTGCTACCTTTAACAAATGGGGAAACTGAGGCTGAGCAGTTTAGTGACTTTTCCAAGGGTCGTCCATTCAGTTAGTGCCAGTAAATAAGATAAGGAACTCAAGACTTCCTGACTCCAGGTCCATTGTTCAAAGGAAAATTGCCCCCTTAGCTGTCAGGTTCATTTTCTCTTACTTCACCATGTTATAGTGAGCAGATGGGGAGCTGGATTCATAGGAGGATCTGAGTTCCAATTCTGCCTCAGTCAGAATGTGATCTGAGTAAGTCCCTTCCATTTGAGCGTCAGATTTCTCATCTGCAGAGGCTTGGGGTTGCTGTGGAGATCACAGGAGGCCATGCATTACAAAAAGCACTTTGCAAATCTTTAAAGCGCTGTGGAAATGTGAGTGGTTATTATTATATTGTCTCTGGCCATGATGCACTTTCGGGCCCTAGGGCAGAGCATGAAATTTTAGATTTCAATAAAAATGAGAAACGGGGAAAAGGAAGAGGATGTTGTCGAGGGTGGAAAAATCAAGACCAAATGGCTTATTTTTCTTTCCACCTCAACCCTCACCTTCCCAAATGTCTGAAACCCAGGACAAGCCGGGTGTGAACCTTCAGTGAGCTCAGGGACTGGCTCTGCCCAGGAGAGATGCCTTCCTGTTAGCCATTTATCTTCAGCCCCGTTGGCCTTGGCAGATTTACAGGGGGTTATATTTTCACACACAAATTATCATTCAACAATTCGTATGCTGGCTTAGACACAGCTTCCCTCACCCATCCCCCTCAGACGGGTCCATCTGCTGCCACCCTCCCCAATTTTGTTTTTTTATAACAAAGTAATTGTTGACATTGTAAGACAAATCTCACTCTCAGTTCAGGTTTGAGTTTTTCAAAATCTCTCTTGCATTGACTTTGGGTTGAAATACGACCTGACAGACTGGAGTGTACATTCCTGACTTTGGGGCCACTCCCTCAGGCACTGGTGTTAATATCCAGTATCGCTAGCAAAAGTATTCTTTCCTTTTTTTTTTTTTTTTGTTATGAGGGATAAAACAAAATCACTCTCCTGCCCAAGAACCTTCAGTAGCTCCCTATGGCCTTGGCAGTAAAAGAACATCTCCTCTGCTTGCCGTATAGAACCCTTCATGATCAGCATTTACCTCTCTTTTGAGAGACTTCCCCTAAAATTCTCAAGAGGCTGACTAAGCTGGACTGTGTGGTTTCCCATACCTGACATTGTATCTCCATACCTTTGCAAGGTGGTTTCCCCTTCTTGGAATCCTTTGCTAGCTTTGTTCCATTGCTGCCTACTACATGAAGAGTTTTCCTGCCTGTTCTTGTTAATAATCTTCCCTTCAAAATGAGCCTGGATATATATAGCTAGGTTAAATTTTTATTTCTGTACTAATCTGTGTTACTATCCTGCCCTGCCCATGAGTATAATGAAAGCTCCTTGAGGGCAGGGACTCTTGATTTCATCCTTGTTACCCCAGGGCCTAGCCTGGTGCCTACACATAAAAGGCATTCCATAGATGCTTGTGGAATTGAGTTTCATAATCTCCCTCCTCTGAGTCAGGTTTTCGTCCCAGGTCTCAGAAATGGTTGGTTGTAGGCCTGAAGCAACCTTCACAAAAGTATGGCTTTTCCTTTATCATCCACTGATGGGACCAACCTTTTGAGCCCCCACAGAATGCAAGGCATCGTACCAGATGATTACACGGAATTGTCATTCCTGGCTTAAATATAGCCTAGTGAATTGAATTCCTGTCCTGGCCACAGCCTCGCTCCTTGAGTGAGGGTACATTTGTGGGGAGGTATGGTTTACTGATTTGGCCTAGCTAAAGTCTATCTCAATTGATGCGGTTTGAATTAGAGAATATTTTTAAGCTCTTGAGCTGGAATGGACCTCAGGGGCTGTCCACTCCAAACTCAGTATTACAGATGAGAAAACTGAGGCCCAAGGAGCATAAGTTGTTTGTCTAAAGTAATACAGCCTAGAAAGCATCACAGGTGGGATTCAAACCCAGGACCTCTGCCTTTAGAGGTAATGCTCCTTCCTGTGTACTGAAACACTAGCAAAATGCTTGGTTGTATAATGGCCTGCTTTGAGGACCAGATGAAAATGAAATATATGGATGATGGTGGGGGGATGGTTGTGGAGCACTGAGGAAAAAAAATCCAAACAAAACTTAATGTTTCCCTATTGGGTAAATCTCAGAAAGGTTAGTGGAAAAGGGCTGCTGGTTTCATAAAGCACATTTTCTGCAAAGTATAGTGCAAATCCCCTAAGTAAATTGGAAGTCCTTTCCTAAAATAAAGTTGTCTGTTCACACACTTCTGCTGGCTCTGACCACAGGTGATCTGTACAGTAACCCAGTAATCCACTGACCACATCAATAAACAGCCCAGATAGCCATAGCCATCATAGTCTTGTCCATTACTAACCTCGAGAGAAACACGGGAGTGACTACCATCAACTCCTCCAAGTCTTCCCTCTCCACTTCCTTTCTATTTCATTATTAGCTTTGTCCTCAGGCTTGTACCCTTTTCTAGGCACAGATGTGGTAAGACACTTCTTCAAATATTAGAAAGGTTTGTGATTTCATCAACGGGGATCCCCCCTCTCATCCCTACGCAGATGTTATACATTTCACCCTGACTAAGATCATCTTCATGGGTCTCTGTGACCAACCCAGATTTATCACCTTGTGGCTGCCCTGGCAATGAGCCCTTAGCACGACAGAAAACATCAGGACCATGCCTGACTTCTTCCAACCAGTCAAGTGTAAGGGGCATATCCCACTCCCTTCAGCCCCAATGAATGCCTTTTGAATTTATTTTTTCAATAAACAAAAATATTTTTTCTTACTGTCTCATCTCTCCTCTTCCATAGAAAAAAAGAATATTGAAACTATTGAAACAAATATCCATAATCAAGTAAGATTAATCTCAATATTGATAATACACAAAATCATAAGTCCTAGTCTGCACCTTTTGTCCCTCACCCATTTGTCAGGAGGAACTTAGTATAAATTAATTAGCTAATTAATCATAAATTATCAAGAATTATGTTTGGTTGTTGCACTCATCAGAGTTCCTAAGTCTTTCAAAGGTAAGCTTGTCTTTACATGACTGTTATTAGTATACAAATTTTTCATTGGTTTTTCTCATTTCACTCTGTACCAGTTCATGCAACTCTTCCCATGTTTCTCTGAAACTGTCAGCTTTTCCTATAGCACAATAGTATTCCATTCCATTCATATACTATACAATTTGTTTAGCAGTTCCCTGGTGGATGGGTACTCATTTAGTCTATAGTTCTTTGATACTATAAAAATCGCTGTTGGGAAATTCTTGGAGAATCAAAATCAGTGGTTCAAAAGATAGGAGTACAAAGTTTGGATGACGGAAGTGGGAAGAAAACTGTCTCCGGGGCTGGACAAAAATCCAGGTAAATTTTCAGGAGGTCAGTTAATGGATGGAGTTTCTTGGGACAGGGAGAATGTATATAGGTGCTTGTATGGGAACAATAGAAAAGAAAATAAGCTAGCATCATAGTTCAGAAGGTGTGGTAGATGTGTGAAAGGATCACAGAATCATAAATTTAAATCCAGACAGAAACTTAAGGTCATGTGGTCCTAATGCCCTCATTTTATTTTATAATTAAGGAAACTGAAGCTCAAAGAGATTGTGGCTTGCCCAAGGTCACACAACTAGTAAGTGACAAAGGTGAGATTTGAACTTAACTCTTCCTGACTCCAAGTTCTATTGACTACATCGGAATCCCAAGGTTTCTCCTCTTCTTTCCACTGCCAGTAAGAAGCTTGACTCAACTTCCATCATCTATTCATCTCACAAATCTTTTAACAAGGAGGTACTGAGGTACAAGAAGATTTGGAGGGGATTCAGAGAGCGTTCTTTGACTCTGATTCCTGATGTGCCACGATGGGTCACTTTGGGAAATTACCTCTCTAACACAGATTGAGGGCAGCTCTCAGATTTCCACCAAAGTCTTCTTTCCAGGGTCAACTTGCCAAGTTCCTTCCACTCATCTTCATATAAATGTGATCTTGACACCCTTAACCATCCTGATTACATTTCTTTAGGCATGCTCCAGTTTATCAATGACCTTTGTAAAGTCCACCGCTCTTTTTCAGACAAATTTCTGTCTAGCCATGCCTCCCCCATTTTGTACTTGTAAAGTTGAGTTCTTGAACCCAATGTTAAGTCTTTACATTTATTTTTGTTAAAATCATCTTCTTGGGTTTGGCCAAACAGACATCTTTTTTTTTTTTTTGCATCCTGACTCTGTCAAACACTTTTAGCTATTTCTTTTAGCTTTGTCACCAGCATATTTGAAAAGCATGCCATCTATCCCTTGATTTAAGTTATTGATAAAATGTTAACACAAGATGGAGAACAGAACCTTAGGCTGGAAACATTGAATCATTAGTGACTATTTCTGAGGTCCAAACACACAAACACCAATTAAAAATCTATTTAATGGCACTATTGCACAATCTCATCTCTGTATCTTGTTCATGAAAATGGCATGGGAGATTCTATCAAATACTTTGCTAAAATCTAGTTAAAGTATGTCTATAGAATTCCCCTGAGCCATTAGTCTACTAGCCCTGACATAAAAGGTTAGTCTGGCATGACCTGTTCTTGATGAGGTTTTATGATCCTTGCTTCCTCTTTTTACATGCTCATCAACTATCCCTTTAATCCCTGGGGTAGCAACAGATGGCATTTTCTTTCTGAAAGTAGCAAAATTTGGCTCATGTCTCTCCCTCAAAGGGTTCTTGGTTCCCCCATAAGCATTTGGGTTAACAAAGTGTAAGATATCACATGTTTTATCTACCTTTATAAAAATTTATTATGGACTCACATTTGAGTTTCTCTATAGTGAGGAAAATTCTCCTCCCCTGTCTAAGAATCTTTTCATAATTGTCTACTATGATTTGTTCCACCTTCTCTCTAGACCTATACAGCCTACAGATCCAATAATACTAGTGAAATAATGGGTCCTCTCTCTATGAACCTGTTCTTTATTCTCTCTCTATACCTTACCCTCCCTAAACTTATTTTTTATCTTCACCTCAACCTCCAGTTACTTCATCTTTCCTTGTATTCCCAGATTATCACCATTGCTGTGATTTCTCTTTCCTCCCCTTGAAAGCTTGGAGGGATGAAAGGTGCTGAAGACAAGGCTGAGATGGACAAAGTTCTTCCAAAGCCAGTCCAAATGTGTGCTTTCCTCTACTGATGACTTCCTTACTTCTTTGTCCTGTTGTTGCCCCTTCCTTCCCAAACCCTAACCCTGGTGTATCCCCACCATCAGCTGCTCATAGAAGACATTAAACAACTCTGCTGCTTGGGTCCACTCAAAGTTGTTAGCCAATCTCAAGGCTGTATGGACACCCTTTTATTCTTCCCTGATTGAATCTTTCTGGCACTACCCATAGCATCTGTTCCAAATTTTCCTTTTTTTTCCTCTGGCTATTTATACACTAGCCCTTTGCTACCCCTTCACCTTTCTGTAAAGAACCTCGTCTTTTACTTAACCAGAAAAATGGAGGCCGTCTGTTGGGGGTTCCCTCTTTTCCTTACTTTTTTATTTCAGTATACCTTTCCATCACTCCCTACTCTCTCCTCATTTGCTGCACTGTCAGAGAAACATATGGTCCTCCATCTCCTCCTTGTCCTCCAACAACTAGCCCTTCCTCCCAACTTACCGTCTATTCCTATCTGCTGGCTTCTTTTCTACTGTCTATACAGGCCAGTATGGCTTCCCCAGCTTTTTAGAATCCTAAATCTTAAGGTGGAAGGGGCCTTAGAGATCATTGAGGTTTTAAAAAAAAGAAACCAGCCCTTCTCTTCCTCCTACCATCATTCCTCTTGTATATCAACCTAGGTCTCACCTCTATTTTGCTGCCAGGCTTCTAGAAGAGATGTAGATACCTGTTGTCACGTCTTCTGCATCCCGCCATTATTCCTTTCTCAACACATGACAATCTGACTCCCAGCCCCACCATTAAACCTAAATCATTCTCTCTAACTGCTCAGTCTAAAGACCTTTTCTCAGTCCCTGTAATTCCTGACCTCTTTATGGCCCTGTCCATAAGGCAGCCAGGAGGCTTGGCAGAAAAAAGGCTGGGCTTGGAGGCAGGGAGACCTGGGTTCAATCCTTGCCTCAAATTTTTCTGTAATTCAAGGCACTTAATTTTGCCTAGCCTCAGTTTCCTCATCTCTAAAATGAGAGAATCTGGCTTAATGCCTTCTAAGGTCCATGTTATTTTAAAATCTATGATCTATTGGTTGTTCGATTATTGTTGTTTGTCCTTGATTCTTGAAGAGGACCAACTGATTGTAGAGAATGGGAAGGAATACCCCGTAATTGGAGAAAGGTCAATGGCCCAATTCTCAAAAAAAAGAGAGTCTGCAAATTGTAGGCCAGGAATTTTAATCTTGACTCTTAGGAAACTTTTAGGATATATCATTAAAAGGGTGGCTAGTGAATGCCTAGAAAAGGAAGCAGTGATTCTAAGAGCCGGCAGGGCTTTATCTCAAACAGGGCATGCCATGCCTGAAGAATACTATAGGTAGAACTTAGCTCTGTAGTATTTGTCCTACCCACTTACCTCCTAGGCTTCTTGGGAGGTTTTCATGGGATTGTGGATGTGAAGGCACCTTGTAAGCTATAAATCACAAAACATGTGTCAGATGGTTCTCTTATTATAAGGACCATCATTAAGAATGACACAAAATCATTGCAGTAGGGAAATTGGAGCTGAGTCCTGCAACCCCAGGTCTTATGGCAAGGGGGTGTTTTTACCCCTTCAAATTCTAAGCAACAGAAACAACTGGCTATCTCATCACAGGGGCCAGAGCTGAAAAGGCCCTCAGATGTCATTTAATCCAACCTCCACATTTCACACACGAGGAGACAGCCCTCCAGAGAGATGAAGTGACTTGTCTGGATCCCAGTTTCCTCATCCGTAAAATGAAGGGGTTGGACAACAAGCCCTCAAAGATCCCTTCCAGCTCAAAATCCTACTCTAAGATCACGGCTTTCTTACTTGACTTTGGTTCTGGTAGGACTTGGGTTCAAATTCTGCCCTTAGCATTTACTATGTGAGGACTTCACCTCTGTGAGCTTCAATTAATTTTTTTTAATCTATAAAATGGGGACAAAAATGATGGTAGTATGTGCTTTGCAGAGTTCATGTGAGAACCAAATGCCATAATGTTTGTCAAGCTCTGTGTAAATGCCCGCTCTATGATTAAGTCCAACCTGTCCCCATGAGAATTAGTCTCATTGCAAGTGACAGGCATGCCTCACTCAGCTCCTCTTGAGATCTACCTCACCAGGATGACAGCAGTGTGTTAAAATTATAAAAACACTAGGGTTTCATTCAGAGGTCCTATGTTTAAACCCCCAGTTCTGGTCTTTATCATCTGTGGAACCTCTGGAAAGCCAATCCCTCCCACAATTTGGAACTATGCCCAAAGGGTAATCTAACTGCATATATTCTTTGACCTACACATGATCAGACTGAAATCCTAAGGAGAGGAGTGACTTTCTTTTTTATTTTATTTTTACTTAGTAATATTTTATTTTTTCCATTTACATGTAAAGATTATTTTCAACTTTCATTTTTTGAAAGATTTTGAGTTCCAAATTTTTTTCCTTCCTCCCTTCCCTCCCCCTTTCCCAAGACAGCAAGCAATATAGGCTATATATACGTAATCATGTAAAACATATTTCCATATTAGTCATGTTGTGAAAGAAGAAACAGAGCAAAAGAAAAAAAACTATGAAAAAACAAAAGAAAGTGAAAATTATATATTTCCATCTGCATTCAGATTCCAACAGTCTTTTCTCTGGATATGGATAGCATTTTCTATCATGCATCCTTTGGAATTGTGGGTCATTGAATTGTTGAGAAGAACTAAGTCAATCATAGTTGATCATCACACAATGTTGCTGTTACTCTATACAATGTTTTCTTGGTTTTGCTCACTTCCCTTGGCATCAGTTCATGCAAGTCTTTCCAGGTTTTTCTGAAGTCCGCCTGCTCATCATTTCTTATGGAACAATAGTGTTCCACCACATTCATATACCACAACTTTTTCAGCCATTCCACAAACGATGGTCATACCCTCAATTTCTAATTCTTTTCCACCACAAAAGAGTTGCTATAAATGTTTTTGTATATGTGGGTCCTTTCCCCCTTTATTTATTATTTCTTTGGGTTTTTGACCTGGAAGTGGCATGGCTAGGTCAAAGAGTATATGCAGTTAGATTACCCTTTGGGCATAGTTCCAAATTGTGGAAGGGATTGGCTTTCCAGAGGTTCCACAGATGATAAAGACCAGAACTGGGGGTTTAAACATAGGACCTCTGAATGAAACCCTAATATTTTTATAATTTTAACACACTGCTGTCATCCTGGTGAGGTAGATCTCAAGAGGAGCTGAGTGAGGCATGCCTGTCACTTGCAATGAGACTAATTCTCATTCTCATGGGGACAGACACTGTTCCAGGCACTCCATTGGACTGATAGATATTCTTTTCTAATCCAATTCCTAATTCTGAATCTGCCAGGAAGGATATGGTTTTTCTATATCTGCATTAACACCAGCAATCCCTTTGTCGATAATGGTGTTTGTGTTTAAATCACGCCTTCTTTTGATTCCTCATGTACATATAGACTTTCCTCATGTTTGTGGACATAAGGGCTTTTATCTCACACTGCAATCACGTGTGAGGCATGATGGAGGCAGGCAATGTTTGGTACGACATTTCCTATATAAACAGTTTCACTGGAGAAGGAACAATATGGCTCTAATTTTGATGTATGATCTGCTTAGAAATATGCAAACACATTTGAATATACATCCTGTGTATGACAACACCATCGTGTAATTGGATATACCCAGACTCACTCTTTTTGATATAGTGATTTTTTTTTCTCTCTCCCATGGATGATATCAGCTTTTATTTCTATGGCTCCAAGTGAGAGTGTGCCTGCTGTGACATTCCTCCTTCCCCTACTACAAAATTGATAAAAATATTGTCAAAAGGACTCTAAAAAGTGTTTTTAATGGTCAATTTGTCCTCCCTGACACTCCTCTCTCACTCTCTCTTATCCTGAGTGTTAACACTAATAAATTCAGTCTAAATTGAAAATGGTTTTAAAATTTCAAGTGTAGCCATGAAATAATGTTAGAAGAGGCAGCAGGGGAGGCGCAGATCAGGGAGGGGGTAATTCATTTGTCCCCTACTAGTTTCTCTTTCTTATCCTAAAATGCAGTAAAAAATGCATTTTGATTCAGGGGGTTAATTTAAAACCACAGGTCATTACAGTGGAAAATAAATATGTCACCCTTAGGTGTGGGCCACTGAAATCACATTAGAGGCTGAAGATACAGGGCAGATAGATCTCAGTGAAGGACCCAGGAGCCAGGCATCCTGTCTTTTACTGACATGTTGTTCAGAGTAAATCCTGGCTAAAGGACAAAGTGGTTAGGATTCAGATCTCAGGACTTCCTACTTCAGGAGGAACACCAAAGGAGCCTTCAGAAGTCCTTAATAGCATTGGGCTCCAGTTCTCAATGGGCTGCCCACATGCATGTTGGGCATACTCCAGGTGATAATTTGGCCTTGGTTTTCCAGGAAGTGCCGTCTATTTAGGGACAGATCCAGTCATCCATCAATCAATAAACATTTATTATTTATTATACTTAAGGAATGATTGATTAAGAAATGAATCCAATTGCAAAATAGTAAGCATTTAATAAATACTTGTTGACTGACTATGGAGCCTGATTCCTTAGGGAATGGAGACAGCATCATTCAGTGTAGACCATCCATGGATCTAGAACTGGGCTATCAGCCTAAGAAAAAATCGCCTTCTTTAACAGGGATGGAGAGAGCAAGTATATATATATACATATATATGTATATACACACACACATATACATATATATACATATATACACACACACATATATATATATAATGTATAAGTGTGTGTATGTATGTATACATATAACTCACAGTGTATCAGCAAAGAAGTACCTACATTATCCAGCCAATGACCTAATGGACATGCAGTGCCCCATGGGTGATGGGCAAGATAGGTAAGGATACCACTCATGTAGCCCAGTAGTGTTTGCTGACACAAACCTGCATGCTGCCTGTGCAGAAGGCTGGTACTCAAAGAACAGAATGGCTGTAGGGTCTATTGAGTTCATCTCCATTAAATGATGCTGCCCAGATGACTCTGTCTAATTGCATGTATATCCCCATTAACTGAGGGATAGGGTTTCCAATAACTTGAGCTACCTAGAGCACAGAAGTGACTTGAGAAGGAAAATAAGGTCCTCAAGGAACATGAATAAAGGTAGTTATCCCAAAACCCATGTTCTTTTATTAGACAAAGCAAAGTAACCCTCAGTCACACCTTATCCTATTAGGAACAAGACTGCCCAAAACCTCCCTCAGGGACTTTTGTAATAATTGACTGGTTCAACTCCCTGCCTTAAGACTTTAGTCTAGTCCATTCTCACTCAGTTTGCAAAGTGAAGATCCATCCTAACACTGAGATCTGACCAGACCATCCTACTGCTCACACAATTCAGACAGTTGATGCTAAAATAAGGCAGCACATTAAGAATAGAGGGCATAGTCTACATAATGACATCAGTGAACATCGTCCCTTGACAGAGGGAGAAAAACCATGAGATTTGTACAAATCGAACAGACACAAAATCATAGCATTCTGGGATCATTTGCTGCTGGGGAATATAGCATTATGTACCCAAGAAGGCGTTGGTGTTATTTCTGTATTTAAGCATATTCATGATGACTACCATGAGTCATCGATTCATTCTGTATACATTTATTTATAGTTATTCTGTATATAGTCATGATTATATATTTATCCTTATTGTTTCCCCTATTAGAATGTAAATTCCTTGTGAGTAGGGTTCTTTTTATTTGTTGTATTTGCTTTCTCAGCACCTAGCACCTGCCTGGCACATAATAGGGGCTTAAAAAAGAATCCTGATTGATTGATTAATATATAATATATGCCTTTTTTGGTCTTACATATCTGGTGAATTACTATGTGATTTTGTAACATCTATACCTAAATGTTATGGTAGGTGCCATTAGATGGAAGTTTTATAGACTCTACATATGTACCTGGTATAAATCGCAAAGAATACAAATTCTTCCATTTGGGAGGAGAATCTAGATGGCATATGTGGAAAGACAGCCAGTCAGTCAGTATTTATTAAGCACTTACTATGTGCCAGACACTGTGCTAAACACTGTGAACCTAATAAAGAAGGCAAAAACAGTCCCTTCAATGAGGGAGCTCAAATTCTTTTGTAGAAGACAATATGCAAGCAATTGTCCATCTAACATATATCTAGTTTAAATGGAGGCAATCTCAAAGGGAAGACACGGTGGGGAGTAAGGGGGAAGGACCTGAAAAGGCCTCCTTCAGAAGTGAGGACTGGAAGTGAGTCTTGAAGGAAGCCAAGGAAGTTAGGAAGCAGAGTTGAGGAGGGTGAGCCTTGAAGGCATGGATGACAGCCCATGAAAAAGCAGGGAGTCTCAAGATGGAATGTTATGTAGGAACAACAATAAGCTATTCCTGAAGTGTGTGGAGGGGCATTAAGTTTAAAAAAACTGGAAAGGCAAGAAGCAGCCAGTTTATGAAGCATTTTAAAAGCCTAACAGAGCAGTTTATATTTGATCCTGGAGGTTATAGGGAACGACTGGAGTTTATCAAGTAGCAGGATAACCTGGACAGACATGTGCTTCAGTAACCTCACTCTGGAAGCCAAGTGGAGGATACATTGGAGGGGGAAGAGGCAGGGAGATGAACCAGTCAATTATTGCAGTAGGAGTGAGGTATTGGGGCAGTCTTGTCCATAAGCTTAAAGTAGGAAAAAAACATTGGGGGTGGCTCTTTACTCTATGGTGAGCACAGGCACTGAAATAACTAGTTCGAGCTTCCAAGTTCTTTGACCATGAAGGATGGGAGCCCCAGTGGCTGCTGGGTAAACACTGAGAATTCTTGAGTCAAAGGGAACTTCAGAAGCCAGAATGTTTGTGTGACCATATAGAGAGATGAAGATCATGAAGTGAATGGGAGACAGAAGCAGAAAAAGGCAGTGGACAGCATAGAGAGCAAAAGATTTCCCAAGAGAAGTAAGAAGGGAGGAAGGTGTAGACTTTGTTTTAACTGAAGTTCTGTGTTTAACTTATTCTAAGTCTTGCTTGATCTATTGTAGGTGCGAGTTTTGACTGAAATTTTATGATGGGGAGAATATGTAAGAGAATACATACACACATGACATGCTCCAATTCTTATTTCAATTAAAATTTTTTCTGACTAAAATTATATAAATAAACTATGTGAATATAACTACAAAATATTCTTTATGGAAATATAGGTCTAAAATTGGAGGTATATTAATAATGGATATGACAACCACATATAATAAACATGACATTACTACCTAAATTAATTTATTTATTTGGTGCCATATTGAACAGACTTGCAAAGGATTACTTTCTAGAGCTAGGGAAAAAAAAATCATCTGGAGTCACCAAAGAACAAGAATCTCAAGGAAAATAATGAAAATGTAGAAAGGAAAGAGGCCTATCAGTATCAATTCTTAAATAATTCTTAAATAAATGATACAATTCTTAAATAATCATTAAAATGATTTGATATTGGTTAAAAGAGCTCAATCAATAGAATAGATTAGGTATACAATATAGAGTAAAGAACACTGCATTCATCTTAGTGTTTGATAAACTCAAAGACCCAGAGCTTGTTGGGTAAGGATTCCTCATCTGACAAAAATTCCTGGGAAAATTGGAAAGCAGTCTAGCATAATTAGGTTAAGACCAATGCCTCATACCGTATACAAAGATTGGCTCTAAATGGATGAATGAATTAGACGTAAAAGGAAATATCAGACCTTTTAGAGGATCATGGATGGAATTTCCTTTAGGATATATGGATAGTGGAAGATATCATTGCCACACAAGGTATAGAACGGTCACAGAGGATGAAATAGACAATTTGATAGCGCAAAATTGAAAAGGTTTTGTATAAACAAAACCAATGTAGCTGAAATTAGAAGGAAAACAGGCAACTGGGGAAAAACATCTTTGTAGCAAGTTTCTCTGGTAAAGATGCCACCTCCAATGCATATACAATAAATAGATTCAAATGTATAAGAATTATAACCGTTCTCCAAATGATTAACAGCCAAATGATATGAAACAGGCAACTTTCAGAGGAAGATATCTAAACTAACAACAGCCACATGGAAAAATACTACAAATAATAATTTTTGTTGTTCAATTGTTTCAGAGTCCAGCCCCTCGTGAGTTCTTTTGGGGTTTTCTTGGCAAAGATATTAAAGTAGTTTGCTGTTTTCTTCTCCAGCTCATTTTACAGATGAGAAAACTGAGGCAAACAGGGTTACGTGGCTTGCTCCAGGGTCACACAACTAGTGAGTATCTGAGGCTGGATTTGAATCAGGTCTTACTGATTCCGGCCCAGTGCTCTATCTACTATGACACTTAGCTGCCCTAACTAGTAATTAGAGAAATGCTAATTAAAGCAACTCTGAGGGTCTATGTCATATCTTTCAGATTGGTAAAGATGACCTAAAATGGAAAAGGGCAAATGTTTTAGAAGCTGTGGAAAAACATACATGGTAATGTACTCTGGGGAAGCTATGAATGGATCCAGCTATTGTGGGAAACAATTTGGAACATTTCTCCCAAAGTCACTAAACTGTGCATATCTTTTGACACAATGATATTTCTGCCAGGCCTTTATCCCAAAGAGATCAAAGAAAGAAGGAAAAAAGCCCATATATACAAACATATTTATAACAGCTTTTATTTGTAGTATCAAAGTACTAAAGACAAAAGTGGGCGTTCATCAGTTGGGGAATGGTTGGACAAAAATGATAATGTATGAATATAATGGAATACTATTTTGCTGTAAGAATTGTGGAAATGGATGACTTCAGAGAAACCTGAGAAGATTTGTATGAACATAACACAATCAGGAGACCAATGTAAACTACAACATTGGAAAGACAAACAAACAACTTTGAAAGATTTCAGGGCTCTGATCAATGCAATGACCAGCCATGATTCCAGAGAACTCATGATGAAGCATGCTACCCACCACCTGAGAAAGAGGGGACAGATTCAAGATAAGGATGGGAAATCCGTTTTTGGACATAGACAATGTGAGAACTCACCTTGTTTGACTATGCATATCTGTTACAAGGGTTTTACTTTTTGTTTCTTTTAAATAAAAGGGAAGCGGAAAGAGAGAATAAATACTTGTTAAGTGAAAACTAAAATAAAATGAGGAAAGAATCCTATGTCATGGGAAAAAAACTGAAGTTATGCAAACAATAGCATATTTGTGTATATATGCATATATGTGTATCATATATGTGAAAAATGTGTGTGTGTTTATTGGTACGATACTTTGGAAATCATCTGCTTTTAGCAGCTGCAAGCAAAACAGACTTCTAAACCTCAAGAGCCATCAGTTTGCTTTCTTAGTGCTCTGGATTTAGAGTAGCTTAACAGAAAGCAATGAGAAGTATCTTTAACAAGACAAATCAGGTAAGCACAGGAATTGTTTTTGTTTGTGTTTTTTTTTTTTCTTGCTAGGGATGAAAGGAGGGAAAGAGCTATGACTTGATCTTGTATAATTTAGCACAAGAAGAAAGGCCTTCTAAACTCCACAGAAAAGTCCATATTGCATACAGTCCTATGATTTAATTAGTGCAGGGGAATGTGTGATGAAGACATTCCCTCTTGCAGGGCATATTGGCAAGTGTTATGCAATTTACAGTTGTCAACAGTTCCTTAGGGCACGGTTTTTTAAACTTTTTACACTCATGACCCCTTTTTGTCCAATAAATTTTTCTGCAGCCCTGGGTATTTAGGTATATAAAATAAGTATGCAAATTAAAGATTTACTGATAATAAATCATAAAGAAATTTATTTTAAAACAATTATTTGATAAACATATAATTTTACTATTTATTAAAGGTGAAAGCAAATTTGCATCCTAATGAGATGGATGTGCTTGTTCGTTTTTACGTAAAGAATTAAATCTTGGCATGATATTTGATGCTGCAGTACATAGAGCATCTTCAACATTTTTCAGAGTTGATCAATATTTTGATTTTACAATCATCAATGCTGAAAATACCGCTTTGCATAAATACGTAGTACAAAATGGCAGAGGTATGTTTAGGGCCATTAAAAAATTGTTGGTAATTCTGTCCTAATCCCAAGTCAAAATTCATTTAATGAGTTTTTTTTAAAAGAAAACTCAAGTTTTAAATCTGTGCTGCTTGTTAACTCAGCAAATTCTTCTTGAACTTTTAATGGCAGGTGACTGACTTTTTTTATTTCAATTGAATATAATTTATGAACTCAGCTTAATTTTTTAGAATCAAAATTTGAAAGAAAGTATTTCTGAAACTGTGTTTCCAGGTACTTCAGATGATCAATCATAACTCTTACAATTAAATCTTTGGGAAGGTTATTTTCAATTATAAAAATCATCTGTAGCTAAAAAAATAATAAAAAATTAAAAAAAAAACAAAAAAATAATAAATAAATTTAAAAAATCATCTGTAGCTGTAAACATTTCTTTTTTTTAATTTTATTTATTTACTTTTAGTTTACAACATTCAGTTCTGCAATCCCTTGAGTTCCAAATTTTCTCCCCCTCTCTTTCCTCCTCCCTTTCCTTCCCACTCCCCAAGGTGGCAAACAATTAGATATAGGTTCCAAAAATACCTCACATTAAGCATTAGCCAAGTTGTAAAGAAGAATTATACCAATGGAGTGAACAATGAGAAAGAAGGAATGAAACAAAACAAAACACAAAAGAGAGAGAGCAAGTAGTTTCCTTCAATCTGCATTCAGACTCTGTAGTTCTTTCTCTGCATGTGGATATCCCTTTCCATCATGAATCTTTTGGAGTTGTCGTCTAACCTTGCATTGCTGAGAGGAGTCCAGTCTATCAAAGTTAGTCATCACAGATATGACGTGTCTGTAATTGTGTACAAAGTTCTCCTGGTTCTGCTCTCCTCACTCAGCATCAGTTTATATAAGTCTCTCCACGTTATTATGAAGTCCGTCTGCTCCTCATTTCTTATAGCACAATAGTATTCCATTACATTCATATACCACAACTTGTTTAGCCATTTCCCAATTGAGGGGCATACCCTTGACTTCCAATTCTTTGCCACCTGAAAAAGAGCTGCTATAAATATTTTTGTACATATGGGTCTTTTCCCCACTTCTGTGATTTCTTTGGGATACAGGCCCAGAGGCGGTATTGCTGGGTCAAAGGGTATGCACTTATTTATAGCCTTTTGGGCATAGTTCCAAATTGCTCTCCAGAATGGTTAGATTAGTTCACAACTCCACCAACAATGCACTAGTGTTCCAATTTTTCCACATCCTTTCCAGCATTTATCATTTTCCTTTTTTGTCATCTTAGCCAATCTGACTGGTGAGATATAGTACCTCAGAGTTGTTTTGATTTACATTTCTCTAATCAATAGTGATTTAAAGCATTTTTTCATATGCTTTAATTTCTTCCTCTGAAAACTGCCTGTTCATATCCCTTGGCCATTTATAAATTGGGAAATGGTTTGTATTCTTATAAATTTGATTCAATTTTCTGGATAAACTGTAAGTATTTCTAAAAAAAACATTTTCTACTCTATTCTTCCATATGTTAACTCTTTTAGTAAAACTTTCAATTTTATCTTTTAACATAAATATATTACAATTTTTTTCCTTGAAATGATATGTTTAAGTCATTGCATGTTTGGATAACATCTAGCAAATAACACAGTTTTGAAAGCCATAAGTCATTATGAAAAAAATTAACAAAATTGGAGTTTTGCTCAGTGAAAAATAAAACAACTTCATCTTTCAATTTCAATAATCTGTTTAAACTTTGCCCTCTTGAGACTCACCTTACCTCTGCATGTAGTAATAAGCTTTTGTAATGAGTCCATGTCCAAAAGCTTGAAAACAGAAGACTATTCATGAACTTTTAATGAAGTTAATGATTTTGATAGTATCACAAAGCACAACATCTAATTCTGGTGATATTTATTTTGGCTATGAGTGCATCCCAATGGATCATGAAGTGATATGTTCATTGCCACCAGCTTTAATTTTTGTTACAAATCCAACATTCTCCCCCATCATTGCTCCAGCACTGTCTGTACAAATTCTAACACAATTTTCCCACTGTGAATCTTTTGTGAAAAATCCATTCACTTTAAAATATATATATATGTATATGTATATCTTCCCCTATTGTGTGCCCTTCCAAATGGTGACAAAACAATAATTTATCATGTACGCTGCCTTCATAAACATATCTTACATAAAGTAACAATTATGCCATATTAGAAATTATAGTTGTTTTATTTAACTGAATTGCAAACTTTGGGCTGCTATTAAGCCTGGTAATAAATTGCTAGAATTGGTCATTATTAATTTCAGAAATTCTTTGGAAATAGTATTATTCAATAAAGGAATTTTACAAATGTTATCCCTATACTCTTTCCTGTGAACTTTTTCTGACATTTTAATAGCAGCAGGTAACATGAGATCTTCTATCACATTAGGGCTTTTTAGTTTTTGCAACTGAATAAAATGTTTCATAAGATGTAAATAAATGCATTTTGTTGACAGTAACAAATTTCTCAAAACACTGCTTTTTTATTTGAAGATTTTAAGCGTCATTTAAAATATTTCTTTGGTTTATTGCAGTGCTTGGCACACTTTGTATTAAGGTGTTGTCTCAGGTTGCCTGACTTCATGCTCTCCACAGCCAAAACTTTATCACAAATTAAGCAAAGAGGTTTATCCACATCAAAATCCTTACTAAAAGTAAATCAATCCACATTGCAAAAATGATTCAACATGTTTTCTTTTTTCTTGTCAATTTGGGTGTACAATATGGTAGCAAAGACTCATTGTCATCAGTATTTTTATGTCTTCTGTCTGAATTTAACACCTTATCCATAGACAAAAAATATTTTTGTCCTAAAATATAAGTAAATGTTGCTAATAATTTCTCAAAGTAATATTAGCTTTAGTGTAGGAAATGACATTTGTTTGCACTTAATTTTTAAAAACTGATGTTCGTACTTGCATACATATACAGAGGTGATGGAGAAATATTATTAAAGGACTTTTGTCTTTATTTGCTGCAATTAAACACATGTTTCTGTAAAAGATGGAGATTACAGCAATTTTAAAAATCAAACATTCTAACACAATATAATCCAAAGATATACTAATTTGATACTTACATGCTGAGGAATGATGATAGGAAAATATTAAAAGTCTTTATTTTCCATAATTAAACTATTATAATTCTATGAGTAAAATACTTTGTATGTACAGTAAAAACACTGCAATTCATAACATACAATCTGAATTGAGATGCTTTGAGTTGTACAGGTGTGATAGTATGTACAGTGCAAAGTGCTCATGTTGTGTGTTCGGAACCAAGGCTGCAGTGAAATGGTGCAATGCAACATGGCCAAGCACTGCCAGAAACACCTGGGATTCATTACATGCCTTATTTTGAATTAAATTTTGGTTGTTGTCCATTCAGA